>CM070598.1:25778402-26178402 GCA_036346395.1 Hsuehochloa calcarea | reverse complement strand
TATAAAATTTTTAGAGACTTTTATGCACTACATTTTTCTCTAAAAATTCTAGAAGTTGTGAATTAGGGTTTGACCAAGGTTTGACTGGCCTCAAAAATTATCAAATAATTTCTAAAAATTATGAAATAATTCTGAGGTGTTAAACATCAACCCTAGACCCAAGAAAAATTATTTCCAAAGGTTGGGCACAAGATTTTCATGAAGGAGATTTGTGTTGGTGTCCAAATGGCAATTTGATTTTTGATTTCACATAATTTCCTTACAAAAATTATGGAACTGATTACAAAAATCAAGGTCAGAGAAAAAGTTTTAATTTATCCTCATTTTTATTACATTTGAAACACAAACCAATTTTGGGATGTTACAAAACCTCCCCTTACAAAAATCTCGCCCGAGATTTGGCTCACTCTAGAAAGAAAGATGGATAGTCCGCACGAGACGATCTTCCCTTTCCCAAGTAGCCTCATCCTCGAATGGTTCGACCATCGAACTTTAAGGAACTTGATGGCACGATTCCTCGCTCTTCGCTCGCCTCTTCAAGGATGCGAACAGGTGCTCCTTGTAGGTCAAATCTTCCGAACATCAAGAGTTTCAACGAGCCTCCTCGCTTGGAACACTGAGGCACTTCTTTAGTTGGGACACATGGAAAACATCATGTACCCTCGAGTGCAAGTGGCAATTCTAACTTATAGGTAAACACCCCTTTCTTTTCAATAACACGGTAAGGACCGACATATCGAGGAGCTAACTTGCCCTTGACGCCAAACGCCGATGGCCCTTCAAAGGAGAGACTTTGAGATAAACAAAGTCATTAGGCTCAAAGCTCAACTCACGACGACGGCGATCCGCATAGCTCTTTTGCTCGGATTGAGTCATGCGCAAACGATCACGAATAAGTCGGACTTGACTCTCGGCCTCATTGATCGAGTCCGCCAAAGAATGGTCTTTCACGGCCTCGCACCAGCTTTAACTGGTTCGCACTTTCTCCCGCACAATGCCTCAAAAGGTGACATGCCGAGACTAGCTTGAAAATCTGTTGTTGTAGGAAAACTTCGGCAAAAGGCAAGCATTTCTCCCAATTCTTTCCATAGGAGAGGACACAAGCACGAAGCATGTCCTCCAACACTTGGTTGACCCTTTCGTCCGACCATCGCTTGGGGGTGGTATGTCAGTGCTAAAGGTGAGACGGGTTCCCATAGCCTCTTACAAACACTTCCAAAACTCAGCGGTGAAAAGCGCACCATGATCCAAACGATCGCCTTCGCATACACCATGCAAGCAGCACGATACGGAAATATAGAGATCCGCTAGTAGACTCACACTAAGGTTTGTCCGCATCGCGAAAATGGGCTACTTTTGTCAATCGATCGATGACAACCTGTGATGGAATCCTTGCCCTTGGAGGTTCGGGCGCATCGGTGACAAAATCCATCCCGATCGAATCCCACTTCCACTCGGGAATAGGCAAAGGTCAAGCAGCCTGGCTGACGATGCTCGGCCTTGACACGACGACATATGTCGACTTCTAACGAACCGCATTTCCCTCTTCATTCGGTCCACCAAAATCCTCGACGGAGATCTTGATACATCTTTGTGGCCCCGGATGAATAGACAAAGGCGAATCATGGGCTTCATGAGAATCAAGTTCCGCAATTCCATGTCCTTTGGAACCATAAGGCGTGTTCAACCTTACAACACCATGCTCATCCTCGAGAAGCACTTAGTGCACTGCTTTGATATTTTCTTGATGCGCTCGCTTCCAACATCCGATTGTTGAGCGACCTTAATCCGATCCACCAAGGTTGGTTGCACAACCGTGGTAGCGAGGAACCATGCTCAATCAAGCCTAAGTTGAGACAAATTCCTTCGTAGGGTGGGTTGGCGCCTCGAGCAATAAGGCATTGCAATGCGCTTCCGATCGAGCGATCGGCAACAACATTAGTCTTGCCCGGATGGTAGTGAATTCCCATGTCATAGTCCTGATCAACTCCAACCATCTCTTTGCCCGAGGTTCTGATCCGTTGGGTGAACACATACTTTAGGCTTTTGTGATCCGAATACACTTCGCAACGACACCGATTAGGTAATGTCGCCAAATCTTAAGTGCATGAATCACAAAGCAACTAATTCCAAGTCATGGGTAGGGTAGTTGAGTTCATGAGGTCTCAATTGCCTTGATGCATAGGCCACTACCTTGCCTTCTTGCATAAGGACACAACCGAGTCCTCGACGAGAAGCATCACAAAAGATATCAAGCCTCGATGGATGCTCTGAAGAACGAGGACGGAGCGGTGGTCAAACGCTCCTTAAGTACTTGGAAGCTTTCCTCACAAGCATCTTGGAGAAGTTCTCGATAAAACGGCGATAATATCCCGCTAAACCGAGAAAACTCCGCACTTCGCCATCAAGTAGGTCAACCCATGAAAGAACATCACTGACCTTGCTAGGATCAACGGCTACGCCCCCTGCTGAAAGAACATGACCCAAGAAGGCCACTTCCTTCAACCAGAACGCGCACTTGCTGAACTTTGCATACAGCTGGTGCTCACGAAGCTTGCCTAACACAAGCCTCAGATGTTCATCATGTTCCTCATCGTCCTTGGAATAGATAAGAATATCGTCACGGAGCTCTCATTGCTGTTTGTGAACGTTATTCTTGACAAGATCATTCTCTTTATGTTAGCCCTATCTCTCTTGTTGATAAGGGTAGCTCTGCTATCCGCTTGATACTGAGAATGAAAATTTCCTTTCACAAAGTTCATTGAAGAAAATTTCGACTATGTTCATTTCTTTAGAATATTTGGAGTGTTAGAGTTTAGAACCTCCCTTTGGAAAGAAAAGTGTCGAAATCCCCTTTCTCTAGAGTTTTGTAGTGCTGGGTGTGACGTTTGTTCAACTTTGTGGTTTTCGTACCAGAATTCTTTTCTAGAATAAGTTGTTATTACAATTCCATTTGATGTTGAAAATTTTTATGACCCAATTTGTCATGTTCCCTTTAGAAGGTTTATTGACACGATCAGTAATGTGAGAGTAAGGTTGATTCTGTTATAGATAAAGAAGTTTGACCACCTTTCTTGATGTTTCTAAAATGATCCAATTTCAAGTTTTGTGTTCATGACCTTTTGGGGGTTCAAGTTTATTTTGGTAAACGAAGTCCGCCACAGAAACAATTTGTTATAAAGTTATAATAGCTCTTGATGATGCGAGCACTTTGATATTGAATGCTCGTTGTTCTTATCTCGCTAAGGTCGATATTCTCTTCTTTGAGGCTTATGCTTTCAACTCAGACTCCTTATGTTCAATGAGTTCATTGCCTAAATTTTTCTGCCCTTTTCACTCAAAAGATTTCGAGTTTCAATCGTAATGCCGTTTTCTTATCGGTTGTTATTTGCTATTATCTTCTGAGGAATGTGTTCCCTCATCTGTGAACTCAATTTCCGTTTTCTAAAGTCACCTTTTATCGTAATATTTCTTATGGTTTCTTGCTCGCCGTGATGAACAACGTTTTTCTGTGTGACGAAGCTTGTCCTTATTCGCCTCTTTCTTTTGAGAAAGCCCCAAAAGTTTTGTTGCAGGGTTTTACAAAGTGTTTATTGGCAACTGTTTGGTGGTGGTTAAGTTTTGGTAGTGGTGATATTTTGCTACCAAGTTATTGGAGGAGTAGAAGAATGTGAAATTGATTTGATCTCAGATTCTTGAGGAAAAAATATTGATTCACATGGAGTGTTTGGCTTCAAGTAAGTCCAAAAGTATTACTACCGATTAACACTGTATAGTGAAATTCGTAACTTCAATTCAGATTGAAAGGTTGGTGATTATCTGAGGTATGGAAACCTTGATTGAATTTATAGAGTAACGCAATTGGATAGCATTGCGAGATGGTGTGGGTGATTTCTGATGATGTCAATGAGTGAGTATGTTAGAATGGTGGTAATGTTGGAGATTTAATTCGATGATTTCACTATCAGTTATAAGAGCAATCTGTTGTAGAGGTTTTGAAAGTTAAACTGGTCTTGCATTTGTTTATGCTAGGACCCTTTGAAGCAATACATTAGCATGCGATCGACGATTCTGAGTCGTTCTTGAAAATTTGAGGTAATATGATTGTGTGGTATCTATCATGTGGCGCTTTGGGTGCCTTTAATCAAATTAAGGTTGAATAGTAGAACGAGAAGTCTAGAGCAAAAAAAAAAATTCAATAGAGTCTCTCCACCATGGTGTGGATGATGTATTTCAGCTTGAGCATAATTTGATAATGTTCAATTAAGAGGTTTAATCTCTTGATGTATGCGATGAATTCAATTCCAATATTGAGAGAAGTTTTACTCCTCAAGAGAGAAGCGGAAGAAAGGATGTTTCTCGGAAAATAATGCGCTTCCTTGCTTCTCGCTTGGGTTTTGTGTCGTTGATAAGTGTTTCTCGCACTTTGAGTTGGGGTCAGTGTTGGCATGATCAATCTTTCCAGTCAATGAGTAAAAGAAATATTTGATTTGAGTATTCAAGCAAATTTCTGCTTTGGTTTTCGTGGTGTTCTTTCGCAAATTGATTCATTGGAAGTGGAATTGCTTTATCGATGAATAGTCACATTTGGGATTTAACCTTTTGGTGAAGAGTTAACATTGCGTGATTGCGATGAGAACTCTCTATTTTTCATTGGATTCTCTTCATTTCCGGCAGAGAAGAAATTAGAAGTCGGCTTATCGCTTGACCGTCACGGTACATATGGCACGCAACGAAGGTGCGGCCGGGCCGAGAGCAGCAGGACCATTCAAAGTTTGAGATTGTTAAACACGCTGACCATCGAGTAAGGTCTTACCTTCGATCCTCTTTCGATGAGTGTACCTAGAAAGTTCAAGTTGATTGTTAGGTCGACGCCGCTTCACATCTTTGCTTTGTGGTTTCTCTATTCCGAGAGAGAGGCTACTTGGGAGATAGAGTCTCGCATGCGCGAGCAAAGATCCGCACTCCGCTTGTTTCGGTACATGTTAAATCCGCTGAATTCAACTCTTGGAAATTGCTCGTATTAGTTGTCGGTTAGAATTCGAGGTCGATTCCGCTAAGGGGGTAGAATGTAATACCCTAAGGTGATTCACTTATTAGAAAAAGTTTCTAAGAGGGAGCTAATCGAAAAACCGTAATCATCTTTTCACCGGGGTTTTCAGTGATTTCACGGTAACTGGCTCGGGCCACGGCCCAGAGGGCCCCATGTGGTGATGGCCATAAGAGGGGGTTCCCACCCCCAAACCCTAAACTCCACATTTCTCTCCCCCTCCTCCCCTTTGGAGCCGCCGCCTTCCCCTTGCTGTGCACCGCCTTGTACGTCGATTTTAGGTAAGATGCGTTCGTTTGCTGTGCTGTCCATCTCTTATAACGTTGTAGGTATTGTTCTTAGCTTTCCATAGCCACCGAGATCACGTGATTCCGCCTTACGGTTTAGGAGATATGATTTTTTTAGTGCGCGCTGTTCTGTCTGTCTGACGAGAAAGATCTGTCGGCTTGATCCTAGGTTTTGATTTAGTTAGATGCATTTCCAGAACCTCCACCCCAATAAGTTATTGTAGCCCTTTAAATTATCTTTCAAAGCTGATAAATATCATCTCCATTGGATCTGTATAATGAAAGTTATGATATTTTCTTTACCACTGTTCTGAATTTTGGGCAGATAATTGTTAGTGTTTTCATCTATTGTTTAGACTACTGTAGAGGCCGAATCTGGGGTTTTTCCCTTCTAGAGTTTTATTCCTGGGAACGTTAGCTTTCTTTTGGCACTGAGATCAGGAAAATCCGATCTGTATTTTGGGAGATATGAATTTTTGATTACGAACTGTCCGGTCTGTCTGAAAACTGAGGTCAGTAGGTTTGTCCCTCGGTTTTGTTCAAATTAGGGGCCGAATCAGAACCATCACCCAACTAAGTTATTTTAGCCCTTAAAATTATCTTTCTAAGCTGATAAGAATCATTCTCATTGGATCAATAGGTTGAAAGTTACGCCATTTTCTTTATCTCTGATCTGTATTCTGGACAGACGTAGATGGGTTGTGTTTAGCTGTTAATTAGCCCTTTGTTTTGGCCGAATCAGGGGATTCCAACAACTAATGTTTTGTAGCCTGATCTGTTGAAATTCAGTGAGCACTAGTTTCAGGTCTTTTGGAGTTACAGATATTTAATGGTGATTTTTCTAGTATCGCTGCCAGTTTAGCGGTAATCGGGCTGTTGGGTAAACTTGGTAAAATTGATCCCGTTGTTTGGGTGGGAGAGATAGAGGGGATGGAAGGGCTCTTGTAGCAATGTCATGCCTTGTTATTCTTATTTCGATTATACATTTGTGTAGGCGGTGAGGCGGTGAGTGGAGGGGTGTCTTCGTGTCCTCCTATTACGTCACATCGCGGAAGGTAAGTACCCTATGCTGTTTGGTGATGTTTCCAATTGTTTGCTTGATGTTGGGATAAATTGTGAATGTCTTTTTCTATCCATCCTGATGTTTATTTCATTTCAAGAAGATGATTCTTGTGATTAAAGAATTAGCATTCATTTCAGTTGTTGCATTCCATTACATGCAACTAACTTGTGTGGCATCCTTGATATATTATGTTGTGTGGGAATGCATACTCATACTTGTTTACACATGTTGTTGAATGCCATGTGTCTTTTTCACTAATGTGTGTTATTCATTCATACCATGAGAAATCATCATATTCATTCATAAAATTCAATATGACCACGTAAGTGGATTCTTTTGGTAAGTCCCATCAATTCCAAGATGGGCATTTGAAAGACCCATCAATTCCAAAGATGGGCATTTGAAAACCCACCATTCCAATGTGGGTAGTGTTGACCACCATTCCAATGTGGCAACTTGGACACCGTGATGAAACGCTCTTCATACGGTGATTGGGTCCCCGATTTTTGTGAAGTGCGGGCTTAAGTGAACACCGACGGTGTATCACTCGCTATACCAGTATAAGCCGTGATTAGTCCATTCCTTCAATGCATTCTTTCATTCCATCCATTCATGTATTCATTCCATTCAATCATATATGTGTTCCAAGATTTGTTCGTAATTCAACTGGATTGTGTTGTCCACTCTATGTTTGATTATTCTTGTATGTACTTGCCGAGTTTTCGACTCACCCTTGCTTTGTATGTTTTAATTAGGTAATTGACGAGAAGACAAGGTGATTTTGGTGGGGGTAGTTCGACACCGCACTTCACTTTTATCCAATCGTAATAATTATTATTACCTTTCACCAAGCCAACTTGTTAAATAAATTTTGATTTGTAATAATCCAACTTTGGTATTGCTTGACTGCTCGTGGTATTATATCCGCTTATCCATTCTTTCCATGAATCTGTGATCGCTTATTGTCATTCTTTAGAAATTATTGTTGATTGAATCTGTATAATCCAGCTTTAATGCTATTCTTAGTAGTTTGATAGTTTTACGTGACATCTTGGCTTCCGAATAGCCAGAGTGTTACAGTACATCCCTCGTTCTCTCGTGGTTTAGGCAAGTATAATGATGAGTATAATATATATTATTGAATGGCAATGTTCGATGTATATATTATGATTACTTGTGTGTTCATGTTTGTGAAGATGACATAGTTGGTATTGTTCATGGTTGCTAGAGATATGAATTACGTGTTATTCATGGTTGTTTGTCTATGGTTATGAGATTTTGGAGTATGAATAGGTTAATCATATGCAATGTTGTTGAGGATGCATATTTGTGTTACTTTGAATATTCATACATATGCATCATATTGGTTTATTGAAGTCTTGGTCATGTGATGACCAAGCAACTCTTGATGTCCCCGTCATGTTAATGACGAGCTAAAGGTCCTCATGCTTGAAAAGCATGGGCTTAGGTCCCCATACACGTGGAGTATGGGTAATGGTCCTATGCACTGATGGTATGTGCATGGGTGTGCATCGACGGATGCGCACTTTGCATTACCGGTAAAATGCAAAAGGGAAAGAGGAGGAAAAAGATCATATTGAGCATATTGCGTAGCATGCATTTGTAAAGTGATTGATATGTAGTTTTGTGAAGTATAGTTGATGAGTTACATGCTTGTATGTTGTTGATGCCATTTATTATATTTGTCGAGTCTTTGACTCACCTCTTACTTTTGTTGTGTTTTTAGGTATCACTTGCAAGAACGGCATGCATGGGAGGGAGTAGGGTTGCTTTGGATGCACTCACTACCACACATTCTTTTAAAGATGATTATCATTTAGATCGTACCTTAATAATAAGCAAACTGATTAAGGATTAATTTTGACTATGCTTGAATGCATTGGATTATTTGTAATAATGAGAGTGGTAAATTTTAAGTATGCTTGCTTATGCATTAGCTGAATAGATTATTTAAGAATGCTTTGATGAACTTTGGATGTTGAGATATTGTTAATAGTATATGATCTCGTTGGAACCTCCTGTGATACTTAATTATACAAAGGAGGTTCTGCCGAAAGTTAGCAAAAATGTTTTAGCTTATTTATTTTTATGTTACTATGGTAGCATTCCAGGCTCAGGTTGGGCTGGGGTGTTACACTTTGATTGATTGATATGATATGGGCTTACAGCCTCTCCATCAATGCAAGAAAATGCTCAATCCAAGAGCACGAAAATCACATCAAACTACCAAGAACCCTAGCCTCCACAAAAGCTCTCCCTATGAAAATTAGGGTTTACAAAAATTACAAAAGAGACAAGGAGGAGGTGCAGCCACCTCCCTCTCCTATTTATAGTGGAGGCTTAGACCTTCTAGAAGTTTAACTCTATTAGGCTCCTGTTAAGGCCCAAAACAAACGGGACACATACGCACGTATTTTAATGCACCGTCTTTAACACCTCTTGACCTAACTAGTTACACCTAGCGCCATTTTGTGCCTCGGATTAACTAATAGGTCACCCTTGTCCATCTTTCACCATGCTTGAGTACATTGACTCACCCAAGCATCGCCGATCGCTCGACCTCGCTCTCCAAGCCTAGTCCCGATCATCCTCATGCTGACCGTCGTTGACCACCAAGCAACCTCGCACAATAATAGACAAGTAAATCGAATTTGGAAACAAGTTCTTCACAACTTGACCCATGTTAGTCAAAACATGCATCATACAATATATATGCCCTCAAACTCATGACTTTGACCTAACAAACGAAAATCGCCGCCGCGACGAGCGACGAACCAGTGACAATCCGGCCGATCACCTTCTGGCCGCGGTCAGACGCAAACTATTGGCCGGTCGCACCGCTAATAATGACTTAGCCGATTTTCAACCTCAAAACCGAAACTCATCGGAAATTTCAAAACAATAGAACTTTTGATCGAGACTCCAAAATTATGGGACCAAGTGCAATAGAATCCCTTTCTTGCCTACACCCTCTATTTTTGGCCCAGCTCAAATCCTCACTTTGGTAATCGGTCGGTCGATCGCCTCAGGTACGGCCGATCGCCGAATCTGACAGATACCACCCGCCGATCGATCGTTATAGCCTCGACAAGATGCCAACTTTGCCGAAAACACAAGAAACGACAAACCCAGAACGCCATTGCCAATTATCCCCATGATATCCACAATTGCCAATACGCCTCTTCCTACCGCCTCCCCATCCTCCCGCCTCCCCTCCTCCCGCCTCCTGCTCCTCCCGACGGCCGGCGGCTGCTTGCGCCTAACGCCGTCTGTGGCTCTCCTCCTCGACTCGCCTCTACTCCGGCCTCCTCCTCGCCTCGTCGTGCCATTTCGCCAAACCCAACCCTTCCGATCGGCTCAGCTCGCGACGCCTCCTCGCCAACACGACCTCCGGCCAGCGGCGGCCCCGCTGTCCTCCGTTCACCGGCCTGCGCGCTTTGTTCCTTCGCCTGGCCCTCCTCCTCTCTCGCTCTCGGTTCCCCTTCATTTTTACTTCATTAATGTTTTGATTTGTGTTGCTTTATGATGTTGCTTATTGGGTGATGCATGAGTATGAGGTTGGAGGTGGGCTTGCTACTAGTGGACATGGGTTGGGTTGATGCACATGAAAGGTGAGGGTGGTGGTTCAGCCGTGGGTTACACTGAAGTAATACCCACCTTCCTCTCTACTCCCTGACACCTCCCCTAGCTCTGTGATGCTTGGATGATGCTACTGACAATGGGTTCAGCTTAAGCTCTGTGATGATATTGAACTAAGAGCTACCTATTGATGCTACTGAGATCATGTGATATGTGCGAATGATGCATGCATTTGTGTAGTGCATACTGAGGTGTAACTGAGGTTACCTCTTGATGGGATCTCGGTTGGGAGAAGAGGGTGGTAGTGCTGGCCTCGCTGGTGCTCTACTCTTCTTCCTGGTTCCCTGGCTTCCTAAGTCGATAAAATGTGGGTATTGGGTTCTAAGATGCCGGATGATGATACCCACAGAAGTAAAAGATTTCTATTAATCTAAGTCGGCCTGGATACATTAATTACCAAGGGCCTGATCAATGGCGATTGGTCAGGGTACTTCAGTGGTCAAGGGACCAGCTGACCTAGGTTGGTATGGACATTCTATTGAGCTTCTGGGAACTGACGGCAAACTATTTGCACTATAACCTATACTAGTGCCTTCTATTTTGCTAAATACTATCTGGACTCTTGATTTGTTCGTTGATTGCAAATTGGAATCGTTTGTGTTATGTGTGAATTTTTGCCCGCTTGTTATTGTTCTAACTGGTTGTTCCTTTGTCATCCACTTGACAATGAATCAAACTTGCCATTGCAATGGATAGGCATAAAATATGTCAAGAGCTCAATTATATGTGTTTTATTACTAATAGGTTGTTCACTTGTTAATAGTCATGGTTATATGTGTTTTATTACTAATAGGTTATTCACTTGTTAGTAGTCATGGTAGAGATATACTTGATGTCAAATATTGGTAGGTTTCTATATTTTCCCTTTATAGGCAAATACCATTTCCAAACAGTTGTATGCACATTCTGTCATTCTCCTTGGAAGTGAGGCGGGTTAGCAATTAGTTTATGCTGATAATTGCTAATGCAGAATTTGATAAACATGAGTGGCCCGATTGAAGATCCTTCACCAGTGGTTACTGCTAGAAGAATATCTAAGTCTCGTTATTTGGAAGGCTTACTATCAGTCTGGTTATTTAGAAGGTTTACTATCATACAAATCAACAATTGGTCTTTTAACTTCTTCCAAATACAGTTTCTTGTAGTTTGATACTAATTCATACTTTTTATCTCTTATCCAGGTAATACTGTGAATATGTAGTTCTTGTTTTTGTTTACATATTCTTTGTGTATGTGCGCTGTAAATCTTTGTGAAAGTTGGATTAATGCTTGTTGTCAATCTGCAATAGCCGCTTTGGTTTAAAGTTTATTCTGCTTATTCATCTATCAATGGTTGCTCCTATGTAAAATAGTTAATTTGAAATTGAATACAACATGGTAGCATTGAAAAATGGCACATTAGTGTGAAATGAATGAATTGCTTCACAATAGTTTTCCATCCACAAATGGACCACCTTTATTTTTTATTACAGTATTCTCGTGTCTGGAACATGGAAATTCTGTTGGTAGAAGATCTTTATGTGCTTTTACACCCAGGCTATTCTTTATTTTTAATCATTTGTCACAATTTACTCCCATGATATCAAAAGCATTGCAATTTAGTAATTTTTTATGTTAGAAATATAACTGGCATAGGTTGGTTTTAGTGCTGTTTTCACGGGTTATGTATGTTGTGTGGCAGTGTGCTCTCAACATTCTTCTAGGAACTAGTATCAAAACCTTCCAGCTATAATATTTTTGATCCGTCTGCTGGTTGTCTTATCTCGCATTCTAACCTCTCACATCCCTATTATCGCGGTATCCTATTTTGGCTATTCTAATTTTACCTAGCCTAAACCATATCCTCGTTGTATCTATTCTCCCTATGTTTCTCTCATATGCTTGGTCCAGATTATTGATACTTGCTAGGAATTCATGTTTTCCCATCGAATGGCTTTAAAGCTATCCTCCATCCCGGTTTTAATATTTATGATGGGGTTGATATTGCTATTCTTCGTATTCTTAGTACTCCTTCCAGTTCACAAAAACAAGTCATTTTGGAACATGTACAGTCAAACTTCGAAAACTTTAGCTATTGAAAATCATATGTGTCGATTCGTCTCAAAAAGTACTATCATAATATTATAATTTTATTGAGTTCGACAAATATATTACAATAGTAATTAGTGGTCAAAGTTGCACTTTGGAACCGTGAATTTAGGCAGCTATCTCAAGTTCTCAACAACAAATCCCAACTAGTAGGGCTTAGCACATGGGTACTACTGCTAAATGGAAAAAAGACTGTCAGCTATCAAATGACGTCACTTCATTTTGATTGGGGAACTACTGACTTCTGGTGGGAGGGACTAAATCAGATAAACTAGACGAAGCAAATTGAGCTTGATTGCTTGGGAACACAAGACAAGAAATATTTTGTCCACATCTTTTAATATTGGAATCCTGAATGATTGTTCACTTTGATTGCTGATACTTGAGTGGAATACATCTTTTCTTAGGCTTAGTTGGCATTGGATTGACTTTCACTTTTACAATCTAGCATGAGAGCTATATTATCGACATTACTTCTAACGTATGAGTTTCAAATCGAACTACATGCTTTGGTTGATCAAATGTTTTATTAATTACTTCGTTAGGTACATGTCGGCATTCAAGAAGTCCATTTCCATCCATTTAACCCAACCTGACAAGCTTTACATTCTCACATACTTAGATGTTGGGGGTAAAATGCACGTGGTTAGCAAAGGTGCTCCTAATGTATTGAAATTTACACCATTTGATTTTGAATTGAAACTATTTATGATGTAGAGATAGTCAAATATGGTAGTACTTACACTTTACAACTTAAAACCTTGTGGTGAAATAGTTGCATATAACTTGTTTGGTCCACTTATATCTTTCTTTGTAGGCTAATACTTCTATAGCAAAAGCAGATGAACGAAAATAGCTTTTTAAAGATGAAAATAGATTATTTTGTTATATCGTGCTTGCTTAACATATAGTATCGTATTTGCTTAAAATAGAGTATATGATTGTTGCAATTTTGGGTACCGACACCTCAATTTATGCAAAAAAAGAATTATTTTCTTGCTTAGTTTCCTCTTATTTGGGCGCATTGCTTGTTGTTTTGTCGATTTGTCACCAAACGTTTTTAACACATGGCTATTTTAGCTTATTCATGTTGCCAAATGTCGACTTGTCATATTGGAAACCATTGTTTGTCGGTATTTTCCATCTTGTGAAACCAAACCTTAAGCGCTTCCAACTCGCCTAATATCACAACTTTAGTTTTGCATGAGTCTGTCTATATTCTTTTCCAATTAAGAATTACCTTAAAAGACTTGATTTCTTTTTTGCCATAGTCTATGTGTGGATTTCATGGGGATATGTTTCAGATCTTAGGATGATGTGACAATTGGCAATGGCGCTTACGGTTTGTCGCTTCACGTGTTTTCACAAAGCTACTGTGTTTTCGATCAGGGGCGGTTCGACCGGTCCTTGCACATCGGCGTCCGATGGTCCTAAATCGGTCGGGACGGCCATGTAGGGCGGTCGGACGGTGGTGACCAAAGTGGTCAAAATGAGCCGAGCCAAAAATAGGTGTTGTAGGCAAGTGAGGGATCCCAATGCACTTGGTCTCATGATTTTGGAGTCTCCAAGAAGAAGTTCTATTGGTTTAAAGTTTCCAGAGGTTTTGGATTTTCAGGTTGAAATTCGCTAAGTCCTCATAAGGTCCGACCGCTCACGTGGAGCGGTCCGACCGCCAGAGGCGATCGACCGCTCATGTGGAGCGGGTCGGACTGCAGATAACTTGAACGCCGCCAACTTCGTGGCGATGTTGATTGGTTAGGTCAAAGTCATTGGTATCATGGCATATGGTTTGCATGATGCATGTTTTGACTAACATGGGTCAAGTTGTGAAGAACTTGTTCCCGAATTCGTGTTTGCTTGTCTCGTGGTTGTGCAAAGTTGCTTGGTGGTCAACGACGGTCAACGGCGAGGAGGATCGGACTAGACTTGGAGAGTTGAGGTCCGTAACGATCGACGATGGGTGAGGTCAACGACTCAAGCGTGACACAAGATGGACAAGGGTGACCTATTGGCGAATCCATGGCGCATGGTGAAGCGGTTTAGGTCAAAGGTTAAAGACGGCGCTTTAAGCGCAGCGCAGTGTGACCCGCTTGTTAGTGGGCCTTAACGGAGCCCAAGAGAGTCAAACCCTAAGAGTTTTAGGCCTCCACTATAAATAGGGGAGGTGGTGGCCGCACCATCAAGCTCTCTCTCTCTCTCGCTCTTTTGTTGCAAAACCCTAATGGCTTAGGGAGTTGAGGTGGAGGCTAGGGCTCTTTATGGTTTGAGGAGAATTTCGTGATCTTGGATTGACCACGATCCATGATGGCGTGGGTGTAATCCAAATGACGATCACGCTTCTTAATCAATGCAAGGTTTGCTTGAGATAAGTCTCTTTTCGTTCTTGCTTTCAATTTCGTGATTTTAGGGCTTTCTTTGATCCACGAGTTTTTGATTGATTCTTTCACGTGGATTAGCTTGTCGTGATGTGTGGGAACCCATCTAGGATCAATTTGATCATCAATCACCCACGAGCAAGCGATTGGATCTAGTTTTCACTTTTGCCCTGCTTTTGCACCCTTCTTCAATCGATCGTAAAAGATATTTGTTCGTCCAAGAATTATCATAATTGTTGATTGAATAGGTCCTTAATATCATAGAGAAGGTGTGTGCAAAGTTTCGTGAAGTTTGGAGTTGAGAATCAAAAGTTAGACCTAATTGCAACTTCGCCATCTGGCCGTTTTTACTTTTTCGAGCTCGCCGGTCCGACCGCCCCACACCGCAGGTCGATCGATTTTGGTGCCGGTCGACCACCAGATAACAATGGGTCGACCGGCCACCTCTCTAAGATTTGATTCTCACGATTTTTGTCGCATTGCTTAGGGTTTAATTGATTCAATACTAGTCTTCCAACAGATCGATATATTGATCTTCATAGCTTCATCATAGCTATTGGAGTGAAATTGTGTTGAATCCATATTTTGTGAAAAGTGAGCGTGTCCTATTCACCCCTCTAGTCGCCTTTTCGGTCCAACAGTGGTATCGAGCCCTGCTAGTTCAATCTTGATCTTAACCGTCACCGAACTTTGGCGATGGATAGATTCACTACAAAACCGCATATGTTCAATGGACAAGACTATGCCTATTGGAAGAATCAGATGCGAGTATTCCTTGAGAGTGAGGGACAAGCTTTGTGGGACGTTGTTCGATCCCCGCCATTATTCCCGAGGTTGAAACTCCCGCTCGTGGTTCTTTTGGCTAACAACAACAAGGCCAAGAATCTTTTATATGGTGCGCTGGTAGACAAGAATATGATAGGATTTGCAATTTTATGATCAGCAAGACGAGATTTGGAACACTCTAAACATATCATGAGGGTTCGTCTCAAATTAAGAAAGTGCGCCAAACAATCTATAAGCGTGATTATAACAAATTTGAGATGCGCCCCGAGAGAGCATCGATGACATTTTCAATGCTTTAATAAAGTGATTAATCAAATAAAAGTCGTTGATATTGAATATTCTCAACTGAAATGCCACCCACCTCTTGGCCGCAATCAACACCAAGGAGTGGAGATGAAGGCTATCGCTATAGAAGAGAATGTTGATCTTTCAAGTCTTACTTTAGAATTACTTTATAGTAAACTCAAGACTCATGAAATTAAAAGAGTTGATCATCCCAAGAAAGGTAATTTAGCTTTGGTAGCGCATCCTCTCAAAAGGCTTTTGATGACTCTTTTGAATCTTCTTCGGATTTTCATTTGCTTGTTTATCCGCTATTCATGAAGAGGAGCTTGAGAATATCCTCGAGGTTGAGTTAGCCCTTTTAGCTAAAAAATTCACAGGCTTACAATAATGTGAGAAATAAAAGAGAGGTGGTCCTGCATTTGCTATGAGTGTGGAGAGCTTTACCACATCCGCCAATTGCCCCAAGCTAAAAGGTAAGGGTAAGCACAGGAGGAGAAGACACTTGGAAGAAGCCTCATGAGAACAACTCGAGTATGATGTCGCAAGCTCATAAAGGCCGCCACCGGTCCTTGCCGCTTTGGAGAGCAATCCATTAGTGATGTGGACTCGGAGCGAAGAGGAAAAGAAAGGGAAGGCCAAGGACTTTATCGGCATGTGCTTCATGGTCGACACCGACGACATTGATAATGATGAGGTATCTTTTCTTATGATGAGCTTTCGCTAAATATAATTCTATAGTTGAGCAAGTGCTTAGTCAAGATGAAGCGCTAGAATTTGTCATGACTAAAAATAAGAAACTAGAGTCAAAAATTGGTAAACCAAACTAGAACTTGCAAATGTTAAGACTCTTGAACTCGATGAATGTTTATCTTGTCATGCTATGCATTGTAAATTACCAATTTACAATCGCTTCATAATATTGCTTTACAACAACTTGAAAATGCTAGAACCGAGCTAATTGAAATTAAATCGCTTCCTTGTGAAAAATGCTTAGAGTCTAGCAAGTTGATTGCTTCGATGTGATTGATTCTAGCCCTTGCACTTCATGCTTAGAAAAGAACGTGAAATCAAAGATATCTTAGAAGTCGCTAGAGTCAAATATGCTAAGCTTAAGGACAATATTGAAAATACTACTTGTGCTTCATGTTCCGCTCTTAAGCTTGAAATTGCTTTGTATAAGGAGAAATCAATGGATAAAACTTGTGATGCTTGTGTTAACTTGAGAAAAGAAAATGCTTACCTTCATGATACATTAGAGAAATTTTCTAAAGGTAAGAAACAATTAAACATGATTCTTGACAAGTCTAAAACTCCTTATAAGAAGCAAGGTTTAGGATTCAATTCTTTTCAAGACAATTCAAACCCAAAAGTCATTCAAGTCTTGGAAAAGGTTTAATTGAATTCAAAACCCAACCCCTAAAAACATCTTCTAAATCTGCAGTTTTGCCCAACCTTGTATTAATTCAATGGTGCTTCTTCTAGTGGTACCAAGTACCATTGCACTTATTGCAAGAAAGGTGGGCATTTAATTGAATTCTCACATGAGGTTGAAAATGATAGAAAAATCTTGATAGAATTTCATTCGTGCAACCTAGAGCTTTTATGAGACATGGTAACACCGAAAGGAATAAACTCGATTAGGATTTTTCTCACATGCTAATCATCATGCTTCTACATATCCTAATTCTCATGTTCTTCAGTCACGGTTCGATCACGGTGGTCACCGGCCCGACCGATTTGGTCACCATTCGACCGGCAAAGACAACGGCCGATCACCGATGCTTTAATTCCCATGTTAACTTAAACATTGCTCATAACAGAATTTTAGATGAAGTCAAGGATAACACTTCGCTTTGCATACTACTTCGCAGACGCGTGTGTCTCAAAGATCGGGTTCCCAAGTCTTGTTTAACTAACCCCGATCGAGACACATCGTTCTTCCAGGCCTTGATTTTTCGTGATTGCCGCAGAAGAGGAAGGGCACGTGCTTTGTCGACTCGATCGCTCACATCATATTGCCGAGACTCAAGATGGTTCACCTCCTTCACGCGGTCGACGGTCTCAAGCATCTCCTAGAACTTCCCATCGCCAGCCGTTAAGCTCTTATTCAGTACTTACACTCTACTCTCTTTGTATGGCAATTGATATTCCTGTTTCTTTATCTTTGTCCATTTGGGGTTTTTCTTATCCTAATTGTAACAACAAGTGGTAACAACAAGTGGTTACAGGACAAGTGGTATGAAAATCCAAAAGATGCATTGTAATATAAGATTTTCTGCTTATCTTTTGAAATTGATGAAGCTTTGCCTATTACCCTTTAGAGCTTTTGTATTTCAATTCTTGCTCAATGTCATGTCTAGTTCTTTGACTTGCTAGAATTATCATGCTTTTACATGTGTAGCTAAGTCTTTGCTATATGAGCTAGAACCTTTAAACAACTCAAACTAAGAAATTGCAATTTGTGGATGTTTTAGCGAGTTATGCAATTAGTGCTCCTCTTGTGACATTGGCCCTGCTGTAATTGCTTTGTTAGCTCTTTGATCTAAAATTGACCATTACTTGAGCTTTTGTGTTCTTGAGATTCTAAAAATGCTCTTGTGAAAAATGAAAATCAAGATTGTCTTATGCTTAAATTGTGCCAAACTATTCTTACGAGACTGCTTGTCAAATGACATGAACTTGGAGATAGTTTGATGAACCAGACGATCTCATGGGGACTGCTTGTCGAAATGACATGAACCTCAAGATTTGTCGCCCTGTAGAAGCTTAGAAAGAGTTTGTGGATGGCTCCTAGTCCATGATCTTCTTTACTAAGATATACCTTTAATCAACTTTTGGTCGAAGCTTAGGATGAGTTTGTGGATGGCTCCTAGTCCAGGATCTTGTCACTAAGTTAGATCATTAGTCAACTTCAATATTCAATGCAAATGAGAAAAATGTTGACAAATGAGCGTTTATAAAATATTGAGCAAAATGATTCAATACGGACTTGATTGACTCTTAATGTGGTCTTTGTTAGATTTTTGATCTCACTTTGATATTTTGACATGGCCAATTTCACTTTAGGATCCTCGTTGATGAACTTGTCAATTTGAAGCGTTGCTTAAATTGATCAAATCTATCGCTTTACTTTTGAGCCTTTGTGCTTAGCTTTGATATATATGTCTTACCATGATCTTGCTAGCTACTGCCAGCTTGATATGTCGTTTGTGCAATATTAGAGATACTAGATTGTCCTTTTGGGTAATCTCCAAAGCTTTTGTAATCAAAAATTGAAAATACAAAAATAAAGCCACTCCATTGCACTTCATGCATACTCCTGCTTATGCTTCTTTTATTTCGCTTCTCTCTTTATCATCTATTGGTTATCTCTCGAATGAGAGGAAGGCGTGATTCCTTGAGGATTCCATTGTCAAAGGGGGAGAAGATGTGTTAATTAATGAGAAGATATTCCTTTGGGAGAAGATGTGCTATTTTTATTTGGAGAAGATGTGTTAATGAGAAGATATTTCTTTGTTGGGGGAGAAGATTAAACAAAGGGGGAGTAACTGAAAAGTTAAAAGTTTTTGAAAATCGAGGATCATAGTGAGGGGGAGTTCTTGAGTTGCATTCTTATTGTTTTATTGAATATTCTGAACTTGAATTGCATTCTTTTATCCTCACAATGATCATAGGTCAATTGAACAATTGTTCTTTCATATGGACCTCATGTGAGAATTTTGACCCTTTTCTGGAAATCAAAGTTTTTATGCTTACTTTTGCCTTGTCTCACATGCCTATACTATTCTGATGCCAGCTTGGTCATTTTCATTGCTTTTTCTTGCTTATGGACCAAGTTGTGCCTTTGTGTAAAATCGCGAGTAAACTCGTTTTCAAACCTCTTACTTACATTTTCTGGATAATTGCCAATGTGTTCATCAAGGGGGAGATTGTGGATTTCATGGGGATATGTTTCATATCTTAGGATGATGTGACAATTGGCAATGGCGTTTACGGTTTGTCGTTTCACGTGTTTTCGACAAAGCTACAGGTTTTCTGATCAGGGGCGGTTCGACCGGTCCTTGCACGGCGGTCCGACCGGTCCCAAATCGGTCGGACCGGCCATGTAGGGCGGTCGGACCGGTGGTGACCAAAGTGGTCAAAATGAACTGAGCCAAAAATAGGTGTTGTAGGCAAGTGAGGGGATCTCAATGCACTTGGTCGCATGATTTTTGGAGTCTCCAGTAAGAAGTTCTATTGGTTTAAAGTTTCCAGTAGGTTTCGGATTTTCAGGGTTGAAATTCGCTAAGTCTCATAGGCGGTCCGACCGCTCACGTGAGCGGTCCGACCGCCAGAGCGATCCGACCGGCTCACGTGGAGCGGTCGACCGGTATTGACTTGAACGCCGCCAACTTCGTGGCGATGTTGATTGGTTAGGTCAAAGTCATTGGTATCGTGGCATATGGTTTGCATGATGCATGTTTTGACTAACATGGGTCAAGTTGTGAAGAACTTGTTCCCGAATTCGTGTTTGCTTGTCCGTGGTTGTGCAGTTGCTTGGTGGTCAACGACGGTCAACGGCGAGGAGGATCGGACTAGACTTGGAGAGTTGAGGTCCGTAACGATCGACGATGCCGGTGAGGTCAACGACTCAAGCGTGACACAAGATGGACAAGGGTGACCTATTGGCGAATCCATGGCGCATGGTGAAGCGGTTTAGGTCAAAGGTTAAAGACGGCGCCATGGAAGCGTGCAGTGTGACCCGCTTGTTAGTGGGCCTTAACGGAGCCCAAGAGAGTCAAACCCTAAGAGTTTTAGGCCTCCACTATAAATAGGGGAGGTGGTGGTCGCACCATCAAGCTCTCTCTCTCTCTCTCCTCTTTTGTTGCAAAACCCTAATTGGCTTAGGGAGTTGAGGTGGAGGCTAGGGCTCTTTATGGTTTGAGGAGAATTTCGTGATCTTGGATTGACCACGATCCATGATGGCGTGGGTGTAATCCAATGACGATCACGTTCTTAATCAATGCAAGGTTTGCTTGAGATAAGTCTCTTTCGCTCTTGCTTTCAATTTCGTGATTTTAGGGCTTTCTTTGATCCACGAGTTTTTGATTGATTCTTTCACGTGGATTAGCTTGATGTGATGTGTGGGAACCCATCTAGGATCAATTTGATCATCAATCACCCACGAGCAAGCGATTGGATCTAGTTTTCACTTTTGCTTGCTTTTGCACCCTTCTTCAATCAGATCGTAAAAAGATATTTGTTCGCCCAAGAATTATCATAATTGTTGATTGAATAGGTCCTTAATATCATAGAGAAGGTGTGTGCAAAGTTTCGTGAAGTTTGGAGTTGAGAATCAAAAGTTAGACCTAATTGCAACTTCGCCATCTAAGCCGTTTTTATCGCTCGAGCTCGCGGTCCGACCGCCCCACACCGTAGGTCGATCGATTTTGGTGCCTTGGCCGATCGACCGTATAACACAAATGGGTCGACCGCCACTCGTTAAGATTTGATTCTTGCCGATTTTTGTCGCATTGCTTAGGGTTTAATTGGATTCAATACTAGTCTTCCATCAGATCGATATATTGATCTTCATAGCTTCATCATAGCTATTGGATTGAAATTGTGTTGAATTCATATTTTGTGAAAAAGTGAGCGTGCTCCTATTCACCCCCCCCTCTAGTCGCCTTTTCGGTCCAACACTATGATATCTGACTCATCATTATTCATTCGGTAGGGATGTTGACTTGACTGAGTAATTGGGCAACTCTTCAGCTGTGGCTCTACATGGTTACTCTTTAATCCTTGCATTGCTAAGGACTTTCAATGTCAAGGATGAGGCTACCAGGGTGATGTTTGCTACCCCTATTAGACTACCCTTCAATATTGTCGACTAGTATTTACATGTGCTAAGGATATACTAGTATTGTCGACTTCTTTTGTGTGGATGTTTTGGACATGCCAAGGATAGATCGTGGCTATATTTGAATGCTCGGAATTCTAAAATTGTATGCACTCTGTACGTACTGCAGATGTATTGTTGTTCTTATTAGAACTTTCATATTTCATGTTTATGTATTTTGCAAAATCTGAATTTGATCTACGTGTTGCAAATGTCTTTAATTGTTGATATGACATGTTTTTTAATTGTATTATTGCCAAAATTATATGTTTTCTAAATTATGGTTAAATGGTGCAAAAGACAATCGAGGGCAGTTAACTGTCGACAATACATCTGACTGCCGGGGAAAACAGACAATTGAGGGCAGTTAACTGCTGGGGAAAACAGACAATCGACGGTAGTTTAACTGCTTGAGAAACTCCAATCACGGAAAACCTAATCGTCGGCAAAATAATTTTTCTAGGCGCTTAATCGCGGAATACAAATATATGCCGGGAAATGTTTTTCCCAGCAGCACTTTACCAGGCAGGCAACAAGTGCCGGGGAAAGGTATTGCTGTCAGATAAGTTGCCGCGCAAAGCAGTTTTCTGCGGCAGTTTCATTGCCCTTAATAATATGCCATGGTGTAGTGATAGCTGTAGTTCCTTCGACTAGATAGTCGTAGCTTCCTTCGACTAGATAGCCATAGTTTCCATCGACTAGGTAGTTGTAGTTCCTTCGACTAGATAGTCGTAGTTTCCGTCGACTAGGTAGTCGTAGCTCCATTGACTAGAAAGTCATAGCTTCCTTCGACTAGATAGTCGTATCTTTTGTCAAATATGTAGTCGTAGCTCCTTTCGACTAGATAGTCGTAACCTTTCTTTTGACCAGTTTAGTCGAAACCTTTCCTTCACCCGTGCTGTTGAAACCTTCTTTCGACCAGTACAGTCGAAACCTTTCTTCCACCAGCATTGTTGAAATCTCTTTCGACCATTGTAGTCGAAATCTATTTGGATCAGTGTAGTCGAAATCTCTTTCAGCCAGTGTAGTCGAAATCTCCTTCGACCAGTGTAGTCGTAATCTCCTTCGACCACAGTACTCGAAAGTGAATAGTACTCGAAGATGAACAGTACTCGAAGAAGAATAATACTCGAAAGTGAACAGTCCTCGAAGATGCACCGTACTCGAAAGTGAATAGTACTCGAAGATGAACAGTACTCGAAGAAGAATAATACTCGAAAGTGAACAGTCCTCGAAGATGCACCGTACTCGAAAGTGAACAGTACTCGAATGTAAACAATACTCGGATGATGAACAATACTCGAAAGATGAACAATACTGGTCGCATCTATCGCATTTAAGTCGAGCAAAGACTGAATTTTATCATTTCTTCTGATATCCTAACTTTCGGATGTTCGTTCTCCTTCATACGAACTCCAAATCCATCGATTCTTATTCCTAAATACATATAAATTAAATATCTATTTTTATGTACCAAAATTATTTAATTTAGAGTTTATTTAAATTTTATTTGGATTTTTCTTGAATTTGGCTTATTTTCGCGTATAGATTACGACAACTTCGGAGAGTCAGATTTTGACACCGATTCAGATCAATAGCTAATTGAGAAAGGTAAGTTACATATTTGATCCCATTATTTCAAATTATATAAATTATGTTTTAAATTATTATTGCATGCTATTTCTATTCAATGTAATTTTAATACCTACTTTGAAATTTTAGTTATTCCAATTACCATTGTGTAGCCCACTTTGTCGTTGAATCAGACATACCTTGACACCATAGATAAAATCTAGTTTATGCAATAGTATGAATAAGAGAATTTTGGAAAAAATTATACTTAGTCATGCTTAGACCCAAAATCTACCCTACGAGTCGAGTTGAGCAGGCGCCTTCTTTGGCGAAGGAGATTACCATGTCTGACCACCTTGATGGTTTGATGGCGATCGAAGACTCCGCAAGGTTGACCTCCCGCTCCACGGCCTTCAGATGACACCGTGAGTCATACGACGAAGATCTCCCAAAGATCATGCTGACCGTATGTTGAGGTTCTTGGTACTCCATCTCTTCGTCGCCATCCTTGTCCTTCTTGGAGCTTGTTTTTCCTAATTCCTGTATTGAAGGAAGAGGGCCTTTACCTGTATAGTAATCCTCTAACTTCTTTTGCCAAGCACGACAGGTGCGTAAATCATGCCCTGCCTATTGATGAAGTGGGCACCACTTCTTATTCTTCTTAAACCCGTCGGTCAGAAGTTTTGCCTTGCCTCGACCGGTATAATCTCTCTTACCTTTGGTAATCTTATCTGGGACCGCTCGGACTTCATTATCGTCTGTCTTGCAGTGTTTCTTCTTCTTGAGAACCTTTTTATGCTTCTTTTCTGGCTTCTCTAAGCCAGGTCGAGGGATTTTATCTTTTTGATCAATGGCTTCACTCCATTCAATCGCTTTTCTAGCGGTTGCGTACTTATCAGCCATGTCAAAAAGCTCAGCGGTTGTTCGTGGAGGGTTCATGGCAATATCTTCTGTAAATCGTCGATTCCTCAAACCTACCTTGAAAGCTTGAATTACAGAAGACTCTGCAATCTCTGGTATCGAGTTACGAACCTGGCTAAACATCTTGATACATTGACGAAGAGTCTCTTTTGGGTTTTATCGGATCCGATGGAGGTCATCCTCCTTTCTAGGGCGGTCGTACGTACCCTGAAAATTTACAATCAAAAGATCACAGAGTTGTTCCCAAGTGTAAATTGATCCGACCGGCTGGTTGAGCAACCAGGACTGGGCAGATCCCTCCAGTATCGTAGGTAAGTAGTCGGCCATTATATTTTCATCACCACCAGCAGCTCTGATGGCGGTGGTATAAATCTGGAGAAATTCCAGCGGGTTCTGGGACCCATTGAACCTACCCATGATGGCCAGTCGAAACCTATTAGGCCAACGCACGGCCTAGAGCCCTACGGAGAAAGCTCGGCAGCCCGTGACTAACTCATGGCGCCTTTTTTGAAAAGGTGCCGGATTGTGTTCGGTCTTAGACCGGTTTCTTAAGTTAGAAAACCGGGGCTCCAGTGTTCCGATCTGATCATGGCGTTAAGATGACGCCCTTGATCACCTATTCGGCCTAGACGATGTCGCAGATCATCGGGCCCAAGCGAATAACCCTCTCGACGAGGGGAAGGTGTGGTTGTTTGAAATAACCTCCTTCCTTCATGACTCGTTGGGCGAAATTATCGAGGAGGTCTTGGTATCGATCGATTCCCAACATACCTATGCTGCCCTCTGTTGAGGGAGGAACGTTGGGACGAAGTCATAGTTTGACTTTGCGCTGTCCTGTGTTCCCTGTGACGCTCAGACGCTGTACGCTTTGTTTAAGGATTTTGATACTGTCCCATCAATTGGACAAAACTCGAGCTCTCGCCGTAAGTGTGGTCGTGTTTATTTAAAATACTCTGAATACACTGCAGGTTTTGTATCGTCACTGAAGGTCTCGAAGGATTCATTGAGGTTGTTGGCGTTCGTAGATTTGAACCTTCTCTTGACCTTGCGCCTGGTCCCCTCCGACCCATCATCCTTGGTGGGGCAGAAATAGGTGTATTAACTAATGGACGTCCATCAGTTCTGTTGCCTCTGGTAATTGGTGCTTGATTGCCCATGCTATTTCCATCAGTACGTGGTGGCGAGGCAGTGTGTGCAGGACCGTACACGGCATTACGATCAGTATTTCCGATCACATTGACCTCGTGTTTCCAGCAGCGATCCTCGAGTGAACTTCCACTGTAACCAGTGGAGAGCTTCTCAGTGCTTCTACAAGAGACTTCCACGATGGAGACCGGTCGGAGATGAGCACCTCCTGAGGTCTTCATGGCGAACTTAGCCTGACCCTGCGGATTGCCGATCGTATGCTGAGCCTTATTTTTCCCACTCGGCCTATAACCGGTGAGAGTTTCATCGATATTGTTACCAGATGTTGGTTGGCTCTTGGAATTTTCAGAAGCCGTTGGTGAGTAACTGTCAGCCATGATTGTGTCGAGAATGTATGGATTCTCTGATTGCAAGGCTGCAGATTCATCACCTTTTTCGCTAGTCGGAAGGACCAGGCTTGGAGATATTTTCGGACGCTCCGAGCTGGTCGGAGAGTCCTGTCCCTCGGGAAGTGCCACTTGTCGTAGTGGTGCATCCTCATCCATCCGCTCGACCTCGCTGTTGTCAACGACCCGCGAACTGGCGGATGAGGAAGATGATGACGTCCAGTTCTCTTGCATGGCCTGAATGCAGGCTTCCATGTTGAGATTGGAGTAGTCATCTAAATCGAACCAGTTCTCCTTGTCCCAAGTTCCTGCCATAGTCGCATGAACGATTATGAAGGGTGGGCGAGGATTTGACGAGCGAAGAACTTCTTCAGGAGAATTGCACCTTCTTCCCCACGGACGGCGCCAGTTGTCGACGATCAAATCACTGAACTTACAAACATATTTAAAAAAATAGAGGAAAAATGGCACGTATCTCCTGGAAAAGAATGAGGCTACTCTTTATTGCTATGAACTGGCTATTACAAGGAGTGCATGTAATCTAGACCAAGGGCTAATTCTAATAACACTGGAGCGCAATGCTTGCTATGACTTTGCAATCTAATCGATTGGTTGTCTTCTGAGAGTGATTCCCAATCGATTCTATCTTGGTCCTCCCACTCCACCTTCCGCGGTCCTCCTTATGTGGTTGATGAAGCGTTGGCAGTTATCCCTTGGAAAGACGCCTGTTGAGAAGTGACGCGTCTGATCGGAGAGAGGCGTCAGTTGACAACGTATCAACTGTTGTGCAGTTATATGTCAGTGAGGCATTTAACCGTATTCGAGTGTCTTAGAATTATGTAGCGTCGCGTGGTATGGAATATACACCACATGTTCCATTTGTCACAAGGTAAAGGATATACCTGGACTCAGATCAGATACCAGTTCAAAGCCTTGTAAGTATTTGACTGGTCAGAGACTAGGTTAGGAACCTTGTCCGACCATATTATGGTTTGTGTAACCTCTGGAATCCTTACGACCAGTGAGGTAGTTAGCCTTAGGGGTTACGACCATGAAGACGTATGGTCTCTATCTATTAAATAATAAATAGAGGTTTTAATCCTTGTCAGGATCAAAGTGAGTTAAGGACGATTTGATGGTCGGAATGAGGTGCAGAAGAGTGGTGCGAGTTAATGGACTTGATTGTGTGAGAAAATAGCTAAGGAATTGCTGCCTTGATGAGCTTCCGCGACTCAGTAATGGCGGTGGTGCACGGCGGCGCGAGGAAGAAGAAAAGGAGGGGAGGAAGGAGCTGACTTGCGTGCCCCACCTGTCAGCGAGAGGGAGAGAGCATAGGCGGGGTGGGCTGGTGGGAGAAGTGTGCCAGAATGGAGAGAAAGAAAGGGAAAGATAAAGTAATCAGGCCGGGCTGGAACAGAAAATGGATTGGGCCAGAGGAAAGAGATTTGGCCAAAGAGAGAAATTCGGATTTTTGAGGATTTTCGGTTTTTAAGGAAAAACAACAAATCAAATAGGCTTTTTTTAAAATACCAAATAGAGTTAAAAAAATTCCCTGAATTATTTAGAACTTAATAAAATTAATCCCAACTTAAAGTTGGTTTTTTATTTTTGCACATAAATTATTTAAAATTTTTGGAAAATTGGAAACCCCTTTTTAAATTCCAGAAAATATAAGAATTAATTAAAATTTTATTTTTAACTTTAAATCCAAGAAAATCCTAGAAAACTCAATAAATTTTTCTTTTTGACTTTGAAATCCAGGAAATTTAAGAAAAGCAAGAAAACTCTTTTAAAACTTGAAAAATCCAATAAAATAATAACTTTATTAAAGTGGTTACAGACATAGGGTGGTCCTGATAGACCTTACGACCATAAAGTGGTTGTACTTTTTTCTAGTCGTTATAGATACTAACGACTTGAGGTATCTTCGAGGGTCGTTAAGGATGTCATTATCCATATTAAATATTACAGATAATTAATTTTATTAATTGAGGATTCTTGAATCCTCGCCAGTATTATTAAAACAAAGGCAAAAGAATATGTAACATTCGCTCTCAATAGCTAGAAATTCCCACAATAATTGAAGAAGAAAAAAAAGAGAGATAGATCAACATCATCGATTTTTGTGGACCAGATTATAATGATTGAAATTAATCAGATATATAGATAGGAAAGCTGTTGTAGTTGTATAGATACACCTGTGTTCCCTTCATAATTGTTAGAGTTGTATAACCAATACAACTCTATTAAGCATATGTATTGTAGTTGTGCAGTTGCCTGAAAAATTCGGCTAGTTATTAAAAAAATTAATCATTCTACGCGCTTGTTACAGTGTATTATTGGACGGATGGAGTAACAAAAGATGGTATATTCCCCGAAAATTAGGGCAAACAAATAAAAATAAAAAAGAAATAGGCACCCGTTTGCAGGCTACAGCCCTGCTCCGTCACCCGCTTATCATCGACACAGCCGTTCGTTCACTTTAGCCTCTCCGCCGACAAACCAAACAGGCCACACCTCAAATCAAACCCCCTCCTCCCTCCGAAGAATGCCAGATTATCCACTCCCCCCTCCTCCCCTCCCACCATGATTATCACCCACTTCTCACCTACCCACAAGCCTCCGTCCCCACCCCCCTCCCACTCCCACTCCCACCTCCACCTTGCCGTTCCACCCCCCCTCCTCCGCCGCCACTGCCACCTCACAAAGCCTGTGTCCGCCGCCGCCGCCCCCTCCGACTTCCTCGCCAGCGTCGAGTCCGTCGCCTCCGCCGCGTCCGTCCTCGCCGCCATCGTGCTCGTCCACGAGTCGGGACACTTCCTCGCCGCGGCCTCCCGTGGCATCCACGTCTCCCAGTTCTCCGTCGGCTTCGGCCCCGCCCTCGCCCGCTTCCGCCTCGGCCCCGTCGAGTACGCGCTCCGCGTCATTCCGCTCGGCGGCTACGTCGGCTTCCCCGACGACGACCCCGACTCGGGATTCGCGCCCGACGA
This sequence comes from Hsuehochloa calcarea, assembly GCA_036346395.1. Classification (NCBI taxonomy): domain Eukaryota; kingdom Viridiplantae; phylum Streptophyta; class Magnoliopsida; order Poales; family Poaceae; genus Hsuehochloa; species Hsuehochloa calcarea. Next base: position 26,149,912 of record CM070598.1, on the reverse strand, counting down.
CCCGGACCTCCTCCGCAACCGCCCCGTCCCCGACCGCCTCCTCGTCGTCTCCGCCGGCGTCGCGGCCAACCTTGCCTTCGCCTTCCTCATCGTCTACGCTCAGGCGCTCACCGTCGGAGTCCCCGTCCAGGCGCAGCTGCCCGGTGTCCTCGTCCCCGAGGTCATCCCAGGCTCCGCCGCCGCCCGCGCCGGGCTACTCCCCGGCGATGTCATCCTCGCCGTCCCCGGTGCCGCGCCGGAGCCGTCCGTGCCCGTCCTCGTTGACCTCATCAAGACCAGTCCCAATAAGAAGGTCCCCGTCACCGTGTCAAGAACCGGACTTGGGCGCGGGGACAGGCAGTCCGTTGATCTCATCGTCGTGCCGGACACCAGCAACGATGGGACCGGCCGCATCGGCGTGCAGCTCTCGCCGAACTTCCAGGTCATGCGCGTCCACCCGAATAACCTGGCCGAGGCGACCGTACTCGCTGTGCGCGAGTTCACAGCGTTGAGCGGGACGGTGCTCGACGGGCTCAGGCAGACGTTGCTCAACTTCTCGCAGTCGGCGGAGAAGGTATCAGGCCCTGTTGCAATTATTGCGGTCGGTGCAGAGGTTGCTAGGTCAAGTGTCAATGGCTTGTTTCAGTTTGCGGCAGTGATTAACCTCAACCTCGCAGCAATAAACTTGTTGCCATTGCCGGCATTAGACGGTGGGACGTTGGCGTTGATCCTTCTTGAGGCGGCCCGTGGTGGGCAGAAGATCCCCCGTGAAATTGAGCAGAGGATCATGTCGTCAGGGATATTGGTGGTACTGATGGTTGGCATGTTCCTTATTGTGCGTGACACACTCAATCTCGACATCATCAAGGAGATTTTGTGATACTTGGGGTGAAAACTGGATCACAGTTATGAAATCGTTAGTATCAGACTTTGGTTGGCTTGGGAAAGGTTAGTAGTTGTGATTCTTTTTGCCCTTTGGTGGGATTGCTCTAGCATTCTAGTTTGTTATACTGATCATAGGTCCTTGTATTGTTGTTATCCGAGTGAAGCTTATGTAGTTACACTTAATTGCATTTCTAGGTAAAAGAGAATGTTGAACTGTCCATATGTAAATTACTTCTTGTGAAGCACAAATAGTTGCTTCGCCTGATTCTGTGGACTTGGTTTGAATATATTGCCATTTACAGTCATATTAAATCAAGTCCCATTAGACTTATTATGTGAGTGCTGTAGATATAGTGACCAAGGTCTTCTGTCTTGAGAACAATTTTACTGACATTAAATGTCTCTGAGTCTGATTATTAGAATTTAAGTTTGGCTGTGCACCTGTCTATAATTCACCCATTAGAGAATATACGCACAAGACAGCGTACTGGTCTTCTGTCTTGCGAGAGATTTTACTGACATTGAAAGTCTATGAACCTGGTTATTAGATGTTCGGTTTGACTATCCAGCGTCTATTACAGAATATGTGGACAAGACAGCATAATGTTTGTTTGTAACAATTGTACTTTTAACAGTGGCTACAGAAAATTAAAATGAGAACGCATTGAAATACTGTGGTTTTGTGGAATAATTTTATGAGAGAGAATGAGAGCCCATGTGAAATTGCTTGGTGACTTCATTTTCTAATGATACATTACCTACTTACAATATCTGCAATTTATTCATTCTTCGGTGATGCATTTGTACCTTTTCATTTCTTCGAAGATTCGCAAAAGAAGCTTACAGAATAGATGGCCACTTGGACACTTCCCTCCTGTGATGAAAGCATTTTTTTTTCCAATCCTTGGATCTGAATCAGTTTCCATTATCTCAGTTGTTTGTATGAGCACACTTTTAATAATAGATAGCTGAAGCAAGACGAATAATAAGGAAGCGCACAAATGCCCTAAACATCATCTTGTATTATTGTAGCGACATGTAATAGAAATTTCATTTCAATTGGTTTTTCTAATGGACTCCAAATAAGATCATTTTTTCCCTGTAAATCTGTACTTCTGTAGTATAATTCAGATGTACTAACACAAGTAGTGGTATGCTACTAGCAGCCAGTTTGGCCTAATATCCTTAACTAGTTGAGTAATATTGTATAATCAGTAAAGGTCCTGCCTTGCCCTTGTCATTTTTTACACATATTTAACTTCCTGATGGCCTGGCTACCATAATGACATCCTGAGAAGTTTGAATGATATGGATACGGCCCACTTTTCATATGGAATGGCCAACAAAAAGAAAAGAAAAGAAACTTGACAAGATGTATTCTAAGTTGATACCGAATAAGCATCGGATGTAGTTTTGCTGCTTGTTACAATCACGCAGAGTTCTGGAAGCATATCATGTTTCTTTGCCCAGCAAATTGAGTTTTCCCATAGTTTCCTGTCACCCTGTTTACATCTTGGCTTCTTGCTCGGATTCATTTTCTACTGGCTACTACTAGAGACAATTGCGGAGTGTATAGACAATCATACTTTGCTAGGACAAGATACAAATTCGTCAAATGGGTCAGCATACGAACAACGTAAGCTAACCTTTTCAGTCTTTTACGATGCATACAAGTAGAAGATATACCATGATTCACTGCGGCAATTGTCTTTTTTCCGTCTTTTCTGAAGCACTCAAGTAGAAGAGTGCTATTTACTTGTTGCGATAATTACATTACATCCTAAAAATATTTGATTTCTCCATTTTCCCTAAAAATAATGGTTTATCCTTTGGCCCCAAGTAGTTCTGGAAATGGCAGGTTAGAGCTATAATGTCTCCATCAGGTACCCAAATTATCTGTTCCGCCTGTATTCGTCGAGTCTTCTCCATATCTCAGCCATCTTTCATACAATGGGATGAATAAGAGAACTTGTCTGGAAATAGTAATTGCCTTTTTCACATCTTCCACTATCTGATTGTTTTCAACGCTCAACTTTTATTCTCTGATAAAACGAAAGGAATTCGATGCCTTGAGGCATGTTCTTATCATTTGAACTGGATAGGAGTAATGGAGGTCATGTTTAGCTTTCGTAAATATTTCGTGAGAAGTTTAATGCACTAGATCAGTCTCTCTCTCTTTCCTAGTTAACAATCTGATTCTAACTTATTGTATGTGATTGAAAATGCCACTAAAAGAATTGCAACTCTACCTTCAAAAAATTCCTAATATCCTTTGACCTTGTCATAGCGTCTATTCAGAACAAATTTTGAAATTAGTAGCATATTCAAATCCTGTTAGGTAACCCATCTATGGGATGGTACATGATATAGGCTCATATACTCGTGTTTTGTTTGATGGATTGAACCAATAGATGTTGGTTGAACCCTCTAAAAAAGAGATGCAAGATGATCTCATCCAAATAAAACAAACTTGTATCAACCAACGCATGGTGAGCTCATCCACCTGCACTGTCCACGTATACACACAAGCTCACCCTCCAATCAAGCAATACCAAAGGCTCTACGACCATGGATTCGCAGTGTCAAATTTTTTTTTTTCATATCAAACTAGGTTCACAACTTGTAGTTTTGTTTGAACAGCAGTTGATTTGTTTCCTACTTTCCTTCACCAAAACAGTATCTTCTTCGTAATCCTTCTAGGCCATGTTTGCAGGGCAGGAATTTCATTGTGAATAGTAGCGCGATTCCACATAGAGATGTGCGTAAATCTGTTCCATTTTATTATGCCACTAGAAGGAGGGGCATGTCGATTTCAGAGAAGTTTCGGTACACTTCAAACAGAAAAAGAGAATTCTTGTTTTTCAGAGAGCTGAAACAACCGGTTAGCGCATCCATGTTAAGACTTACAACCCACATGACGTAGGTTGGAATCTTGGAAAATCCAGTGTTGAAAATCTACACAAGTAACGCATCAACATGTTGTAAGTTAAAACTCTGACAATAGAGACAAGATGTTATACCGCTAGGCTATGCTACAGGCTAGTTTGTGGGAATCAAGCCGGTTACTAAATATCCATTTTCTTCTCCTTTCCATATCAATAGATGGAAAAGAAATCGTACATAAATCTAGCAAAATTTCGGTGTCCCAAGAGACCTAGCCTATTGTTGGACTCGGCGGCAATTAAGCAGAGCACCTCGATCGCAGCAAGGAAGTTTCGGGAATCTGCTCATTTCGAGTGGAATTTGGCTTCCTCCATTCCGTAGGCCATTAAATCCACCACAATCTCGCCGCCCATGCTAGTCGTAGTCGTAGCACAGCAATGCCGAAGAGTGTAGCCACTCGATTGCATGCCCGGCCGGTCGGAACGTGCGCGCAGTGGCCCGTGCCGCCTGACGCAGATGTCACCGTGCCGGCGGCGCGTCTGACCGATGAGCGTCTTAACATTCATGTTTATTATTCTAACAAGCCTCTTTCATCCATTCGGATCCCTGCTGCAATACGGTAGTGGTAGCGTAACAAATACGGTAGAAACAATAAAAATATTTACTATAGTTAACATACTATATTTAAAAATTATATCAATATATTGATCTGGTCTTTTGATTTTCGATCCGATGATAGAGATCAACTTTTAATACGTGACAAATTAGATTCTCTGTATTAAATATCTTTTAATACGGGTGATTCATTTCTCTTTTATAGTCTGCTTGACTCCATTCCATCGATGCAAAATGAGCAAAAAAAAAAAAAAAAAAAAGGTAAAAAGACACGCTATCACGTCGGCGAAATTGGCCGCACACGCTGCGAGGAGCGAGGCGTCTAGCTAGCTAGGTGCAAATGGTTGGGGAATTGACGTAAGCACGTCCGTTTATGGTGCCTTTTGGTTAGGCATGCATCGATCTCTTTCGTAACTGATCGAACGGGAGCCACTGCGTCACCTTGGCTGTCGCAATGTAACATGTCTCAAGTCCTGTCGTGCCGGCCATCGACATACGGAAATGCTTCACATACTACGATTTTTCGTCGTACGTGCTAAGTGGCCACGCGCCCCCTGCATCTCCGCCCGGCCCACGTCACCCTGGCCGCGAGCCCGCGCTGCCCCCAGCCAGCCTCCGCGTCTCTGTCCTCCACGTTTCAACCCTCGAGCCCTTGTCTACGTCACACCCGTTTCAACCGCGTCTGCCTACACCCCAACCCCACCACGAGCATGCGTCCATGCCTCCCCCGAGCCCTTGCCCGCGTCACACCCGTGCACACCGCTTCGCACCCGTACATGCGCCGCCCCGCATCCGAGTTCCCCACGCCACAACAGCTATAAATAGCCAAGCCGCCCGCATCATGAAATTCACCTCACTATGTCGCCTTTGAAACCCTAACTCACCCCATCACATCGCTACCTCACCGGAACGCCCCCGGGCCACCCATGTCTTCTCCGAGTCGGGCCGCGCCGCCCCCTCTTCGATCTCCCTCTCCGGTGGGTTATCTCTCGTTTTGATCGTGTCACGTAATGTTCCCGACCTTCTTCTACCCATCCCCCACCTTGGTTCGGCCAATTCATCACCGTGGAGCGCCGCCGCTGCCACCATCTTTCCACCGCCAACCGTGGTCGCTCTGCCTCCCCGTATAACCCTAACTCTACCCCTCGTCATCGTCGTGCCTGGGCGCACGCGCGCCTCCCTCTTGGAGCACAGCCAAGCCGCCGGCGCCGCAGTGCGCCTACGTACTCATGACACCTCCATGTTTCCGCGCTGCCGGCGACCGTGCGCCGAGCGCCGCATCCCCTCGGTTTTTCCTCCTCTGTCTTTTCTACCTCTCCCGTCAGATGGCTGCCACGTGCGTCGTACACGCGAACGATGTTGTGTAGCACTGCGGATCGACATATGGGTAGGCAAGGTGAGGCAAGCTCTCCCTTTGTCCTCCTACCATCGTTTCTTTTTCCTGTTTCTCTTTTGAGAAAATTGCGTCGGGTCTTTGAACTTGCGCAAATGTGAATGTTACTTTTTCCGAGAAACTTATTATGAAAATCGTATGACCCCAAAATTTCGTGATGGATCGTCTATCTAAGTGATCACTCCTTTGATTATATTGTTGCCATAGCTTCTTTAGCTAATTAAAAGCTAAATGGTGTTAGTGTCACACGTTGTAAGTCTGGACGTGAGAAAATAATTGTCGAGTTAGATACTTAAGTGGCACTTTAGTACAAATTTAAGAACCAAACTCCGGTTTTTTTTAGGGATTGGTTATTTACCCTTCGCTTACATACAATTCAAGGATATAATATTATTTTAGATGCAATTTTTTTTTACCACTGTTTGCTTAACTCTCGATAAAATACCCACTACTACAAAATAAATCATAGAAAACGCCTCATCACAGACGGTTCTTTGAAACCGTCTGTGATAAAATAATCACAGACGGTTCTATGATATGGAACTATCATAGACGATTCCAAGACAAACCGTCTATGATATGTAGATATCACAGACGGTTCGTGGTTAGAATCGTCTGTAACCTCGAACCGTTTGTGACACTGAGAATATACGAACCGTCTGTGATTTTAGATTTACCATGGCTTGGATTTTTACCATGGTTTCGAAATTATCCTTACTCTTTGATTTTACTATGGTTTTGATTTTTATCATGGCTTGGAATCTCTCTGATTTTACCATGGCAGCCAATCATCTGCCGCGGTAGGGTTTGGGCAGCCAATCCTCTGCCGCAGCACATAATTCGATGCCGCGACACATAATCGTCTGTCGCGGTAACCAATCCTCTGCCCATCAATTGTGTGCCGCGGCAGAGGATTAGCTGCCGCGGTAAAGGATTGTGTGCCGCGGTAAAGGATTAGCTGCCGCGGTAGAGGATTAGCTGCCGCGGCAGAGGATTGTGTGCGCAAGACATCGATTGGTCGCCAAATCCTACCACGACAGATTATTGGCTGCCATGGTAAAATCAGAGAGTAAAGAAAATTATCATGGTAAAAATCCAAGCCATGGTAAATTGGAAGAGATTCTAAGCCATGGTAAATTGGAAGAGATTCTAAGCCATGGTAAACCCTAAAATCACAGACAGTTTTATACCAAAACCGTCTGTGATGAGAAACTCATCATAGACGGTTCGTATTAAAAACCGTTTGTGATGAGACGCTTATCACAGACGGTTCATAATACGAACCGTCTGTGATATCTCATCACAGACTGTTTTTGTATAAAAACGTCTGTGATACTTTTGTTTTGTTGGGCGAGAACATGAAAATTTGCACTTAATGGTGGGCTGCCGAAAATCTCTTTATATTAACACAGTCATCCATCTCCTCCTTTGCCATCTCTATCTTCTCATCTACTATTTCTCCTCTGCCATCTCCGTCTCGTCCTTACCTTGCACTTCGGCCTCCCTCGAGCTCGTCGTCCGCGGCCTCCTCTACCTCGCCCCAGCCTCATCGTCGTCGGCCTCCCACGATCTCATCGCCCCGTCCTCCCCTGAGCTCGTCGCCCGCGGCCTCCTCCACCTCGCCCCGGCCTCATTGTCGCCGCCCTCCCACGACCTCGTCACCCTAGCCTCCCACAACCTCACTCTCTCTACTCCCCTTTTGCTCTGTGATGTGGATTACTACTGTGATGTGTTAGTGCTCTGTGAACGGATTGAGTTGATGCTACTGTGATGTGCGTGATGCCGTGTTGTTTTTACTGCTCTGTGAATGGATTGAGTTGATGCTACTGTGATGCTGTGGCTATTGTGGGAAAGCTAATGAAAAGTTCAATCCGAAAATCCATATCAGATTCATTCGCGAGGCTCGGGAGGCTCCAGACGAAGTGAAAATCCGTTTTCGTTTTTTTTTTCAATAGAAAAAGCTATCACAGACGGTTCTAAACAAGAGAACTGTCTGTGATAGCCTTTTTCACAGACGGTTAAAAAACCGCCTGTGATGACCTCGTGTCATCACAGACACAAAAATTCAGACAGTTTAAAAATCGTCTGTGATGATAGTTTAGAACCGTCTGTGATGAGGTTTTGTATAGTAGTGATCCTGTTTGCATTATTATAATAATATTGTCTGTTTTTATCGTTTTAAGCACGAAAAATGTCCAGATTGCCCTCGTCATCCATGAGACGCAGTTCGCCTTCTCCGTCCAATGCACGCCCCGGCGCACGCGTTGCTCGCCCGCCTCTGCCGGACTGCTAACGCCTATGGCCTCCTCCACGCACAGAGAGAGAGAGAGAGAGAAGCCAAGATGGCGAGCGTGAGGCTGTTGTCATCAATTTCTTATCATCACAAGCCCGTCCAAAGCACACGAAAATTCACAAATTCAGATAGATCTAACCACAAAGCAAATAGTACATGCAATCTGTTGACACAAATGCACAAAAACTAATCATTAAACACACCAGAGTACTAATACAAGAATCTAAGATCCATAACCCATTCATCCATCAAGAAACCAACCAACAATATGAGGAAACCTCCTTGATACGAACTAGTAGTGAGGCAATTCACCGATCTACCTTGCCCACGTTCCATCATGCTCTAGATCCAGCCAGAAGAGGTGGAGTAGCTCAAGGGAGGTGGACGAGGGAGAGGAGGACGCGTTGGAGATTGGGTGGAGCGCCAGCACTTGTGGACGAGGAAGTAGGAGCTCGGCGGTGAGCGCGAGTAGCAGTAGGGCGGCGATGAGGCCTTACTTGGCTTCTGCAGCAACCCCGTCGAACGACAAGATGGCGGCTAATGCCTCCACGGCCATCTTGACCCTTCTGCGCTTCACCTCCTCCTGCGGCGGCGACGGTGGCAGCATTGTAGTGTGCAGTTGGATCAGGCGGCGCAGGAGCAGGTTGGGGACCAGGTCGGTAGACAAAAGCGAGGGCAAGGACAGCGCGAGGAAGTCGCATTCGATGTCCCCGGCGTCGTCGTAGGTGCGGTGCAGGCCGGGCGCAAGATGTAGGGGAGGACGAGGTCGCCAGATTTGGCGGGGTTATCGGCGTCAGCGTGGCCATGCGGCGTGGGGGAAGATCGACGAAGAGGGAGGGGGGGAGACGAACGCCACGTAAACGGAATCGAGCGAGGGTAATTATGACATTTTGCGTGCTTAAAATAGGAAAAAACAGTAGATATTATTATTATAATACAAACAGGGTATTTTATTGAGAATCACACTAAATGAGGGGTAAAAAATAATTACATCTAAAATGAGAGTTTATCGTTGAATCACATCTGATGAACCACGAAGGTCCTATTCTTGTCCGGTCTTTTGGTGAGAAGGTAAGTTCGGTAGTAGTCGCTCAACTCTCATGATCCTATCTACGAACTCGTAAGGCTCGAAACCGTGCAATCGCTGAACTCCTCGACAAGTCGTTATCAACATTGCACGAATACCCGAATGACTTGATTACAAAAATCAATTCATACATACACCGAAGAAGCACACAAGAACAAGATAAAATAGGCAATCTGGAATTACGAATAGGAATTGAAATTGTATTGATAAGTGGGGTTCCAAAGAACAATGCCGTTGTTGATCTCGCAGAACAAGACAACAAAGTATAAAGTAGCAAAGCTAAACTTCAATCAATAAAACCCGTCAAAACCCTAAGGGTGAACAGTACCAAGTGGACAGTGCCAAACCCTAGGTGTCCAGTCCGAATTACAAGGCCCATGGCCCATTAGTATAGGTGGCACAACACAAAGTTCCTTTACTCAAATATTGTTAAGTGTTGGCCTAAACAACTTGATATATAGTCTTCATGCTAGATTATGCTAAGCCTCAGTATATAAATATTTATTCCTCGTATGATCATCTCCATTTAGCATGCCTCCCGATCCGTAATTCTTAAGTAAAATAATATCACATGCTTTAGGCAGCATCATAGAATTCATAGAATATGGATACACTCCGAGAAACGAAGTCTCCTGATAATTTAGTTGTCGAGCACGTGCTCTAGTAATTGGTCCTTGCACATCAAAAGCAGTAAGGATGGTTGTATCAGTGGAAGGGGTGTACTCATCATCCTCCCCTTCTTGAATTGGAGTTGTCCTCGACTCAAGGTACTCTTCTGCTCCCAAGTATGGCTTCAAATCTGGAATGTTAAATGTGGGACTAACCCCAAAATTTGCTGACAAATCATGCCTATATGCATTATCATTAATCTTGTCTAACACTTTAAAAAGACCATTAGCTCTAGACACCAATTTAGACTTCCTCAAGTCAGGTAACCTATATTTGCGCAAATACAACCAAACAAGTTCTCCAGGTTCGAATGTTATTTCTTTTCTACCGTGGCTACCCACAAGTTTATATTATGTGTTTATTCGCTCTATATTTTCTTTAGTTATCTCATGCATCTTCAGAATCAATTCAGCATGTTGTGTAGCATCAATGTTTACCTTTTCCAAGATAGTAGAGGTAATAAATCAATAGGCGTGCGAGGAATAAATCTATAAACTACCTGAAAAGGCACATCTTTGTGGTTGAATGATGCGAATGATTGTAAGCAAACTTCACATGATGTAAGCATTCTTCCCACATCTTCAAGTTTTTCTTCAAAACAACCCTCAACATAGTAGACAATGTCCGGTTGACAACTTTAGTTTGTCCATCTGTTTGGGATGACATGTAGTAGAAAACGGCAATTTTGTCCCAAATTTAGCCCATAGTGTCCTCCAAAAGTGACTAAGAAACTTCGTATCACGATCAGACACAATTGTATTGGGCACTCTATGTAGTCGAACAATTTCTCTAAAAAATAATTCAGCAACATTTGTAACATCATCGCTCTTATGACAAGGTATGAAATGCGCCATCTTTGAAAATCTATACACAACAATAAAAATACTATCCCTCCCCCTTTTTGTTCTAGGCAGTCCAAAAATAAAATTCATAGAAATATCTTTCCAAGGTACACTAGGAACAGAAAGATGCATACATAAACCATGTGGATTAAGATGTGGCTTAGCTTTGTGGCATGTAGTGCAGCGAGACACATAGCGCTCAACGTCGCGCCTCAACTTCTTCTCTATAGAAGTGATCGGTCAAAACATCATCTGTCTTCTTGACACCAAAATGTCCAATGAGTCCTCCATGCGCCTCCTGTAACAACAAAAGACGAACGGAGCTAGTTGGAATGCATAGCTTGTTAGCACGAAACAAAAATCCATCATTCACAACAAATTTATTTAAGCTTTTGCCTTCTTTACAATTATGAAAGATATCTTTAAAAATTATCATCATGCGCATATTGCTCTTTAATTATCTCTAAACCAAAAAATTCTAAAATTCAGTTGAGATAACATGGTATGACAACGAGATAAAGCATCAGCAATAACATTATCCTTTCCTTTCTTGTGTTTAATGACATATGGAAATGATTCAATGAACTCAATCCATTTAGCATGTCTACGGTTTAGATTTGATTGACTACGAATGTGCTTTAATGATTCATAATCAGAATATATAACAAATTATTTGGACCATAAATAATGTTGTCATGTCTCTAATGTCCGAGCTAAAGCATATAATTCCTTATCATAACTAGAATAATTCAGACTAGGCCCACTTAATTTCTCACTAAAATACGCTACAGATTTGCCTTCTTGAATAAACACACCCCCAAGCCCAATTCCACTAGTATCACATTCAAGCTCAAAAGTCTTACCAAAATCAGGAAGTTGGAGAAGTGGTGCATGTGTAATCTTATCTTTCAAAATCTAAAACGATTGTTCTTGTTTAGCGCCCCATATAAAAGGAACACATTTCATCGTAAGCTCATTCATCGGTGTGGTAATGATACTGAAATCTTTGACAAAGCGTCGATAAAATCCAGCAAGTCCAAGAAAACTCCGCACTTGTGTGTCCATGTTAGTAGTCGGTCAACTCTGTACAGCTTCGATCTTAGCTTGATCAACCTCAATACCCCATGGAGTACCAACATAGCTCAGAAACGATACTCGATCGGTGCAAAAGGCACACTTCTCAAGGTTACCAAACAAACGTGCATCACGTAGAGCACTAAAAACAGCACGCAAGTGTTCAAGATGTTTCTCTAATGTTTTGCTATATATCAATATATCATCAAAATATACCACCACAAATTGTTCTATGAAAGCACGCAAAACTTCATTCATTAATCTCATGAAAGTACTAGGTGCATTAGTTAACCCAAAGGGCATCACCAACCACTCATATAATCCAAACTTACTTTTGAATGTTGTTTTCCATTCATCGCCTAACTGCATGCGAATTTGGTGATACCCACTACGTAAATCAACTTTAGAAAACATAGTAGAGCCACTTAATTCATCAAGTATATCATCTAGTCTAGGAATAGGATGACTATATCGAATAGTAATATTATTGATAGCTCTACAGTCAACACACATACGGCATGATCCATCTTTCTTAGGTACCAAAATCATAAAAACAGCACAAGGACTAAGGCTTTCGCATACGTACCCTTTGTCATGCAAGTCTTGCACTTGACGTTGAATTTCCTTAGTCTCTTCAGGATTGGTTCTATATGGCGCACGGTTGGAAAATGAGGCTCCTGTAATTAAATCAATTTGATGTTCAATCCCTCTAATTGGATGCAGCCCTAGGGGTATGTAACTTGGAAACACATCAACAAACTACTGCAAAATGTTAGCAACAGCAGGAGGCAAAGAAGGGGGCATATCTTAAAAGGAAAATAAGGCTTTTTTGCACACTAATGCATAGCAATCAGATTTGCTATCTTTCATCTCACAAAATATCAGATTTAGTAGAATGGAAAACAAAACCTTTTAATTTAATTTCACCTTTCCTAGCACAAGGTTCTTTGTTCTTCGGGTGTATAAGTTCTTTAGCTACAATCTGATTTTCACTTTTGCTACCGACGAGGATTAAAACCTCTATTTATTATTTATTATATAGAGACCATACGTCTTCATGGTCGTAACCTCTAGGGCTAACTACCTCACTGGTTGTAAGAATTACAGAGGTTACATAATACCCGACCTGGTCAGACATGGTTCCAAACCTAGTCTCCAACCAGTCGAATGCTCACAAGGTTTTTTGAACTGGTGTCTGGATCTAAGACCAGACATATACTTTACCGTGTGACGAATGGAACATGTGCTATATATTGCATACCACACGACGCTACGACACTGGAGTACGGTTACATGACTCATTGACATATAACCGCACAACAGTTGATACATTATCAACTGACGCCTCTCTCCAGCCAGACGCGCCACTTCTTAACAGATGCCTCTTCAAGGGACAACTGCCAACGTTTCATCAACTACATAAGGAGTACCGTGGAAGGACAAGAGAAGGGACAAAAGAAAATCATCGACTGAAATCACTCTCAGAAGATAGTCAGTCGATTAGATCGCAAGGCCGTAGCAAGCATTGTGCTCCAGTGTTATGGGAGTTAGTCTTTGGTATAGATTACAGATACACTTTGTAACAGCTAGTTCATATAAATAAAGAGCAGCCCCATTCCTTACCCGTAGATACGTGCCACTTTTCCTCTTTCTTTTTATATACCCATAAGTTCGGTGATTTGATCGTCGACAGCTGGCGCCGTCCGTGGGGAAAAAGGCGCAATTCTCCTGAAGAAGTTCTTTGCTCATCAAATTGTCGCTCACCTTTCACGATCGCTCATGCGATTATGGCTGTGACTTGGGATGAGGAGAACTGGTTCGACTTGGATGACTACTCCAATCTCGACATGGAAGCCTGCATTCAAGGCATGCAAGAAGATTGGATGTCATCATCTTCCTCATCCGCCAGTTCGCAGGTTGCTAGTAACCACGAGGACGAGCGGATGGATGTGGATGCACCACTGTGGAAAGTGGAGCTTCCCGAGGAACAGGGCTCTCCGATCCTTTCGGAACATCCGAAAAACACTCCAATCCAGGTCCTTCTGACCGGCAAAAAAGGTGATGAATACGCAGCCCAACAATTCGAGAAACCATACATTCTCGACACAATTATGGCTGACATACTCACCAGCGGCTTCTGGAAATTCCAGGTGCCAACTGACATCTGGTAACTGCGTCGATAAAACTCCCACCGGTTATAGGCCGAGTGGGAACGATAAGGCTCAGCATCCGATCAGCAACCCGCAGGATCAGGCCGAGTTCACCACGAAGACCTCAGGAGGTGCTCATCTCCGACCGGTCTCCATCGTGGAAGTCTCTCGTAAAAGCACTACGCAGCTCTCCACTAATTACAGTGGAAGTTCTCCGGAGGACCGCTGCTGGAAACACGAAGTCAATGCGATCGGAAATTCTGATCGCAATGCCGTGTACGGTCCTGCACACACTGCCTCTCCACCATGTACTAATGGAAATGGCACGAGCAATCAGACACCAATTACCAGAGGCGACAGAACTGATGGACGTCCATCAGTTAATACACATGTCTCTGCCCCACCAGCAATGATGGATCGGAGGGCACCAGGAGCGAGGTCAAGAGAAGTTTCAGGTCTACGAACGCCAACAACCTCGATGAATCCTCCGAGACCTTCAGTAACGGTACAAAAACTGCAGCGTATTCAGGATATTCTAAATAATACTGACCCTACTCTAGCAGGAGCTTCAGGCTTTGTGCATTTAATGGGATAGGTATCTGAAATTCTTCAACAAACCATACAATGTGCAGGCGTCGCATCGAACACAGATGACCCAAAGTCAGACTATGACTTCATCCTAACGTTCCTCCCTCAGCAGAGGGCAGCATAGGTATGTTGGGAATCAATCAGTACCGAGACCTCCTCGACGATTTTGACCAACAAGTCATGAAGGAAGGAGGTTGTTTCATACCACCACGCCTTCCCCTCGTCGAGAGGTTATTCGCTTGGCCCCGATGATCTGCGACATCGTCTAGGCTGAGCAGGTAATCAAGGGCATCATTTCGACACCCATGATCGATCGAGCAATGGAGCCTCGGCTTTCTAATTTAAGAAATCGGTCTCGGCCGATCACAATTCGCACCTTTGCAAAGAAGGCGCCATGAGTCGATCACGGTCGTCGAGCTTTCGCGAGGTCGCAGTCGTGCGTTGGCCTAATAGGTTTCGACCGGCCAACATGGATAGGTTCAATGGGTCCCAAAACCCATTGGAATTTCTCCAGATTTACACCACTGCCATCAGAGCTGCAGGTGGTGATGAAAATATAATGGCCAACTACTTACCTCTGATCTTGGAGAGTGCTCGCTCGTCGTGGTTGCTCAACCAGCCGGTCGGATCAATTCACACTTGGGAACAACTCTGCGATCTTTTGATCGTAAATTTTCAGGGTACGTACAATCGCCCTGGAAAGGAGGATGACCTCCATCGGATCCGACAAAACCCAAAGGAAACTCTTCGTCAGTACATAAAGAGGTTTAGTTAGGTTCGAAACTCAATTCCAGAGGTTGCAAAGTCCTCGGTAATTCAAGCTTTCAAGGCAGGGTTGAGGAATCGGCGGTTTACAGAGGAAATTGCCATGAATCCTCCACGAACAACCGCCGAGCTTTTTGACATGGTTGATAGGTACGCAGCCGCCAGTGAAGCGGTTGAATGGAGTGAAGCCATAGATCAAAAATATAAAACACCTCAACTGGCTCGGAGAAGCTAGAAAAGAAGCTGAAGAAAGTTCTCAAAAAGAAGAAGCACCGCAAAATGGACGGTAATGAAGTCCCGGCGGTCCTAGATAAGTTTACCATAGGTAAGAAAAACTATACCGGTCGAGGTAAGGCGAAAAGTCCGACCGATAGGTTCAAGAAGAATAAGAAGTGGTGCCCACTTCATCAACAGGAAGGACATGATTTACACACCAGTCGTGCCTGGTAAAAAAAGTTGGAAAATTACTCTGCAGGTAAAGGCCCTCTCCCCTCAATATAGGAATTAGGGGAAGAAAGCTCCAAGAAAGACAAGGATGGCGACGAAGGGATGTAGTACCAAGAGCCTCAACATAGGGTCAATCAATATGATCTTTGGAGGATCTTCGTCATACGACTCGCGGCGTCATCTAAAGGCCATGGAGCGAGAGGTCAATCTTGCATAGTCTTCGATCGCCATCAAACCTTCAAGGTGGTCGGACATGGTAATCTCCTTCGCCAAAGAAGACTGCCCCGTTCCATCGACTCACCTGGGTAGGTTTCCTATTATAGTTGAACCTACTATCAATAATTGCAAATTTAATAGAGTTTTGATAGACGGTGGTAGCTCTTTGAATATTTTATTTTTGGGAGCATTGGAAGAAATGCAGATTCCTAAGTCCAAGGTGAAATCGGTAAAATATGCCTTCCATGGCAAAGTTTCCGGTTCTACGGCCAAACCGATAGGACAAGTGTCCCTACTGGTTACGTTCGGAAGCCCTGACAACTTCCGAATAGAAAATGTTTCGTTTGACGTGGTTAATTTTGCAACTGCATATAACGGTATTCTTGATCGTCTGGCTCTAGCAAAGTTTCTGATAGCCACGCATTACGGTTATCAAAGCTTAAAGATGCCAGGACCAAGACGTGTCATCGTGGTTCGAGGAGATCAGAAAATGGCTTATTTGTGTGATCGAAGGTCTTTAGAATTGGTCGATGAACTTTCGACCAGAAACACTGACCCAAATGCAATGCAGGTCAAACGCTCCAGACGCAGGGAGACACCCAAGCTGTTCGACCATACAAGAGAAGTATTTCTCGACAAAGGCGTTCCTCCGGGAAGAGTCAAGACGGGAGATATTAATGAATCTATCTCAAAGTTACTGGTCGGAGAAGGACTCAACCCAAAATAGGAAGAGTCGCATCTCCTTCCTCCGAGCAAACCAGGACGTGTTCTCCTGGCAGGCGTCCAACATGCCCGGAGTCCCTAGGGAGGTGATTGAGCACATGCTAGTTCTTCAGCCTGACAAGAAACCAGTCAAACAGAAGTTAAGGCGCTTTGCGCCTGATCGGAAAGAGCTAATCCAGTCAGAGGTTGAAAAACTCCTCAAGGCAGGATTTATTCGTGAAGTCCACCACCCTCAATGGCTCGCCAACCCTGTAATGGTTAGGAAGAATAACAAAAAGTGACGAATGTGTATAGACTTCACAGATTTAAATAAAGCTTGTCCAAAGGGTAACTTTCCTCTTCCCCGCATTGATCAACTTGTAGATTCTACCTCCGGGTGTGAATTCTTAAGTTTTTTGGATGCATATTCAGGGTACCACCAGATTAACATGAGTAAAGAAGATGAAGAGAAAACTTCCTTCATCACTCTATATGGTACTTTCTATTATGTTAAGATGCCCTTTGGTCTCAAAAATGCTAGTGTGACTTTTCAAAGATTGATGCAGAAAACCTTTAGCCCACAGATAGGTCGGAATCTAGAAGCCTATGTTCATGATTTAGTGGTAAAAAGTATCAACGCAGGCGATCACATCCTCGACTTACAAGAAACTTTCAATAACTTGAGAAGACATATCCTTAAGTTAAATCCGGAGAAATGTGTGTTCGGAGTTTCCACAGGAAAACTTCTCGGTTTTCTAGTTTTGGCAAGAGGTATCGAAGCAAATCCTGCAAAGATATCGGCCATCAACCAGATGCGTCCTCTGACCATAAAGAAAGAAGTCCAAAAGCTGACTGGCTGTATGGCAGTGCTGAGTCGTTTCATAGCCAGATTAGGTGAAAAAGGGTTACCTTTCTTTAAGCTTCTTCGGAAGAATGGAAGTTTTGAATGGACTAAGGAGGCCAATGATGCCTTTGAAAAGCTCAAAGAGTACCTTACGAGTGCCCCGATCTTAGTCTCTCCGAGACCGAAAGAAACATTGCTGATTTACGTGACTGCAACGCCACAAACTGTCAGCGGTGTACTAGTCGTAGAATGTGAAAACGTCCAACGACCAGTATATTACGTAAGTGAAGTCTTACATGGACCAAAGGAAAGATACCCACAGGTACAAAAGTTGCTCTATGTTCTCCTTATGGATTCAAGGAAACTAAGAGATTACTTTCAAGCTCACAAAGTGGTTGTACCCTCCGGGTATCCCCTTGGTCAAGTCCTTGGAAACAGGGAATCATCAGGACGAATAGCAAAATGGGCGGTTGAACTAGGGACATTCGATCTCCATTTCATCTCACGAACATCAATAAAGTCTCAGGCAATAGCAGAATTCATCGCTGAAAGGACAAACCCTGAATCTAAACAGGAACCAGAGTACGAGCGCCACAATGAGTGGACGATGTACTTTGACGGTTCTTTGATGCTTAAAGGATAAGGGGTTGGAGTCATCTTGATATCTCCTACTGGTGAATACATTAAGTACGCCATCCAGTTTAACTTCCCCGCTACAAACAATGTGGCGAAATATGAAGGTTTACTGGCAGGACTTCGAGCAGCTCATTCGCTCAGGATTTGCAAATTACTAGTGAAAGGCGATTCTCAACTAGTAGCGAATCAAGTAGGGAAAGAGTATCAATGCTCGAGTACCAAGATGTTGTCTTATCTGGCGGAAGTACGGAAACTCAAAAAGCATTTCTTCGGTTTCCAGATCCAACACATTCCTAGAAAGGAAAACTTTCTAGCAGACCAATTGGCACGGATGGCCACCACCAGGTCAACAGTCCCGCCCGGAGTTTTTCTTGAGCAACTCGATTCACCCTTGGTGGTCGAGCATTCCGAGAACATCAATGATAAACATCAGATCATGCCCATTGATTCTGATAACATAGATGCTCCACAGATCGGTGACGATCAGGGTAGAGATTGGATGACATCGATCTACAATTATCTTCAGCATGACCTAATTCCAGAAGATGATGTAGAGGCCGATCGTATAGCACGAAAAGCCAAATCATACTCTCTAATTGAACGTACCTTGTACAAACGAGGATCTTATGGAGTGTTGATGAGATACATATCTCACTCGGATGGCATTAAGTTGCTAACCGAAATTCATGAAAGAGTCTGTGGAGCACATCATTCCTACAGAAGTTTGGTTGGTAAAGCCTTTAGGCAAGAATACTATTGACCAACTGCCCTTCATGATGCAAAAGAGGCCGTACCGAAGTGCGTATAATGTCAGTTTCATAGCCGACAGGCACATCAGCCAGCACAAGCTCTGCAAATAATTCCTCTTTCCTGGCCTTTTGCAACCTGGGGACTAGACATTCTGGGACCATTCCCAAGAGCACCCGAGGGCTTCGAATTCCTTTTCGTCATGATTGACACATTTACATAATGGATTGAAGCCGAGCCTGTTGTGAAAGTTACAACTAAGGCTGCTAAGAGATTTTTGATAAAAAACATGATTACGCGATATGGTGTACCCAGTCGTATAATCACAGACAATGGTACTCAATTTTCGAGCGACAGTTGTCAGGAATTCTGCGATGAGATTGGAATAAAAGTCCATTTCGCCTCTGTTGCTCATCCTCAGAGTAATGGATCAGTTGAGCGTGCCAATGGTATCATAATGCAAGGGGTCAAACACCGAGTATTCGACCAGCTAATAAAGTGGTCTGGAGCTTGGGCTCAAGAACTTCCTTCTGTCTTATGGGCTGTTTGAACCACGACCAATCGTGCGACCGGCGAAACACCATTCTTTTTAGTTTATGGAGTTGAAGCCATGCTTCCTCCAGAATTGAAAATTAGCTCTGCTCATACTGATTGTTTTAATATAAACGATCAGGAGGAACGATGGCTCGACGACGTCAATTTCCTTGAAGAACGATGAAACTAAGCCTTGATACGTTCGGCAATCTATCAACAAGCCATGCGAAGGTACCACAACCGTAAGGTGCAACCTCGCAGCCTAGCTGTAGGTGATCTGGTTCTCAGAAAAATTCAGAGCCAAATAAATCGCAATAAACTTTCTCCCAAGTGGGAAGATCCTTACACTGTGGTCGAAGTCACCCGACCAGGCTCGGTACGATTAGCTATATTCGATGGTAGAGTTTTGTCCAATTCCTGGAATATTGATCAATTGCGTAAGTTTTTGTTTAATTTCAATTCATTTTCCTTTAAATTTAATAAATGTTAGTTAAATTCAAAGAAGTAAGTGATGTTATTTATATGATGGTATCCAAATCTGGTTGACACGGTTCGTACCCTCAAGATTATGAAGATTATATTTTTATTTTGTCAAGATTTTATTCTACTCTTGTTTGGCTACTGTTCGGGACACGGAAAACCTCCTAGTCGAAGTCTCTCCTTTTTCGCACGTGGTTCCGCCCACTGGAGGAGCTTCCTAGCGACGGTCTTTTCTTACGATCCTCGCTGCCAGTCGGACTAGAGCATGTGCACGTATTGTGAAATATACATTATATCTTCATTTCTTAGCAGGTTCATTCCGACCAGCGTTGAGTACTACATAGAAATAAAACCGCTTATCTTTTGTTATATATGTTTTTTATATAATTTTTTCTCTTATCAAGGAAAGTTTTTTTTTCAACCATATATTGTCTTAGTAAGTACTTTGATTATGAAAAACTGATTTACAACTAGTCGAAACCTAGCACTAGTTCCGACCAAAAAAGGTTTCCTAGTATTATCACGATCAGTTTTTCAACTATTGGTACAAACTTTCAAACAATGGTTGAGACTTAAGTTCATATTCTCGGCCTACTGCTTATATAGTAAAGTTCTACTATAAAACAGTCGAGGGCTAGTTAATATATGAATATCCATAAGTCGACTAGATGAACAAAAGATTTCTTTGACAAGAGAGAGGTAAGTTTTTGCATATTTTTTGCATACTCTCTTTTTTGCAGGATTTCTACTACTAGAGATTGCCCATCTAATAACTGCTTGATGGAGATCTGACCTCTTTTTCTTCCACAACCTTGTCTCCAAGAGGTTTAACTTCCTTGAGGAACTTGGTCGCCTCCTCAGGTAAGCAGTTGAAATATTCTTCAATAGCTTGAAGATTGATAGAGGGGTCGGATGCCTTTAGTTTTGCCAAAGCAAGACTAACTCCACTGGCAATAGATTCTTTAACGGATTGGGCATAATTCTCTCTTGTAGTCTTGAGCAAGCCCTTAAGGTTCTCCAAAAGGCGGCCAAGGTAATTTACCTTTTCCATTGGATCACTTAAGGAGGGCAATGTTGATCCTGATCCCATATCAAAGATCATTTCATTGAGCGCGGTGATCTTTAAGTCGAGATTAATCATGATTGCTGCCCCCTTATCTTGCTCAAATTCCAAAGCTTTTTTTGCTTTGGCTAATGTTTGATTTTGTTCTGAGTAAACAAAACAAGTATTAGACAAGAAGGACTAGAAGAGATATTAAGTCAAGTTTACGACTAATTACATTCAGCTTTCTTCTTGGATTTTTCCAAGATTTCTTTATTTCTGGTCGTCAAGTCTTCGATCGACCAGTTCTTAGCTTGGTTCTCTTCTTCAAGCCTTAGTATTTTGGCTTTTACAGCCATAGCTTCTTTTTTTATTTTCTTCAAACCTGTCAAGTATGATAAGGGAGAATAAATAGAAGAGAAAAACGGAGGCAAAAAGAAGGAAAAGTTAAGTAGAAAAGTTCTTTACTTCCTAATTCGGAGTGTTTTTGCTCCAGTATTTTTATTCGCTCGGTCAAGCCTCCGATCGTAGCAAAGTTCTCGACCATATGCTGCATAGATAGTATTTCCTCTTCAAGTTTCTATTGAACTTCAGAGAGAAATATAAGAATGGTTGAAGATACTTACTTGAATTGCCACATCATTATAATCGGCAAAAAATTTATCAGGATTCGCCTTTGCAAGACGGTCTGATATTCTCGTCCAAGCTTCATCAAGCTCCTTATCCTCGATAAATCGAGGAGAGAAAGGAAACTTGTTAGCTTGGGAGGGATTGCTCGCAGGGATTGGAGTCTGTTGTGGATCTGCAGAGTGACTACCTCCACTGATGGAGTAACAATCACTACAGGATCCAAGACAGAGTCCGGTACTGAAGTAGTTTCGGGGGCTCCCCTAACCACTTCTTCCTCAGAGTTTCTTGCCTGAGGAAAGCCTTGGTCAGAAGTACCCTCAATTACCTGGCCTACTGGAATGACCTGGTCGGAAACGACCGGAGCTCCAGCAGATCTAAACAGAGGAAAGGAAGTTTAGAGTTTAAAGTTCACCGAGGATATAAAAGGTATGCATGTTTATGATTATTTCCATTTAAAGCATACCTGGTCGTCTTCTTTATCTTGACTGAGTGCCGACTTAAAATCCGTAGCGCTTGCTTTTCTCTTCTTTTCAACCGATTTTACCAGTTCTAAACTGGTAGGGTTGGTTACACCCTCTACATCCTCCAATGGAAGATCAGATGAAATACTTTCGACCAATTGGTCGAGAGTAGAATCCCTGATCATTGGATTGGATGGTGCAGGTTCATGGGTCACCAAAACAGTTGACTCAACAACCATTGGCAATTCTTGAGCAATTGTATGAGACTCAATGACTACCGCCTGATTTAACAAACAAAGTTAGTTGGGTGATGAACATATCTTTTCATCTAAACAAAAAATACTTCCTTCGGTTACCTACCTCTGCACGATCACTAGTGATCGTAAGACTGGTCGGGTCATCAAATGACTCACATGTTTCCGTGGCCTCATTGATCCTCAAACCAACCGACTACATATCAAAGATGTTTTCCAAGTAAACACCGATCGGAAGAGTTTGTAAAGATGAAAAATAATTAACATGCTTACCCGGAGTCTCTCAGCCCTCTCTTAAGCGGTAGTAACTGCTAAGATCAGAGGGAAACTAGCCTTTTCGTTAGTCTCTCCAGCACAGATCATCTTAATCCGACTTCTGATCTCATCAGGAGACAAGACTGTAATAAAAAGAGAGGTCTTAGGGTTATGAAAGCAATTGACTAGAAAAATATATTGGTCGAATTCTAACGGGGATTTACCTTCCCTAGAATCCCTGGTCGCGTCATCACGACCAATGTACCATAGCATCGAATGGGCTCTGGCCTTCAAAGGACTAATCCTCCGCATGGAAAAGTCCCTTACCACGTGCCAGGAGGTTAAACCCCTGACACTCAGGAGATGGATAGCATCAACCCATCTCTCAATTTTCCCCTCCTTCAAGGAGGAACGCTATCGCAGGTTCTCGACAGCTTTCTTACAGCTGTAATAGAGGCAATCGCCCTGCGTAATCTTCATATAAAACCAACTCTTTTTCCATGACAATCACGAAAATTTGGAGTACATAGAAATGTACTCATCGGCCTTCCCGTCATGGAGACGCAAGGTACACTCTCCAGGTGTACTGGTCTTCTTCTTCACGTTTGCAAGTCTGTAGTAGTACTTGAAGAGATCCAGAGTTGCTGGAATTCCCAAGTACGCTTCACAGAGATAAACGAAGATGCTAAGGTCGGCTATGGCGTTGGGGGCCAGATTGATCAGTTCCACTTCATAGTACTCCAGAACTTGAGAAAGAAAGGAGTGAACTGGAAGTCTGAAGCCACATTCAATATATGCGAGAAGTACCAGAATTTCTCCATCCTCACCACTTGGAAAATGTTCCCCAAATACTGATCTCCAAGAGATCAGATTTCTATCGAGCGTGACCCAACCTTCTCAAATTTTCCAACTTCTTCTCACTCGGATCGGAAATTGACCGATTGGTAATAAGATCCGACATGGCGATTTCTTTCGGGTGAAGAATTCTAAGGTGATCGGAGATGGTTTCTTGGAAGCTGAAGAGGAAAGCAGAAGGCGTGGAAACCCTAAGACCCAGTGCTATGGGGTTTTTATAGCCACAACACTGTAACCGCTTTAGGAAAAAGTCCAATGGACAAAACCCTTTTTAACCAGCGGACAAAGAAGCTTTTCAACTTCCAAGGCAATTTCTCAACTTTAAAAATGAATACAGACCACCTCAGGTACCACAATATTTAATGTGGGGTCTGCCCGATACGACTTCATCGGGAGAAAGCGTCCACACAACCAATTTATTTAAAAGTTCGGGGGCTAGCTGACGAGGATTAAAACATCTATTTATTATTTATTATATAGAGACCATACGTCTTCATGGTCGTAACCCCTAAGGCTAACTACCTCACTGGTCGTAAGAATTACGGAGGTTACATAATACCCAACCTGGTCGGACATGGTTCCAAACCTAGTCTCACCGATCGAATCTCACAAGGTTTTTTGAACTGGTGTCTGGATCTAAGACCAGACATATACTTTACCGTGTGACGAATGGAACATGTGCTATATATTGCATACCACACGACGCTACGACACTGGAGTACGGTTACATGACTCATTGACATATAACCGCTGTGATTGATACATTATCAACTGACGCCTCTCTCCGACCAGACGCGCCACTTCTTAACAGATGCCTCTTCAAGGGACAACTGCCAACGTTTCATCAACTACATAAGGAGGACCGTGGAAGGAGAAGAGGAGGGACAAAAGAGAATCATCGACTGGAATCACTCTCAGAAGATAGTCAGTCGATTAGATCGCATGGCCGTAGCAAGCATTGTGCTCCAGTGTTAGGGGAGTTAGTCTTTGGTATAAATTACAGATACACTTTGTAACAGCTAGTTCATATAAATAAAGAGCAGCCCCATTCCTTACCCGGAGATACGTGCCACTTTTCCTCTTTCTTTTTATATACTCATAAGTTCGGTGATTTGATCGTCGACAGCTGGCGCCGTCCGTGGGGAAAAAGGCGCAATTCTCCTGAAGAAGTTCTTTGCTTATCAAATTGTCGCTCACCTTTCACGATCGCTCATGCGATTATGGTTGTGACTTGGGACGAGGAGAACTGGTTCGCTTGGATCACTACTCCAATCTCGACATGGAAGCATGCATTCAGGGCATGCAAGAAGATTTGATGTCATCATCTTCCTCATCCGCCAGTTCGCAGGTTGCTAGCAACCACGAGGACGAGCGGATGGATGTGGATGCACCACTGTGGAAAGTGGAGCTTCCCGAGGAACAGGGCTCTCCGATCCTTTCGGAACGTCCGAAAAACACTCCAAGCCCGGTCCTTCTGACCGGCAAAAAAGGTGATGAATCCGCGGCCCAACAATTCGAGAAACCATACATTCTCGACACAATCATGGCTGACAGGTACTCACCAGCGGCTTCTGGAAATTCCAGGTGCCAACCGACATCTGGTAACTGCGTCGATAAAACTCCCACCGGTTATAGGCCGAGTGGGAACGATAAGGCTCAGCATCCGATCAGCAACCCGCAGGATCAGGCCGAGTTCACCACGAAAACCTCAGGAGGTGCTCATCTCCGACCGGTCTCCATCGTGGAAGTCTCTGGTAAAAGCACTGAGCAGCTCTCCACTAATTACAGTGGAAGTTCTCCGGAGGACCGCTGCTGGAAACACGAAGTCAACGCGATCGGAAATTCTGATCGCAATGCCTTGTATGGTCCTGCACACACTGCCTCGCCACCATGTACTAATGGAAATAGCACGGGCAATCAGACACCAATTACTAGAAGTGATCGGTCAAAACATCATCTGTCTTCTTGACACCAAAATATCCCATGAGTCCTCCTCTATGCGCCTCCTGTAACAACAAAAGACGAACGGAGCTAGTTGGAATGCATAACTTGTTAGCACGAAACAAAAATCCATCATTCACAACAAATTTATTTAAGCTTTTGCCTTCTTTACAATTATGAAAGATATCTTTAAAAATCATCATCATGCGCATATTGCTCTTTAATTATCTCTAAACCAAAAAATTCTGAAATTCAGTTGAGATAACATGGTATAACAACGAGATAAAGCATCATCAATAACATTATACTTTCCTTTCTTGTGTTTAATGACATATGAAAATGATTCAATTAACTCAACCCATTTAGCATGTCTACGGTTCAGATTTGATTGACTACGAATGTTCTTTAATGATTCATAATCAGGATATATAACAAATTATTTGGACCATAAATAATTTTGTCATGTCTCTAATGTCCGAACTAAAACATATAATTCCTTATCATAACTAGAATAATTCAGACTAGGCCCACTTAATTTCTCACTAAAATACGCTACAGGTTTGCCTTCTTGAATAAACACACCCCAAGCCCAATTCCACTAGCATCACAATCAAGCTCAAAAGTCTTACCAAAATCAGGAAGTTGGAGAAGTGGTGCATGTGTAAGCTTATCTTTCAAAATCTAAAACGATTGTTCTTGTTTAGCACCCCAGATAAAAGGAATACATTTCTTCGTAAGCTCATTCATCGGTGTGGTAATGATACTGGAATCTTTGACAAAGCATCGATAAAATGCAGCAAGTCCAAGAAAACACCGCACTTGTGTGACCGTGTTAGGAGTTGGTCAACTCTGTACAGCTTCGATCTTGGCTTGATCGACCTCAATACCCTATGGAGTAACAACATAGCTCAGAAACTATACTCGATCGGTGCAAAAGGCACACTTCTCAAGGTTACCAAACAAATGTGCAACACGTAGAGCACTAAAAACAGTACGCAAGTGTTCAAGATGTTTCTCTAATGTTTTGCTATATATCAATATATCATCAAAATATAGCACCACAAATTGTTCTACGAAAGCACGCAAAACTTCATTCATTAATCTCATGAAAGTACTAGGTGCATTAGTTAACCCAAAGGGCATCACCAACCACTCATATAATCCAAACCTAGTTTTGAATGTTGTTTTCCATTCATCGCCTAACTGCATGCAAATTTGGTGATACCCACTACGTAAATCAACTTTAGAAAATATAGTAGAGCCACTTAATTCATCAAGTATATCATCTAGACTAGGAATAGGATGACTATATCGAATAGTAATATTATTGATAGCTCTACAGTCAACACACATACGCCATGATCCATCTTTCTTAGGTACCAAAATCACAAAAACAGCACAAGGACTAAGGCTTTCGCGTACGTACCCTTGGTCATGCAAGTCTTGCACTTGACATTGAATTTCCTTAGTCTCTTCACGATTGGTTCTATATGGCGCACGGTTGGAAAACGAGGCTCCTGGAATTAAATCAATTTGATGTTCAATCCCTCTCCTGGAATTAAATCAATTTGATGTTCAATCCCTCTAATTGGATGCAGCCCTAGGGGTATGTCACTTGGAAACACATCAACAAACTCCTGCAAAATGTTAGCAACAGTAGGAGGCATATCTTAAAAGGAAAATAAGGCTTTTTGGCACACTAATGCATAGCAATCAGATTTGCTATCTTTCATCTCACAGATATCAGATTTAGTAGAAAGGAAAACAAAACCTTTCAATTTAATTTCACCTTTTCTAGCACAAGGTTCTTTCATCTTCGGGTGTACAAGTTCTTTAGCTACAATCTGATTTTCACTTTTGCTACTGACGAGGATTAAAACCTCTATTTATTATTTATTATATAGAGACCATACGTCTTCATGGTCGTAACCGCTAAGGCTAACGACCTCATTGGTCGTAAGAATTACAGAGGTTACATAATACCCAACCTGGTCGGACATGGTTCCAAACCTAGTCTCCGACCAGTCGAATGCTCGAAGGTTTTTGAGCGGTGTGCGGATCTAAGACTAGACATATACTTTACCGTGTGACGAATGGAACATGTGCTATATATTGCATACCACGCGACGCTACGACACTGGAGTACGGTTACATGACTCATTGACATATAACCGCACAACAGTTGATACATTATCAACTGACGCCTCTCTCCGACCAGACGCGCCACTTCTTAACAGACGCCTCTCCAAGGGACAACTGCCAACGTTTCATCAACTACATAAGGAGGACCGTGGAAGGAGAAGAGGAGGGACAAAAGAGAATCATCGACTGGAATCACTCTCAGAAGATAGTCAGTCGATTAGATCGCAAGGCCGTAGCAAACATTGTGCTCCAGTGTTAGGAGAGTTAGTCTTTGGTCTAGATTATAGATACACTTTGTAACAACTAGTTCATATAAATAAAGAGCAGCCCTATTCTTTACCAGGAGATACGTGCCACTTTTTCTCTTTTTTTTATATACTCATAAGTTCGATGATTTGATCGTAGCTAGTCTCCTTTTCTTTATTAGTTCTCTCTAATTCATCCTTTAAAATAGCTTCAGGAGACATGGGCAACAAAGTGGTTTTCTTTTCATTAAACATGAGAGTATACTTATTAGTTCTACCATGATGCACTGTATCTCTATCATATTACCAAGGCCTACCTAATAGCAAAGAACATGTTTGCATAGGTACTACATCGTAATCAACATAATCATGATAAGAACCAATAGAAAAATGTACTCTCACAATACGAGTTACCTTCAATTTGCCACAATTGTTGAACAATTGATTTGGGCAAAGCCGCTATTGTGTGGTCAATGCAAGCTTGTCAACCATGTCCATGCTCGCCAAATTATTGCAACATCATCCATCAATGATCACTCGATATGAACGTTTTTTGATGACAAGATTTGTTTGGAACAGATTGTTGCATTGATTCTACTCAGCACGCTCCATTTGTGCACTAAATACATGCTTCACTATAAGGCTTAAATACTTATATGAAATTTCAGCACCATATTGCTCCTCGTCGCGCTCAGATTCTTGGTCATCACCTGCGAGGATAGTTGCAAGCATATCATATTCTTTCTCAATGTCACTAGCTGAAGTATACTCACCATTATCCTTTATCAAGAGAGCCCGCTTGCTAGGGTAATCCCGCATCATGTGTCCATAGCCTTTGCAATGATGACATTGTATTTCTCGTGTTCTACCTGTGGAAACAACCGAAGATGAACTTTGTGCGGGGGCTTGTACCATGCTCTTGCTCGTTTCCAGTGCACGTGATGGTGTAGTATGGACGCTGACTGTTGGAGGGGTTCGTAGGTGCAGGTGTTCGGCTGGAGGGAGTAAATGGTGCTCTTGATTGCCCTTGAGTTGTGCGACCTGCAAAAGAACCTGTAAAATTTTCTTTGTTTCTGGATTGACGTTCTTGTATCTCTCTTTCAGCTTTACAAGCAAGATGAAACAAGTGAGTGATAGAATTGTAATATTTATAGTCAAGTATGTCATGAATTTCACGGTGTAAATCTCCCAAAAATCTAGCCATCTTAGCAGCTTTAGTTTCTTCTAAACCACAACGCAACATTCCATTTTGCAATTCTTGATAATAATCCTCTACAGAAGTACTACCTTATCTTAAGCGTTGCAATTTATTAAGCAAATCACGAAAAAAATATGAAGGTACAAATCTATACCTCATTGCTCTCTTCAAAGCATTCCATGTTCTAGGTATGTTCTAATTAGTACGACAATATTCGCTCCACCAAATAGACGTAAAATCATAAAACTCGCTAGTAGCAGCCCGAACTTTCTTATCTTCAGGGAATTCATGACAAGCAAATTTTTGTTCTATGGTAAGGTCCCATGTGAGATAAGTATCAGGATCATATTTTCTAGCAAAAGGAGGCATAGTGAATTTAATTTTACCAAATACATCATTGTGGTCACGTACCTCACGTTGATTTCTTCCCATACCTTGACGATTTTGACGAAGCCGACAATGGTTGCGATCATTGTGAACATTGAATCCAACAGATTCCGTATCAGCAATGTAGTTGTTCACGTCTTCTTCTTCCACCTCATCTGCCCAAGAGCGGGTGCAAGTGGTGTCTTGGCGAGTAGGAGGCTCTGCCACTCTTGGCTCACCTTGGGCCATAGTTTCAGCAAGTGGCTGACGTTCAAGGAGCGCAACACGTGTGTGGAGCGCCGCGTGGTTGTCGCTGATCTTATCCAAGGCATTGCGTACGCTCTCATCGAGCGAGTGCTCCATGTGCCGCACGGGCTCTCTCGTGCGAGGTGTGAGAGACCCCGCACCCGCATGCTCGAAAGAGTGGTCGTTGTTGTTTTCGCCATATGTAGATCCGCGTGACCCTGCCGTTGTTAGTAGAAAACAAAGAATAAATCACAGTGTATATGTCACTATGGACTACTTGGTTTTCGAGTTTCACGAGTCACTCTGTCACAATGCACTACCAAGTTCTTACAAGCTCTTACCAATGCAGCAAGAATGTGGTACAGCCGGTGACTGGTTCGTGATACTCTCACTTGTGAATAGCCCAACGATTGTGAAGAAACGGTACCTGCTGAGTTAGTAGGAAGTGGAGCTCGGAAGGCTAATATGTAGCAAAGGAGTAGTAATTATTCAAATCAGTATGCAAAGTTGAAAAGTAGTTCAAAGTACTAGTCACAAGTGCTGGTCCTAGTCTAAACCAAGCCTAATTAGTGCAACTTGCAAGAACGACTAGGAGCAACAATGGGGAGACTAGCATAAGAACTATCAAAGCAAGCGAACAATGTATTAATTATTCCAGACTAAGCAAGAAAAAAAATCAAGAAATGAGCCAACTCTGAATTTCTTTTTTTCCTGTTTGTCTTCTTCTCTTTTTAACTCTTTTTTTGCCATCTGTTTTTTTTTTCAAATCCACAACTGATTTAAATCTCTTCGAAATCCTCTTTAGGGCCTAGGGAGGTATATTGGTCACAAACTTTTTTTTGTAAAAGGCATCGGTATAAAGGTAATTAAAAGATACTCTCTCCCTCTCTCTCTACTATGATTTTTTTTATCGCGTTGCCGAAGTCAGATGAATCTTAGATTTCCTTCTGGCACCACGAAACAAACTCTTTTAGCTCGCAGCGGTAGGGTGGCTGGTGGTCGCAGTAACAAAATGGCCGAACGGTGGTAGAGCGCGTTGGTGCTGCGGTAGTGATTAGCAATGGCGGCAAAGGCTGTGGTGGTCGATCGATTACCGCGGTAGACGTTTTGATGGCTGCGGCAAAGGTCGGTAGGTAACGGCGGGGTAGGGGGTGATGGGGCCGCGGCAGCGTCGCTACAGGGGGTGATGAGTGCTGCGGCAGGACTAGACGACTTGCTAGAGACTCCAAACTAGACCAATTTAGACAGAAATCAGCACAATGACTCGATGATGCACTAAAAATTCAACAACGCGAACTAACATAAACAAATTGCAATGGCTCAAGGGCTCGGTATGGATGATAGATGTAATATTTTTTTTAGCAATTTTCTGGACTCTAGGTATGAAAAATGAATCTACTACTAGAAAACTGAAAACTCTCACTGATCAACTGTAGCTCTCATACCACTTGATGAACCACGAAGGTACTGTTCTGGCCCGATCTTTTAGTGAGAAGGTAAGTTTAGTAGTAGTAGTCGCTCAACTCTCACGATTTTGGCTACGAACTCGCAAGGCTAGAAACCACGCAATCGCTGAACTGCTCAACAAGTCGTTATCAACCGTGCACGAATACCCGGATGACCTGATCACGAAGATCAATTTCTGCATACACCGAAGAAGCACGGAAGAACAAGATAAATAGGCAATCTGGAATTACGAATATGAATTGAAATTGTATTGATAAGTGGGGTTCCGAAGAACAATGTCGCTGTTGATCTCGCTGAACAAGAGGACAAAGTATAAAGTAGCAATGCTAAACTTCAATTAACAAAACCCGCCAAACTCTAAGGGTGGCGGCGACTATGTAAAGGAGGAAGAGAGCAACGTTTGTCACAGGTACTGTTCACACATGAACAGTACCGCATAAACAGTGCCAAACCCTAGGTGTACAACCAGAATTACAAGGCCCATGACCCATTAGCATAGGTGGCGCATCACCAAGTTATTTTACTCAAATAATGCTAAGTGTTGCCTAAACAACTTGATATATAGTCTTTATACTAGATTCTGCTAAGTCTCAGCATATAAATTTTCATTCCTCATATGATCATCTGCATGCTTGGTGCTGCCATCATCTCCATTTAGCATGCCTCCCGATCCTTGATTCCTAAGTAAAATAATATCACGTGCTTTAGGAAGCATCATAGAGTTTATAGAATATGGATGCACCCCGAGAAACGAAGTCACCTGATAATTTAGTTGTCGAGCACGTGCTTTAGTAATTGGTCCTTGCACATCAGAAGCAGTAGGGATGGTTGTATCAGTGGAAAGAATGTACTCGTCAGCATCTAAGCGGAGGGTAAATAATCAATTTTTTTTGTTGCGGCAGGGGAAGTTAAAAATTAGTTCATGCCTAAAAGGAGGATTAATAATTTTTATCTGACAGCCTGCTGCTTAGTTTGAACTTTTTTTTTAAATGGAGAAATATTATATATGTATAAATTACAAAAAGAAGTTTATGTACAAGCAAGTTGAGAATGGGAATGTACACCCCTCTAAGGCGGGTAATCAACTAATTGAATCTATCCAATAGAAAAGGTTTTGCTTGTGAGCCTCCTTGACTCTATGCACCATATAGTTCATCTAAACGGATCTTCGTTAATTTTGACATAAATGAATGTAGAATTTGTCTTTATTTTTTTCCAAGAAAAAACAGAAATGTCATTTGACCCATTGGCCATTTGTACAGGATACTAGTAGGATCATGAAATCGGAGCGGATACAGACAGATATCGCTCATCCCGTATCCCATTTCATATTTTTCTCAGAATCATAATTGGACACGGATCGTGCGAGATACAAATACGAATGCGGATAGGCTCGGTCACAAATACGAAGCGGATACATACCAAATCGAATACAGATTATCTCGGTCATGAATATTTAGTCAGATATTGCGCGAAAACAGAAACCATATATGTCGCACACATAAAGATCAATAAACCATACTATATATCTAAAATGCAACAGTATTAGCAATTCAACAAACAAATAAACTACATCACACTATCGCATCAGCTAGTTAAAGAAGTAGTAACCAGTAAGTGGCAAGTCATACTGATAGCATTACAAAAGATGTCCAAACTGTAACTAGCCTACTATAAAACATGACAACCACAACATATACAAAGCCTATATACCAGTAGTAATAACTAGTTAGGGATATACTGAACGTTGACTGGTAGCAAGTATGTAGCGTCCTAATTTTTGAGTTTTTCAAAATATTTTTATTTAAAATAAGGTATTATAAATTTATCATGATTTTCTAGAATTTAACAAAGCTTAAATGTAATTTTTAGAAATTAAAATGATTTATTATGAATAAAATAAAGCATCCATTACATTCAAATTTATTTTATTTAAGTTCCTTATGTAAAAAAATATTTTTCTAAATATTCTAACAAATTTCGAGTTCATTTTCATTTTTCTTGGCTTATTTGGATTTTCTGTGTTTTCTAAAACTAAAAAACTAATTTAAATACTGGGAACGCCTCGTGAGCAGATTTCCATCTCTGGCTCGCTGAGCCTAAAGTTTACAGGATATCCGAGATAGTGTTTACCAGATTCTATTCAATAAATTATCCGGATAGCTCTAAATCCGATGAATACTTACTTTACGAATCATTCTTCAGATTCGATGAAACTATCTGATTTTGAATCCGAAATCAGAGAAAAATCACGGATATCCGGTTTCACACTCCGAATAAGATCCAAATTTATTTGGATGGACGGACAATTGGAAACTATCGCCTTGTTACTATAGACCTGTCGACTTCCACTGTTCACCCATAGCACTAGACCACTTGTGCTATGGACAAGAGTGAGAGCTCTGTTTCTCCAAAAATGGGTACTAAAAAAGGACAAAGATTTTACACCTGACTGATCTCTGACATATGATTAGATAAACTCCAAAGGCAACAGAGATTATCTATATCTAATGAGGTTCAAAATTATAACTTGAGATAGACTGAACAAGGTTTCTTTTATACTAATACAACATGTATCCATTCAAGACAAAGTTGCACTATAAACTCTCAACCCCTTTCATTAGACTGAACAAGGCATCTTTTATGCTAATAAAACCTGTATCTATTCAAGACAAGATTGCACTATAAACTCTCAACCCATTTCAGTACTAACATTAAAGAAAATCAAATAGTAGAGGGGGATTCAAGATGAACAAAATAAAACTTATAGTGGATGATCCTACAAAACTAAATAGTTTTTTTTTTCTTTTTTGCTTGAGACCAACAAAACTACATAGTTTTGGGGGCTCAAACCAACAAAATAGGCATTTGGGGGCTTGATTCTACAAACTGAAATAGTTTGTGGCCTTACAGTTGCAGAACAATTTTCCATGTCTGGGGTACTAAGCCTTGAACAACCATTGGAAGGTTCTTGTACCCACAGAAAAATCAGAGAAATCGAAAACAATCTATCCGGAACAGAGGAGTAAGGAGTCACAACAAGATTAGCCTCCTCAAGGGAGGAACTTATGGCAGGAAGCAAGGAGCAAAGAATGGACAGCACGTATTCAGCATGGCGAGGTACGTGCTCGATCATGCAAAGCATCTGCTCCTCGTTCTTCGATCAACGCTGCATCATGGGGGACTGGAGACATCAAGCCACCGTACGCATGCTTCGCATCAATTTCACGACAGATTTATGACTATCAACTCTTGCTTCAGTTTGACATATATCTATATAAATACAAATAACTGGTGCATGGCAAAAAAAAATCTCAATGATCCTAAAAAAGAGAAAAATCCTTCAAATTTGGTGAGGCTAGATTGTAACGGTGCAGATTAATCGTATATAGACATTAAAGTTGTATAACAAATACAACTATATTTTTAATTATAGATAATACAGTTTTATATCAAAGACAATTGTATCGTAATATCTAACTGCACAATTGTGCAGGAATTTTTTGCTAGTTTTAAAATAAGAACAACCTTGAAAATTGGAGAACAAGAACGAGAAAGTTTCACCAGGATGTCTACCATCCAAAGTTGATCCAACGATCAATATTGTAGGTCGCAATCGCATTCTCCACTTTGAGGAACATGGTAGCCCCCATCTCCCGAATAGGCAAATACTATGAACCGGGAATCTAAATCTAAATATTTCGGACATAATCTATTTTCCCGAAAGTACTGTGAAAACCTTGCCCTCGCCCAGAGCTGATTTTTTTTTAAAAAAATATTATTTTAAAAAAATATAAAAATAAATAGCCGCAATTTTTTTTTTTTTTTTACAAAAATGAGTTGTTGTCGCCGGTTGAACTGGTGACAAGCTCCTATCATATCCTGTCATCCCCTGTCACCGGTCCAAAACTTTATCTCCAGAACAACCAGGTAGTCGAAACCTTCCGACCGGTCGAACCTCCTTCGACCAGGTAGTTGAAACCTTCCGACCAGGTAGTCAAAATGTTCCGACTAGTCGAACCACCTTCCGACCAGGTAGTCGAAACCTCTTCTGACTACGTGAAGTCGAAACCTCCTTCCGACTATATGAGTCGAAACCACATGAAGTTGGACAGGTGATAGGGGATGACAGGGTACCTGCTGCTAGTTCAACCGGCGACATAAACTCATTTTTGTAATTTTTTAGGCCGATTATTTATGTTTGTAATTTTTTTTAAATTAACATTATTACAAAAAAAAAAACTCGCCCAGTGCTATACAGGGAGCATCTTGTCACAGCTGCTGAGTGATTTCCGGTCTAGCAGATGTTTTTTTTTGTGCCGAAATAGCGTTGTTTTAGTCATTATTAGCCAAGAAGATGTCGTACTCAGGGACACAAACGACTCCTATACAGCCATGTGGTCTCGTCCGCACCACACTAGAATGAAGGCGTACGTCCCAGGGAGGAACAGATCCTCCACCTCACCTACGAACGCCACGTCGTCGCTCGTTCGTGGGACGGACACGCATGGCACCGAAAATCCAAGACGGACGGGCGGCGCATCATCTCAGGGGATGATGAGCACTAGTGCACGAGTCTTCATCTCGGGGCATTTGCATCAGGACGAAACTTGACCCAGTTTTCAGTGTTCGATTCCGAATTTGGCGGCCCGATCACCCTTGATGCGTCACCATCACATGCATCAAGATTCGGGCTATTGTTAAACTCTCAAACTCCACTGATTAATTGTGTTCTGGTGGAGCTCACACCTTGAAAGGTTTCTCACGTAGAATCGCTCTCAAGTCTCAAGGAAATGCCGACACTAATTCCCGATCTATTGCAGTATCAGCAATACTACTAATTACCCATTTTAAGAGTATAGATTATGCTCATGACACTGGTACCCGTCACTGACGGCTAAGACAAAGATTGGTCAGAGATTCCTCACTCGATGTTAGTGAGAGACTGAGAGGGCCATGCCACAATCATATATTGGACTTTGAAGTTTGAACTGCGAATAGCAATGTTCCTTATGCTTATCGGTTTGAGCAGTTGTGCTAATCATTATCCAAAACTCAAATCAAATCTAGACAGAAAAAGAATAGGCTGCACACGGGTTCCAACTGTTTCATGACCAGATGGTGAAGTACAGGAACAAACCAGCGGGTATCACCTCGCTAGCGCCGTTTTTGCAAATAACAATCGAAACAGTGCTATTTCGCTAAAAAAATTCTCTCTAGCAGCACTTGGATGGCAGCCAAAGACGGATATCCCTTGGCAGGTTCCTATTTTCGGATGAGTCGCAACAAGTACCAACTGCCAACCTGAAAGAAGACCCCAGCTAGTCCAAGATTACGGGAATCCATCTACATAATCTAAGCATGCATGACCCAACTCAATTAAGCAAGCTAAGTACAGAAAGATATAGATACTAGATTCTGATGTAAATTTTGGTAGGACTGCTCATATTGAGTCATCATTAACACACGGAGGTCGCAGGAACTTGAAAGATTTGTCCATGAACGATGTACCTTAACAACCAGGTACTTTGAAAACATCAAGGAAGGTTCGCAAAACACTCTTCTTAATCGGATCTTACAATCATAGAATGCCTTCAACACAGCATTGGAGACCTGAATCTCATCTGAGGTAGCTGCACCGTCGACCCTGCAGTGATCTCTTCTGGTCAGCAGATGCCCGACATATTGTTCCACTGGCAGGCACCGTCGAGCTGGCTCCAGTCCTGCTCAGACGAGCCGGCGCCGCCGATGACCGGCAGGTCCATGCCGAGGTCGACGTTGGAGTGGTCCTGGTCGTCGCTGCTGTGCTGCGAGAATGAGCCGGAGTGGTTGGGTGCAGCGGCCGGCGCTGCAGGCTCCGGCGTGGGGAACGTCGCCGGTATCATCAGGTCGAACAGCGTGTCCATGTCGTCTTTGAGTTCGCCGTCCGATTTGTTATTGTTACCTGGAATTAGCTTGATTAGAACGAGCCAAGCTCCAAATTGCGTAACATAATGCCATCAATTTGTCTAAATTAATCTGGTCCAACACAATTCCTAAAAACTCTACATGTTTCCTGAAATTCCATATTTGCACGCACTTTCGTACATTTGATTCTATTCCATGCTAGTTATTGGATTAGTCACTAACATGCATAAATTAATCCCATTTGATCCTATTCTACACTAGCTAGCTAGTTACAAGATCATGAGCCTGTCTAGTTCATCTGCCAAAACTACTACTAGATATGATCATGTTTACATAAATTGATTATGTATGTTAACCTCTGAATGATATGACAGGGATGTAACGTGTTGTTATGGGAGCTAGTGAGCAATCATGGAAGAGCAAAAAGGAAACACGAATTAGCAGCAGATTATATTATAGGTATGTAGTAAAGCGGTACATGTAGAGGAGAGAGAGAGAGAGAGAGAGAGAGAAAAGAGGAAAGGGAAAATAAAGGTGTTAAAGTACTTGGCAAGAATCAAGATAAGGAAAAGTAATCATGAACAGATCAAAAGCATTCACTGTCTTGCAAGGACAAAAGAAATCCTCTGTAGCCTGTACCTGCAGTAGTGTACTAACCTTAAAACTATCAAAAAAAAAAAAACGAAAGAAGATGCCGAACTGTACTGGCCACTCTTCATATTTTGCCCAACTCCTAAAATAAAGAGTATAGAGATATAAACTTATTTTTTATTAAGACATATTTATTCCCCATTTTCCTCAGGCAATTTATTGATTATAGAATAACCGGTGCGTGTAAACTAGTCATCTTTTCCTTTTCAAGAAGTAGGTTGAATTTAGCAAGAAAACAAATGGACATTTTGGAAGCTCAAAGCCTCAAACAAAAAGGTTCATCTGTATCACTTCACATCATAATCATGACCATTTGTTCTCTTCTCCAACAAAGCAACAATTTAAAACCCCGGATGCATCCAAGGAATGAAAAATGTGAGAAATGCTTCACGCACGACATGCACTACTCACCACTGACGCCGTGCTGATAGCCGCCGCTTCCTCCTTGGGCGTCAACGTTCGCCGGCGCCGGCGGCTCGATCTTGATGGCGTCGTGTAGCTCCTGCAGCATCGCCTCGAGGATTGCGGTGTTTTGATGATCCTGTAGAGCTTCTCCGCCCAAGCCGCCGCCACCGGTGGCGGCGGCGCCTGCTGACGATAGCGGCATCGCCGGGCGCAGTTGGCTTGAAGGGAGCCCTACTCTGGCGCCCGGGGACGGCGAGAGAGGCAGGAATCGGGTCCGGTCACCTACGTGAAGGCCATAGCCCAACGATAGGTCCGGCGTGACCGGGTGCACAGGCCCGGTCGGCGTAGTCGGCGACACGGGCGATGAGTGAGGGAACTGGAAGTACTGTGCGTTCCGTGAGAACGGCTTTGCACACGGGGAAGAAGGCGCCGAGAAGGGCGTAGGGGTAGGGAACTGCACCGGCTGGTTCGCCATGGCGAGCTGCCCAGCGAGGTCCAGCGGCGGCGGGCGTGCGCTGGTGTACCCGGCCGAGGCCGCGTCGACGGCATCCAGCGACAGGGCATTGCTTCCCGATTGCTGCGGGGACGACAACGGCGAAAAGTGGTCGTAGCGGCAGCGCTTGGAGAGAGCGAGCTGGAGTTGCACCTCCGGCGGGTACACCGGCAGGCCGGCCCGCTGCCGCCGCTTGGTCCTCGTGTTCCAGTAGTTCTTGATCTCGTTGTCCGTCCTCCCCGGCAGCTATGGACGTGCACCAAGAACACACATCGCATCAAGAACTTGCAATAAATCTATATTGAATAGAACAGCTCGAATATGAGGAGGATTAATTGTGCTGTATGTTGCTTACATGGGAGGCCATGCGCGCCCATTTGTTGCCGAGCTGGGCGTGGAGCTGGGCGATGAGGAGCTCCTCGTCGGGGGAGAAGGAGCCCTTCTTGAGGTTGGGGCGGAGGTGGTTGGTCCAGCGCAGCCGGCAGCTCTTGCCGCAGCGCAGCAGCCCTGTCATGCGCTGCACCGCGTTCCAGTTGCCCTCGCCGTGCTGCCGCACGTGCTTCATCAGCATGGCGTCCTCGGCCATCGTCCACGGACCTTTCTTCAGCACCACCGGCGTCGCCTCCTCCCCATCCGCCACCGCAGCAGCAACCGCCACCTTCTCCTCCTCCGACGATGTCGGCGCCGCGTCGGGCTTACTCTCCATAGGCGGCGCCCGAGAGGGATGGAGGAGATAGAGAGATACGGTTGTTTGGGGAAGGTGGCAGGGAGGTGAGGGAAGGGAAGGGAAGGGGTGCAAGGGCAGATTTAAGGGAAAGGACGGTAAAAAATGGAGGGGAGGGTAGCTGGCGTTTTCGGTTTGTGTGGTTTGTAAGTGGTTTTTGCAGGTGAGAGGGGGGGAAGTCAGTGAGGCGCTATGGTGGGGTTGTGACCACGGTATTTGGCTCTCTCTTTTTGTTTCAGGTTCCTTTTTTGTTCTCAGAAGGGCTATATATGGACTAGAGTACCCTGGCTGTCTCTTTTGTCTCAGGTTCCTTTTTTGTTCGCAAAAGGGCTATATATGGACTAGAGAGACTGGAGCATCTGATGCTTGCAGTTCTGGTGCATGCTATGCCTGCATTTGGTGTATGTGGGGGAGGGGATAGCTATGGACCTATGGTGGAAAGCAATGGAGAATGAATAGAAGAGGAGAGGGGGAAGAAAGAGGTGGCAGCAAGAAAGGGGATGAATGTGGAGGCAGAAAGAGAGTGTGGTCAGTGGTGTGGCTGGGGCCGTCCCATGCCTCCTGGGGTATTAACAAGGGGACCAGTGCGCTCCTCCCTTGTTAACGTTGTTTTGTATAAACTTAGTTCACTCCTACATTTATGTGAGTTTTTGGCCGTATTAGCGTGTTTTGCGGTCGGATTTACGGAAATGGTAGTCGGTGTACAGTATTTGTAAAAATAGCACTCTAGACTGCACAGTCATCGCACGAACGCACCGGCCACATGACATGTACCCGGTGCCGCACGACCACATTGCGGTGGAGGTTCTCCTGCACGGCCACCGTGCGGCCCGGCTTCCCCTCCCGCCACGTGCCCTCCCTCCTGCACGGCCACCGTGCGGTGGCCACTTCTGCACGGCCACCATGCGGTGGAGCACTGTGGCACCCAAAACCGCACGGCAATCGTGCGGTGACCCTTTTTTCAAGAATTTTCTAAAAAAATCATTTAAGTATATACTTATTGTAGGAATTCTTAAATATAGAAAATGATCTTCAAAAATTATAATTTTTTTTGTGGAGCCTCCCGACACAGTGTACTTACTAGTGTCATTTTTCCATAATTTAATCCATTCTAAATTTTTCTCCAAAATTCATTTATGTATACTGTTTGTAGGAGTTTTTTTAATATATAAAATGAGGTCCAAACATTATGAATTTTTTTAAGGCTACTTACACAGTGGAATTCATTGTGTAATGTTTTTAGGATTTTATATATTCTGAAATTATCTCAAAAATTAAGGGTTTAGGTTTCAAAAATTAGGATTTTTAGTTTCAGAAATTAGGGTTTCATGATTTCATGTGACTTGGAATGTGGGAAGTTTAGTATCACATGACTACTCTAGGTAAAAGACACTCATTAAGAGTTTAGGACAACACCTGCCCTCCCTCGTCCACACATCTGTCACCTTGTCGCTACTGTCCCCCCTTGCCTGTACTGCTGAGCCTCAACAACATGTAGTTATTGATTACACAAGACTGGAAGCCTAGTTATTGATTACACAAGACTGGAAGTCACCAGATGACAGGTAAATGCTAATATCTACAAGGAATAAAATTTAATGTATTAAAAAGATTGACAAGAAAAAAAGCTACATTGCAACTCCATTGCAAATGTCGATATACAATATGGCGTAGTAGTAGACACATAACATACAAATATAGCAAAACAAATTATGAATACAAATATACCAAAGCAAAATCGTATAACACAGGATATAATTTGGCTCACTCGTTTGAGCCACTACTCTCTGCTCGTTGCGTCTGTGTCCACGTGCGCTTGGTTGTTTTGTGTCGAGCATGTCCTGTGGGATACGTCAGCCGGTCTGGAGAGCTCGTGTCGGATCAGAGGGGGTACGGAGACCGTTGAGTATGTTGAATGGGCGGAGGTGCACCAGTAAACTGAGTTGGAGGAAGCTGAGTCTGGTAGGCATATATGTCTTCCAACTGAGACATGCCGAACTGGGGGACACCTTTAATGAATTTATGGAAGACAGACTGTATAAATCCACTCCCGATTTGCCCACTCCCAAGGTATGATATCTGCAACTCCGGTCATGTGGATGAGCTCTGGCCTTTGACGTACAGTATGCGAGCCACCCCGGAGGAGCTCTGGCCTTGAACGTATGGTGTGCCAGTGAACTTGAAGGAGCTCTGCCTTGCGTAAGCTCCAAACACTGGCTGCCATTGTCCAAACCCTGGTGCCGTGTATTGCTCCCTGGCAGGAGCTGGGAGGCCCGTATCCTCATCATCAGTGGAGGTGAACTGGCCATCACCCCACGATCAACCGAAGGCTGCAAGACGGAATGATGTTAGTCAAAATAAACACTCTAGACGTAAACTGAGAATCTCGTACCTCTCGGATGTGCAGTTCATATGACAAAGGGGGAGCGCTAGTCTATGTACCGAACGTGCACGACAGAAGTGATGCATCCCGATGGACCTGCGGTGGGAGAACGACATGATGACAGCGGAACGTATGGCATAACCAAAAAAATATAACGTAGATTTGTATATAACTTACCTCCCCGCCTATCTGGCCCGCGGATAACCGACGGGAAGTGCTACCATGCCGGCTAGACTCACTAGGTCGTGATGACCTAGCGGGTGAGCACGGTTCCTCCACTTGGTGCCCGATGCGCAGGATGTCATCTATTGAATGGTTGCAGCTCAAGTTCTTTATCATGTCTCTCTACTCCGCGAAGATGCACTTCAAAGTTTTCAGCAACCTCGGTGTTGTGTCTAGGCTGCGATGGCGGTCTCCAATTGCCAGGATCCAAAAATGCAATTCTGGACCCTTTGTATATTCTCCACTAGTTTAGGATCACGCTAATGCGCACAATGTCAACATAGATGAATATCAACCAACACAAGACGAATAATAGCATAAACGATTAATTTGAATAACAAATAAGGATTTTGATCTTATGGTCGAGTTTACATTTATTAAGCCTCGTAGGGTTAACAATAATTAAATAAGCAGCGGAACAAATAAACTTCAGCGGAATCCCATCATTTCACCACAGGCAACCGACTAGGATAAAGACCTAATGATCAACACCTTCATAGAACTCTTCCTCAAAGACATATGAAGACTCCTCCACTTCTGTTGATTGATTATAGCAAGCAAGAGTACACAACCATACTCACAAGTCATATCACAGAGTGTAATTTATAGATGATGGCTTATTACAAAGGAATGACTTCTGTGGTTATTTTGCATAAAGCAGCATTTGCAATTGAATACAAATAATAGATTGAAAATATATTTAAAACAAATAAACATCATTTTTCACAAAGATACAAAGCCTAATCAAATTATTTCACATAGCCATATGACTTAGATTACACAACTCCCTTCCCAAATGTTTTATGAAAATATAACCCTCGTGTGAAATCCTCGAGCATGTACATGACCGCGGACGCGGCTATTCGAATAGATTGTTTAACACTCTATAAAGGTTGTACACTTTACCCACACGATATAATCAGTGTAGCTAGCACTAATCATAACAAAATCTTTCAGAAACTTCATCTCAAGCATTAACACTCCCAGTATGCTTTACCCACGTCCAACCCATACATAGTGCTTTGGTACGACACACACCGTTGGACAGTGAAGCGGTGAACCATCCCACGATGTGATCTACCTAGTAGTCCACACCTCCACCCATCACTGAGCTCCTAACCTATAACCTGAGTTGTCAATGTCAAGACTCTATAACTTACTAAGTTAGGCCCGTCCCATCAGACATGTGGTTGTACGAAAGGCCTAGTTCAATAGCGCACAAAGTTAAGTCCTTAATTGTGAAAACCCAGGGTATTTAACTTGTAATACTTAACCATCCGATTGGTCTTAGTATTACAAACCAAATATCCCGCTCTCGGTGTATTGTATACCACCCAAGAGCGGTATACATACACCTTTACAAAATTTAAAGCATCAATTCGATACACAAGTCATTACAATACCGATGTCTTCATAATTTACAACACATAAGTCATTCAAAGTTCATATTACACCAATAGGGCCGACTGGTCAAATAAAATGATAACCAAAACACAGGCAAAATAACAAGCCTAAGATGGTAATAAAAAAAGCCAACCGACTGCCCTTACCCACAAGGCAACCGATCGGAAACACGCTAAGCTAGTCGTCCTGCACAAAGTCGGTCTCACAATAGTTGATCCCTTGGGGATCAACCTCCTCTGAAATTGCAGCAAGCGGGTTGACTATAAAGTTGTACTCGCAAGACTTACAAAAAATAAATAAATAGATGCATTCATGTATCAAAGGAAAGGCTACTACACTTGGCAGTTTTCAGCATAAAGCAGTTTTCTTGACAATAGAGTAATAGATTCTAAAGCAATTTAGCAAATCTATTTTTAAATGTTTAAATAACAGCGAGACAACATTTAAGAACAAAAATAATATCCTCACTACTACGAAAAGCTCATCACGAGCGGTTCTAAACCATCATCACGCACGGTTTTTGAACCGCTCAATTTTTGTGTCTGTGATGACGAGGTCATCACGAGCGGTTTTTTAACCGTCATGAAAAATGCTATCACGACGGTTCTATTCACGAACCGTGCGTGATAGCGAGTATCACGAGCGGTTCGTGAATAGAATCGCTCGTGATAGTCTATTTTCACGCACGGTTCGTGAATAGAACCGTCTCGTGATATTCTATTTTCACGACGGTTCTAAAAAGAACCGTCAGTGATAGTAACTATCGCTGAGCGGTTCTTGTTTAGAAGCATGCGTGATAGTTTTTTCTATGGCAAAAAAAAACGAAAACGGATTTTCACTTCGTATGGAGCCTCCCGAGCCTCACGAATGAATCTGATATTGATTTTCGGATTTCGCTAGCTTTCCCACAATAGTCAGAGCATCACAGTAGCATCAACTCAATCCATTCACAGAGCACTAAAAACAATACGACATGCATCACCCACATCACAGTAGCATCAACTCAAACAATTCACAGAGCACTAACACATCACAGTAGTAATCTACATAACAGAGCAAAAGGGGGGAGTAGAGAGAGTGAGGTCGTGGGAGGCTGGGGTGACGAGGTCATGGGAGGCCGGCGACGATGAGGCCGGTGCAAGGTTGAGGAGGCCGCAGGCGACGAACTCAGGGGAGGACGGGGCGACGAAGTAGAGGAGGCCGGGGGTGACGAAGTAGAGGAGGCCGGGGGCGACGAGGTCGTGGGAGGCCGGCGGCGATGAGGCTGGGGCGAGGTAGAGGAGGTGGAGGAGGCCGCGGGAGGGGAGGCCAGAGGAGGAGAAATGGCAGAGGAGGAGATGTAGATGGTAAAGGA
The DNA here is from genome assembly GCA_036346395.1 of Hsuehochloa calcarea. NCBI lineage: Eukaryota > Viridiplantae > Streptophyta > Magnoliopsida > Poales > Poaceae > Hsuehochloa > Hsuehochloa calcarea. The sequence goes on along the minus strand of CM070598.1, from coordinate 26,105,438 downwards.
GGAGATGGAGATGACAAAGGGGGAGATGAATGACTCTGTTAATATAGAGAGATTTTCGGGAGCCCGCCATTATGTGCAAATTTTCGTTTTCCCGCTTAACGAAACCAAAGTATCACAGATGGTTTTATACAAAAACCGTCTGTGATGACATATCACAGACGGTTCGTATCACGAACCGTCTGTGATAAGTGTCTCATCACAGACGGTTCTAACCACGAACCGTCTGTGATGAGATACTCATAACAGACGGTTCGTGGTTAGAACCGTCTGTGACTTTAGGGTTTTACCATGGCAACCAATACTCTGCCGTGGTAGGGTTTGGCAGCCAATCCTGTAACACCCCAGCCCAACATTGAGCTTAGAATGCCACTAATCTACTATAACCATCTAATTTACATCAACATACTATAAAATTTCAGCAAGCATAACAACATTAAAACCCATCCACGGGTCGCATTAACACAAGCATAACACTATGACAATCATAGATAAATTAGACCTAGGAGCATAGCAAAATAATAAACCAAGATTAAAATAAACCAAGCATCTATGGTTATTCAATACCATCATGTCCTAGATATAAATATTCAGGTTATTCTAAAAGTTTATCATGTCCAATGAATCAAATAATTGGGTGAAGTGCATGATTCCAAGTGCGCTAGCCCTTCCCGAGTAAAACATCATCACTGGTCACCTAAAAACAACAATAGAGCAAGAATGAGTCCCAGACTCAGCAAATACATAATAAAGCCATAAACAATAGTTTATTAACCATTATCAAAGTTATCATCATCATCCATTTATTTAATGCCATTGTCATTCTCAAACAACCAAGCCATATTCCATATAGGTAAAGTTGCACAATTTAACAATTTACTTAGATATGCAAATGCACTAACATGCTCATTCTCATATGCATCTCATCACCGATACGGTATAGCGGAGTGTTCACCGTCGATGACACACTCTATCCTTCACTCCGTGAAGTCCCCACCAAAATAGGATTTTATCTAGAGCTCTCCGGACTAGTCATGTATCTTTCTCACCGACCTCAGGAATAGTTACATGACTTTCTCACCGACTGCTCATGCAACCCCTGTCATGATGAATGTAAATGATGCGACATCTTTATTTATTCATCAACATAGTCCATCTCATTAACTCATTATCTCCTCCTCATTATCTCAATATCATAATCTCATTCACTCAAGGTCATCAATATCATGTATAAGAATAAGCTGAACCAAAGCATAATAAATAGCATGATAAGTAATAACAATGATCATGGTGAACAACCCATTGTTCACCACTCTACCATGTACTTGCCTTTCGCGCTGTGACGAGTTAGGAGGCAACGACGGAATTTCTCCACTCCCTGCCCCACCGCCCAAAACTGACGATCAACAGTGGCGCACGGAAGAGGTCGGGAGAGGCGGTGGCCACTAGGGGGAATAGGGGGAGGAGGGGAGGGGTTTTAGGGTTTTGGGAGTGGGATCCCCTCATGGCGGCCCCTCTTGGGCCCCTCTGGCTGCACCAGGCCCAAAGTGTCGAAATAATATGAAAAACCCTTCTTGTTTCAGAATTTGTACTCCTTTCTTTGCCCTTTCTTCTCCCGGCTGATAGTCTAATTACCCGATTCGATTCCGAGGTATTACAAATCCACTGCCGCAGTAGGGTTTGGGCAGCCAATCCACTGCCACGGTAGGGTTTGGGCAGCCAATCCACTGCCGCGGTAGGGTTTGGGCAGCCAATCCTCTGCCGCGGTAGGGTTTGGGCGACCAATCCACCGCCATGGTAGGGTTTGGGCAGCCAATCCACCGCCGCGTAGGGTTTGGGTAGCCAATCCTCTGTAGTGGTAGGGTTTGGGCTGCCAATCCAAACCCTACCGCGGTGGATTGGCCGCCCAAACCCTACCGCCGCAGAGGATTGTGTGCCACTGGCGATGGATTGGTCGCCAAACCCTACCGCGGTAGTGGATTGGCTACCCAAACCCTACCGTGGCAGTGGATTGGCTGCCAAACCCTACCACGGCAGAGTATTGGTTGCCATGGTAAAATCACAGACGGTTCTAACCACGAACCAAATGCGTGATGAGTATTCATCACGCACGGTTCGTGGTTAGAACCGTCTCGTGATATTCTCGATATCAGAGCGGTTCATGGTTAGAACCGCTCGTGATGCTTCACAGACGGTTCTAACCACGAACCGTTTGTGATATTCTTGGTATCACAGACGGTTCATGGTTAGAACCGTCTGTGAAGCATCACAGATGGTTCTAACCACGAACCGTCTGTGATATGTAGATATCACGACGGTTCTCTAGAACCGTCTGTGATAGTGACATACCACGCACGGTTCGTCTTGGAAGCGCTGCGTGATTACTTTATCACGAGCGGTTTCAAGAACTGCTCGTGATGAGGCGTCTTCTATGGCCTGTTTTGTAGTAGTGCCTAGAGGTGACTTCCCAACAACCACCACAACATAGCACGAATTTCCCATTCGTACCACCCGATTTCAAGTTTTAATTAAAATGTTGAGTCTAATTCTTGCACGACCTAACCAAGCATTGTCATAACCAAGAACGTGGCTACTCGAGTAGATTAAACCCTGCAAGGGTGTACTAATGTGCCCATATATCAGACCGCTCCTTTGCCATGCAAAAGAGCACACTTCCGAAGGTATGCTGGTAGAGCTATGTCCTACGAGACGTTTCTAATATAAAGCATTAACTACGAGTCGCCTGTATGGATGGAAACCAATACATTGTGTCGGAGTCACCGGCAGCATGACAACATACCGATGAGTCACCAGCAGCACGACAACATACCGATGCTCCTCACTGTCGAGAACCTAATTGGAACTCCACCCCCACACAACCAACACACAGTTCATTTCCTTTTTCACACAACACACACAACCTCCTGCTACTCAGAGCTAACACACACCAAAGTCAAGAGAGGTCTCATATCCCTCTCATGTGGTTAGCACACAAAAGTGCTTGGATCAGTGACACAAGTAATTTGGTCCTTATTGACTTAGGCATAAACCATTCACACCCGACGATCACACCATACACACCATTTGCCCAAGTTCAAATCTTTTTGTTTTCAGTTTTAGTTTTTCCAAATATATTCACATACATGAGTACCCTGACGCAAGTATTTAAAGTGATGATATAACGACCATCGCCGAAGCGATGATCCCTATGCTACCGTTCAAAGCATTGCTAAGCATACCGACTCGCATACTATACATATACATGACTAGAGTCCATCCATCGGACTCCAAATCATTAACCATAATCTAATCTAGGCTCAGTAGAAATGGTAAATATTTACTTACAGCTCATGCATCTATTCGGATTAACTACTCCTAACAAATATTAACATCAAAATAGCAGATGCATACATACATTTGCAATCAAGATATTTGTATCGAAAGTAATAGGAGTAAGATAATCAAAAGAGGGAATGTTTGCCTTACTGGAGATATTCAACTTGCTGCATAGGATCACTCTCTTATACGATAGAATCGTCAAAACCTAGCGAAGAATGGAAAAGTACCAATAAGAACAAATAACGCCTAATAAACTCAAATATTCAAAATCAACCAAAAATCATGAAATTTAGACAGATGGTACAGCATGACTTTAAATGAATTTATCAACAAAACTAAATTGATTTGGATGTTGCATGCAAAAATTATAACCAAAACAATTCCATTAGAAAATAAAACCAGGAAAAATAGGGCTGGGGTACTGTTCATCCGAAACCTAATTTTTCTTGGAAATTTCTATAAAGGTGGTGACTAACAAAATTTTATGGTAGATAGAGAACCACATTAGATGAACAACGAAATTTGATTCACCTCATTTGGAGCTAAAATAAATTTCTTATGATTTTTCAAATTCATGAAAGTAGTGCACAAATTATTTGTAAAACAATATTTTTAGAGATAGTAATATATTCAAAACCTAATCTAACATAAATTACACTAACATAGGAATCAAACAAAATTGATTTCACTCCATTTGAAGTTACAAAGAAATACTTATGCATTTTTGAATTTTAACAGCATTTTTAGTACAACAGTAATACAAAACCAAAAGTAATTTTGATAACTGTATTTTCTGGGACAGAATTATGATCCAAAATTTTTTTATCTTAAATTTAATTTTAAAAGGAAGCTAACAAAATTTGAATCATCAAATTTGGAGTTTCCTAGCAAAAGTTATTGAAGATTCATTTTGGTTCGGTTTAGAAATTCTAATTAAATTGAGAAATACGCCTCCTAACCAAGAAAATGTATTCTCTTCTTATTCTTAAGAGGTTTATGTTTTACAGATATGGAAAGCATATCGTCCTCTGTCTTGTTGAGGTTTACATTTTCCGAATATGGAAAGCGTATTATCCTCATAGCCATATGCGTTCTTTCCAAAACCTTACAGGTGGGACCTACGTGTCATTGACACGGTCTATAAAATAGTGCGTGTGGACCGAAGTCCACAGCATAGGGTTTTGGCTCACGCATTGGAATCACTGTGCCGTTAAAGGCGTTGGGCCCACGCAGCAGTGACTCGGTGCGGAAATCAAAGCATTAATGACCCCCGATTTCTGTTCCAGGGGCAGGGGCCCACACATCATTGAGACAACAGAAGAACTAAACTGTCATTCATTAATCTAAGCATTAACTAGCCTCTTAATGATAGGGATTTTCCCTAATCCCCGGGCTACAGTACCGGTTGGAACTCCCGACCAGCAGAGGGGCCCAGACCGTGAGTTTCTCCGGCCAATCGCCAGCGAATAAGGCTATGGTGGCACCGGCCAAGGACCAAAACGGGTTCCTGAACTTCATGTGAAGCTAAGGGTAGTCAGGACCTCGACGGAGGTTGACCGGAGCGGTAGCGTGGTGGTGTTTGGCGGCAGTGGTGCTCGGTCAATCATGGCAACAACAAAATCGACTATGCCCTTAATGAACTAGCGTGAGCGTGAGCATGATCACTAGGGGTCAAGGAAGTTACCAGAGTGACACGGAGAGCTGGGGTGGTTGGAGTTGACTTGGCAGCCAGGACCAGCAGCGGCATGAGTAGCTCCACGTGGAGAGGTCGGCTCGGGCTACAAGGAGAAACACGAGGGGTACGAGAAGCTCACGTGAGACTCGTAGATGGTGCCAGAGCAAGAAATCGAAGGATGGAGCGACCTACTGGAGATGGGTACGAAGGCGACTGTTTACAGCCGGAGTTGAGGAATTTCAAATCGCGTCGGTTCCTGAGGACAAATGTTGAAATTGAGTTAGGGAAGGATCCATGAGTTCGGGAAAATATTCGATGCGAGAAGGAAGGAAGAAACGCATGAGAATGCCGACAATGCAGGAATGAAGGTAGGGAAAGGAATGGTGATGCTTGGGGTGGCGAAAAGAAGGAAAGCAAGGGAGAGCGCGAGGAGAGGGAGCTCCACGGTGAGCTCGGCTCATGGCACTCGGCATGGACACGCTGAGGGGACATGAGGTGATGGGAGCATGGCTGAGCACAGGAGACGTGGCCAAACCACAAGCGCCGCCTCAAATTGGTCTTTGGCGGTTGGGGATGACTGGCGATGTTGATGCCATGGCGAGGAGCGTCGCGATGACACTGGCGATGGGGCCTACCAGCCAGTGGCACAAGTAAGAGCGGCTGGGTTGTTAGGTTAGGTGGTTCAATCGAGTCGAGTCGGCTCGGTCGGACCAGAGGTCGGGTCCGGTCGGAGAAACAGTAAAATCTGGTTTTTGATAAATAAATTTGAGAGATAAAGAGAATTTTTAATTGAGTTTTGCATCTCCAAAAATTCCAAAATTTTTACAGGAGGCTACTAGATCTAAGAACAATCTTGTGTAATTGTTCCAGAGTTTTTCATGAAGCACAATTTTCTATAAAATTCTTTCAATTTTCTGATTTAGGGGTTTGACTAGGATTTGACCCGCTATTTTAAGATAGCAAATACAATCTAAAATTATGAAATTTTTCAGGGAAGTCACTAAGAAGATCCAAAACGTAGAAAAATAATTCTATAGGATTATCACAAGATTTTCTTAAAATGTTTCAAAGGGTTACACTTCTAGTCAATTTAAGCATTAAGTTTTTGAAATCAACAAAACCTTAGAAATAAAATCCAGAAAATTTAAATAACAACATTATGCATCAAAAGTTTTAATTTCTTCTCATTTTTATACATTTGAAACACAAACCAGGTTTGAGATGTTACAAATCTCCCCCCTTACAAGAATCTCGTCTCGAGATTCTGTTCACTCGGAAAAGAAAGAAGGGTAGTTCGCACTAAGGCGATCCTCTCGTTCCCAAATTGCTTCATCCTTACTATGTTTCCACTGAAATTTAAGGAATTTGATGGCACGATTCCTTGTTCCACGTTCAGTTTCTTCAAGGATGTGAAAAGGATACTCCCGATAGGTCAAATCTTTTTGTACATCAAGACCTTCCAATGGAGCTTCCTCGGTTGGAACACGAACGCATTTCCTTAATTGGGACACGTGGAAAATATCGTGTACCTCTGAAAGTGTAGCAAGTAATTCCAACTTGTAGGCAATAACTCCTTTCTTCTCAATAATGCGGTAAGGCCCGACATATCGAGGAGCTAACTTGCCTTTGAAGCCAAAACGTTGATATCCCTTCAGAGGAGAGACTTTGTGATATGGATCAACGTGTGTTGATGCGTAATGTGGCCCAATCTTTCACGGTACTTGTATTTCAATTTTGATTGAAGCAAAGCTCCAGCTTTCCTCTTTCTTGATTCGGCAAAAAGGATGAACAAGTCTATCTCCAAAGAAAGTAATACTTGGTTGATCTTGAATCAATCTGAAAAGATAAATAAAATCAAACCCGAAGAACAACACCAAACCGTAAACAATTAAGGATGCTACGAATTGGTGAGATGATCCACAAGGAATCACGAATCTTGGAAGAACAACCTCCCTCCAATATTCATGCAATCATAAAACCCTAGATGGGAATTTCTGAAACGCATGTATTCATTTTGCGCCACATAAACCTATGAGTTTTCTGTATTTTCTTCAACTCTAACTTGCTTACAATTGGGGGTGTACCCCCTAACTTTATATAGGCTCGGGTGAACAGTGCACGTGAACAGTAAATCGACTCGTGAACAGTAATCCGAGTCATGAACAGTACCATGAATAGTAATCTAAATAATAATTCTAGTGCAAACTCCTTTAATTCGAAATTTAAGATACTCTAATTGATGAAAAATAGATTAAACTATCCTATTACAAGTAATTTAGAATTAACTTATTTTAAAGAAAGATCCGAATTAGAATTGCTCCAATCCAAACCCATTTTGGATTCTTAGGCTGAAAATGTATTAATTTTGGAATTGAGTTTGAATTTGGTTCTTTTGTCTTTTCTTGGCCGAATTCTCTTGTAAACTTGCAACATACAAAGCCCTTGGTTCTTGTGTCTTCCCATGTCCGCTCAAGCTTCCCGTTCAACCTACCTCCCTCTTCTTGCTCCTTGCTGAACCTTGTTTTTGTTTCTTTCTCCATTGATGCATAATAGGCTCAACTTGAGGTTTACTACACACTTGCAACTTAGGGATATGGACTACCGTAGTAGATGCACCTAGGTACTCATCATCCTCCCCTTCTTGAAGCAAAACTATCCTCGGTTTTAGTGTAGTCTTTACAACCTTCTTCTTGCAAACTACAACCAAATCTCTCTTGATTTCTTCATCAGTCTCTGACAGCAAAGCATGGAATTCTCCCTTGTGCATGAAAGTATATCGGTTGGACCGTCCTTGATGTGTAGCATTCAGATCAAATTGCCATGGATGTCCCAATAGAATATAATCAGCATGCATAGGTACCACATCACACTTCACCTTATCGACATAGCCATCAATGCTGAATGGCACTCTCAACTTGTGTGTGATCTTGACTTTGCTGACGTTGTTGAGCCATTGGATGTAATATGGTTTAGGATGCCTCCATGTGGACAATGAGAGTGATTCCATCACATCCTTACCAATCATATTGCCCGAACTCCCGTTATCAATAATCAGCTTACATAACTTCTCTTTGATCTTGCAATCGGTTTGAAAGATATGATGCCGCTGTCCCTTCCGCACAATAACGCTATTATCATGCTGTACCGTTTGAGCCATCAAGCTAATACCTTGTTCTAGATAACAAATGATTGTCTCTATCTTCTCAGATTCATCGTTGTCGCTCTCCGTTGCATAGCCATCATGTGTAAGCAACACCATCTTCATGTTTGAACAATCCTTCTTCATATAACCTCGGCACTTGCACTTGAAGCATTCAATGTCGCTAGTTCTAGCCGTAGAGAATGCACTAGAATCAGCATGTGATGCTTCTTTGCCTGCAACACTCATAGACTTCAAAGCTCCTTAAATGTAGTCCGAACTGGCATAGTGGATGCAACCGATTTTGGAGTTGATCCCGCATCTCCGTCATGCAAAGTTGCACGCCTCCAAGTGCTATGATTGGCTCGGCCACCCCTTGCTTGAGTATCCTTCACCCATTGTTCAGTACGCTTCGCTTAATGAAGTAATTCTTGCACGGTATTGTATCGCATCAAATCAACACAGCTCCGCACATCTTCATTCAGCCCCTCGAAGAAACGTGTCATAGTCGCCTCCACGACTCACGACACTTGTACCGATCATGAGCACTTGCATCTCTTGATAGTACTTGCTCACTGTCTTAGCGTCTTGAGTAGGTCGTTGTAGCTTGGTATGCAGTGTCCTTGTATAGTATGCCTGTACAAATCGGTCCCGCATAGCTTGCCTCATCACATCCCAAGTATTAGGATGTTCCCCTACACGATTCAATTGATCCCACCAAATAATAACGTATTCGGTGAACTCAATCGAGGCGACACGAACCTTCTTCTCTTCGGAGTAGTGGTGGTTGTAAAAAATTTGATTGACACGCATCTCCCACTCCAAATAAGCCTCCGGATCAGATCTGCTCTTAAACTCCGGTATGGTGATCTTCATTCTCCCGATGCAGCCATCTTCATATTCACCTCTATTATGACGAACACCACGTCCAGCACCTCGACAATCAAAGTAATCACGTCGTGGACGTCGTTGATGTCTTTCACGATCATCAAAAATAGCCTCCTTCGAATCAGCAGCGTAGAAGTCATCTCGATCTCGGCGTACAACACATTGTGCATGTCCATGTTGTGGTTGGGGCAGCACCGGTACATTAGCTCCTCGTGGCGGTGGTAGCCTCTCCTCCAAGCGAAGGATAGCAAGATTCAGACGGTCAAAACATTCCATCATACGCCGTTCATTCGTGTTGAGACGATCGTTCAGTGTGTCATGTACCACTTGGATCTGAGCTTCAAGTTGATGGCGTAAAACTTTCTTGCGACGAAGAAAATAGCCGGTAGTAGCATCAAATTGAGCACGTACGTCTGGTAATAGTGTATCTCCGTACATAGGCTTCTTGTCCGAGCCACCGTTAAAACCATGCTGGCTAGTTTTTGACATGATCAACCTCAATGTACCAAGAAGAAAAATTCCACGTACCGTGATCAACCACGCTTTGATACAAAGATGATACGGATCAACATGTGTTTATGCGTAATGTGGCACAATCTTTCACGGTACTTGTATTTCAATTTTGATTGAAGCAAAGCTCCAGCTTTCCTCTTTGTTTATTCAGCAAAGAGGAAGAACAAATGTATCTCCAAAGCAAGTAATACTTGGTTGATCTTGAATCAATCCGAAAAGAGAAATAAAATCAAACGTGAAGAACAACACCAAACCGTAAGCAATTAAGGATGCTACGAATTGGTGAGATAATCCATAAGGAATCACAGATCTTGGAAGAACAACCTCCCTCCAATATTCACGCAATCACAAAACCCTAGGTGGGAATTTTCGACACACATTTTGTGCCATATAAACATGTGACTTTTCTGTATTTTCTTCAACTCTAACTTGCTTACAATTGGGGGTCTACCACCTAACTTATATAGGCTCGGGTGAACAGTGCACATGAACAGTAATCCAACTCTAATTGATAAAAATAGATTAAACTATCCTATTAAAATTAATTTAGAATTAACTTCTTTTAAAGAAAGATCCGAATTAGAATTGCTCCAATCCAAACCCATTTTGGATTCTTAGGCTAAAAATGTATTAATTTCATAATTGAGTTTGAATTTGGTTCTTTTATCTTTTTTGGCGAATTCTCTTGTAAACTTAGCAACATGCAAAGCCCTTGGTTCTTGTGTCTTCCCATGTCCGCTCAAGCTCTCCGTTCGGCCTGCCTCCCTCTTCTTGCTCTTTGCCGAACCTTGTTCTTGTTTCTTTCTTCATTGATTCATAATATGCTCAACTTGAGGTTTAGTACACACTTGCAACTTAGGGATATTGACTGCCGTAGTAGATGCACTTAGGGCGTCATCATCATCTCCTTCTTGACGCAAAACCGTCCTCGGTTTTAGTGGTCTTTACGGTCATCTTCTTTCAAACTACAACCAAATCGCTCTTGATTTCTTCATCAGTCTTTGACAGCAAAGCATGGAATTCTCCATTGTGCATGAAAGTATATCTGTTGGACCGTCCTTGATGTGTAGCATTCAGTTCAAATTGCCATGGACGTCCCAACAGAATATAACCAGCATGCATAGATACCACATCACACTCCACCTTATCAACATAGCCATCAATCTTTGAATGGCACTCTCACCGTGTGTGATCTTGACTTTACCGACGCTGTTGAGCCATTGATGTGATATGATTTAGGATGCCTCCATGTGGACAATGAGAGTGATTTCACCACATCCTTACGAATCATGTTGCTCGAACTCCCGTTATCAATAATTAGCTTACATACCGTCTCTTTGATCTTACAATCAGTTTGAAAGATATGATGTCGATGTCCCTTCCGCACAATAACTCTATTATCATGCTGTACCATTTTAGCCATCAAGCTGATACCTTGTTCTGAATAACAAATGATTGTCTCTAGCTTCTCAGATTCATCTGAAGGTTCAGATCATCGTTGTCGCTCTCCGTTGCATAGAAACCATGTGTAAGCAACACCGTCTTCATGTTTGACAATCCTTCTTCATATGACGTCGGCCCTTACACTTGAAGCATTCAATGTTGCTAGTTCTAGCCGTAGAGAATGCACTAGAATCAGCATGTGAGGCTTCTTTGCCTGCAACACTCATAGGCTTCAAAGCTTCCTTGAATGTACTCCGAACTGGTATCGTGGATGCAACCGATTTTGGAGTTGATCCCGCATCTCCGTCATGCAAAGTTACACGCCCGCAAGTGCTATGAGTGTTTCGGCAACCCCTTACTCGAGTGTCCTTCACACATTGTTCAGCACGCTCCTCTTGATGAAGTAATTCTTGCACGGTATTGTATTGCATCAAATCAACACGGTTCCGCACATCTTCATTCAGCCCCTCAAAGAAACATGTCATAGTCGCCTCCGCCGACTCACGCACACTTGTACGGAACATGAGCACTTGCATCTCTTAATAGTACTCGTTCACCGTCTTAGCATCTTGAGTAAGTCGTCGTAGTTTGGTATGCAGTGTCCTTGTATAGTATGCCGATACAAATCGGTCCCGCATAGCTTGCCTCATTGAATCCCAAGTATTGGGACGTTCCCCTACACGATTCAATTGATCCCACCAAATAATAGCGTATTCAGTGAACTCAATCGAGGCAACACGAACCTTCTTCTCTTCGGAGTAGTGGTGGTTGTCAAAAATTTGATTGACACGCATCTCCCACTCCAAATAAGCCTTCGGATCAGATTTGCCTTTAAACTCCGGTATGGTGATCTTGATTTTCCCGATACCGCCATCTTCGTATTCACCTGGATTATGACGAACACGATGTCCAGCACCAAGACGATCAAAGTAATCACGTCGTGGACATCGTTGATGTCTTTCACTATCATCGAAAGTAGCCTCCTCCGAATCAGCAACGTAGAAGTCATCTTGATCTCGGCATACAACACGTTGTGCACGTCCGTGTTGTGGTTGGGCAGCACCGGTACATTAGCTCCCCGTGGCAGTGGTATGCTCTCCTCTAAGCGAAGGATAGCAAGATTTAGACGGTCAAAACCTTCCATCATACGCCGTTCATTCGCGTTGAGACGATCGTTCAGCGTGTCTTGTACCCCTTGGATTTGAGCTTCAAGTTCGTGGCGTAAAACCTTCTCGCGACGAAGAAAATAGCCGGTAGTAGCATCAAATTGAGCACGTACGTCTGGTAATAGTGTATCTTCGTACATAGGCTCCTCGTCCGATCCACCATTAGAACCACGCTGGCTAGTTTTTGACATGATGATCAACCTCAATGTACCAAGAAGAAAAATTCCACGTACCGTGATCAACCACGCTGTGATGCCAAGATGATACAAATCAACGTGTGTTGATGCGTAATGTGGCCCAATCTTTCACGGTACTTGTATTTCAATTTTGAATGAAGCAAAGCTCCATCTTCCCTCTTTCTTCATTCGGCAAAAAGGAAGAACAAGTGTATTTCTAAAGCAAGTAATACTTGGTTGATCTTGAATCAATCTGAAAAGATAAACAAAATCAAACCCGAAGAACAACACCAAACCGTAAGCAATTGAGGATGCTACGAATTGGTGAGATGATCTACAAGGAATAACGGATCTTAGAAGAACAACCTCCCTGCAATATTCACACAATCACAAAACCCTAGATGGGAATTTCTGAAACGCATGTATTCATTTTGCACCACATAAACTAGTGACTTTTCTGTATTTTCTTCAACTCTTACTTGCTTACAATTGGGGGTCTACCCCCTAACTTATATAGGCTCGGGTGAACAGTGCATGTGAACAGTAATTTGACTCATGAATAGTAATCTGAGTCACAAATAGTACCATGAATAGTAATCTAAATAGTAATCCTATTGCAAACTCCTTTAATTCAAAATTGAAACTACTCTAATTGTTGAAAATAGATTAAACTGTCCTATTACAAGTATTTTAGAATTAACTTCTTTTAAAGAAAGATCCAAATTATAATTTCTCCAATCCAAACCCATTTTGGATTCTTAGGCTAAAAATGTTTTAATTTCAGAATTGAGTTTGAATTTGGTTCTTTTGTCTTTTCTTGGCCGAATTCTCTTGTAAACTTTGCAACATGCAAAGCCCTTGGTTCTTTTGTCTTCCCATATCCGCTCAAACTCCCCGTTTGGCCTACCTTCCTCTTCTTGCTCTTTGCCGAACCTTGTTCTTGTTTTTTTCTCCATTGATGCATAATAGGCTCAACTTGAGGTTTAGTACACACTTGCAACTTAGGGATATTGACTGCCGTAGTAGATGCACCTAGGGCCTCATCACTTTGAGGTAAACAAAGTCATTAGGCTCGAAACTCAACTCGCAACGACGGCAATCCATAAGCTTTTTTCCTTGATTGAGCTGTGCGTAACCGGTCTTGAGTCAACCGATCTTGACTTTCGGCCTCATTGATCGAGTCTAGGCCAAAGAATGGTCTTTCGCCGGTCTCCGACTAATTCAACGAGGTTCTGCATCTCCTCCCATATAAGGCCTCAAATGGTGCCATACCGAGACTAGCTTGAAAGCTGTTGTCGTGGGCGAACTCGGCGAACGACAAACATTTCTCCCAATTCTTCCCATAGGAAAGAATACAAGCACAAAGCATGATGAGGATATCCCTTCCACTGATACAACCATTCCTACTGCTTCTGATGTGCAAGGACCAATTACTAGAGCACGTGCTCGACAACTAAATTATGAGGTGACTTCGTTTCTTGGAGTGCATCTATATTCTATGAACTCTATGATGCCGCCTAAAGCATGTGATATTATTTTACTTAGGAATCAAGGACCGGGAGGCATGCTAAATGGAGATGATGGTAGCACCAAGCATGGAGATGATCATACGAGGAATGAATATTTATATACTGAGGCTTAGTAGAATCTAGCATGAAGGCTATATATCAAGTTGTTTTGGCCAACACTTAGCAATATTTGAGTAAAGAAACTTGGTGCTGCGCCACCTATACTAATGGGCCATGGGCCTTGTAATTCGGGTTGGACACCTAGGGTTTGGCACTATTCACATGTGAGCATGCACTCACACCGCCCCTCTCTTCCTCCTTTACATAGTGGCCGCCACCCTTAGGGTTTGGCCAGTTTTGTTGATTGAAGTTTAGCTTTGCTACTTTATATTTTGTCCTCTTTTTCAGCGAGATCAATAGCGACATTGTTCTCCGGAACCCCACTTATCAATACAATTTCAATTTCTATTTGCAATTTCAGATTGCCTATTTATCTTGTTCTTGCGTGCTTCTTCGATGTATACAGGAATTAATCTTCGTGATCAGGTCATTTGGGTATTCGTGCAGAGTTGATAATGACTTGTTGAGCAGTTCAGCGATTGTATGGTTTCGAGCCTTGCGAGTTCGTAGTTAGGATTGTGAGAGTTGAGCGACTACTACCGAACTTACCTTCTTACCGAAAGATTGGGCCAAAACAGGACCTTCGTGGTTCATCAAGTGGTATCAGAGCTACAGTTGATCGGTGAAAGTTTCTAATTTTCTAGTAGTAGATTCGTTTTTCATGCCTAGAGTCCAGAAAATTACCAAAAAAAAATATTGCATCTATCATCCATACTGAACCCTTTTTGTTTATGTTAGTTCGCGTTGTTGATTTTTTGTTGCATCGTCGAGTCATTGTGCTAGTTTCTGTCTAGATTGGTCTAGTTTGGAGTCTCTTACAAGTCATCTAGTCCTATTGCAGCACTCATCACCCCCTGTAGCGCCGCTGCCTTCGCTGCCGTGGCCCATCACCCCCTACCCCGCCGCTACCTACCGACCTTTGCTGCAGCCACCAAAACACTTGCCGCGGCAATTGATAGACCACCACAGCGCCTGCCGCTATTGCTAATCACTGTCGTGGCACCAACACGATTTACCACCGTTCGGCCATCTTGTTCGTGCGGCCACAAGCCATCCTTCCGTTGCGAGCTAAAAGAGGTTGTTTCGTGTTGCTAGAAGGAAACCTTAGATTCATCAAACTTCGGCAACGTGATAAAAAATCATAGTTTAGAGAGAGAGAGAGAGAGTATCTTTTAATTACCTTTATACCCCTGCCTTTTGTAAGTTTGTGACCCATATACCTCCCTAGGACCGAAAGAGGATTTCGAAGAGATTTCAGTCAGTTGCAGATTCGCAAAAACAAGAGGGCAAAAAAGGAGCAAAAAAAGAGAAGAAGAAAAACATGAAAAAAGAAATTCAGAGCTGGCTCATTTCTTGATTTTTTTCGTTGTTTAGTTTGACATAGTAATACATTACTCGCTTGCTTTGATAGTTCTTGTGCTAGCCTTCCCATTGTTGCTCCTAGTCGTTCTTGCGAGTTGCACTAATTAGGCTTGGTTTAGACTAGGACTAGCACTTGTGACTAGTACTTTGAACCACTTTTCAGCTTTGCATACTGATTTGAACAATTGCTATTCCTTTGCTACATACTAGCCTTCTGAGCTCCACTTCGTACTAACTCATCAAGTATCGTTTCCTCGCAATCGTTGGGCTATTCACAAGTGAGAGTATCATGAACAAGCCACCGGTTGTACCACCTCCTTGCTGCTTGGTAAGAGCTTATTAGAACTTGGTAGGGCATTGTGAGAGAGTGACTCGTGAAACTCCAGAAACAAGTAGTTTACTGTGACATATACACTGTGATTTGTTCTTTATTTTCTACTAACAATGGCAGGGTCACACGGATCTACACATGGCAGAAACAACAACGACTACTCTTTGGAGCATGCGGTTGTGGGGTCTCTCACGACTCACACGAGAGAGCTCTTGCGGTACATGGAGCACTCGGTCGGTGAGGGCGTACGCAATGCCTTGGATAAGATCAACGACAACCTTGCGGTGCTCCAGACACTTGTTGTGCTCCTCGAACATCAGCCACTTGCTGAAACCACGGCCAAGGGTGAGCCAAGAGTGGAGGAGCCTCCTGCTCGCCGCACACCACCTGCTGCCCGCTCATGGGCAGATGAGGTGGAAGAAGAAGACGTGAACAACTACATTGCTGATACAGAATCCGATGGATTCAATGTTCACAATGATCGCAAGCATCGCTGGCTTCGTCAAAACCGTCAAGGTATGGTAAGAAATCTGATGAGGACATCACTAACCTTGCCACCTATGACCTGCCACGTAGTACACCGTCATTGACTACACCACCATCTGAAGCCAGAAATGCATATCAAGGACCAATTACAAGAAGACACGCTAAACAAATACTTGATCAGGTGAACGCTAACTTAAGACTTATTTTAGATCTCAATAACTTAGTAGTGCTTCCAATGTACTCTTCTTTGATTGAACTCAGGTGCATTGGAGAGGAACAAGAAGGTCCATAGAACCAATGAGCTTTGCATGAAGTTTCTGCATGAATGACAATGATTCCAGCCAGCATACAGCGAACCAATGGATAGCTTGTCAATTCTATTTTCCTACGCTTCAAACCGTGCATCATTTGGAGTTGTGTAACGAAAGTTATGGTCATTTTCGTGACAACCGCACATGCTGATAAATACTGCGCGAGGACTGAAGAATTAGGCTCGAGTTCCACCCAAGAAAACCTTTGAGCTGATGAAGAAAGCTGTTGAACTTCTATTTACTTTCACACCTAAACTAAGAAGGCTATTCCTAGTATAAATATTCATGTACTCGAACTATTGATCAGCTTTTAAAATCTATGAAAGATAGTGCTTAGCAGCAAGACCACTGTTGTTCTTACCACTATGTTCTTGTGAGTTCTCTTGGATTTGCGAGAAGGACCCCCTGGGGTCCCTCTAGTCCGTGCTCTTTGGCTTTGGCCGTTTTGTGTGGACTAGTCCCGGTTTGTGGTTCTGCGATTGTTCGGACAGCGGGTCGGAGTTTTGTAGCTTCGAATCGTCTTCCCCATCGCATGGATCGTAACCAACCTAGGCAGGTATAAAGCTAGTTATCCCCACTGATCTTCCGTAATTTATCCTCAATATCTTACCTATGCCATGAAGATCGGGCTACCCATATAAACCTGTACTCATCAAGTGGTATCAGAGCTTTCATTGACACGGTAGGTTTCGCCATCCACATATTAGCCTCTTCGTTCCTTCGTGTGTTCTTGTTTTTTGTTTGCTTCCTAGAGTCCACAATTCACCCACAAAAATACCTAGAGCCCTTGCTTGGTACTGCTAATCTTGTGTTGCTCGTGCTTATCTAATTGCTGGTTACAAACATCGTATTTTTTTCTTTGTGCACCCCCTTAGAATCAAGTGGCTGTCCTATTTTTAAAAAAGGAGAAAAAATAGAGAAAAAGAAAAGGATTTACAAAAAAACAAAAAAAAAGTAGTAGAAAAGGGTTGTGTTGCAAGTTTCAGATTCATTAATTTGAATTGTAGTGCTTTGGACTAGCAACATTTTGGTTGGTTTACATCACTTGATTTCAGTACCATAGCCCTCTTTGAGTAGCCCACCAAGCTCCACTCAAAACTGAGGCTAGTTCTTGCGACTCCTACTGTTCAATCGCTGAATCACTTTCGGATAAACTTCCACATTGCACAATCGCAGTTCAACGAGAACACATAAAAGCATGGGTGAGTAGGAGGTGAGATTGTGTGATTCCACAAATTTTACATATACCACTATATATTGGTTCTAACTAACATGGCAGGATATCAGTCAACTGTGCGTGGTGAAAATCATGAAGAAGTCGATGCCCCTATAACACGTGCTGAAGTGTAGCAAATGCAGAATAATCTTCTTCAGGCTATGGAGAGGATGTTCAATGAACGTCATACAACAGCTGGTGGTATGGTTCAACAACCACCAAATCTTGTTGACCCAGTGGCCGAGGTCAGTGATGAAAATTTGGTGGGTGCTCAAGACGATCGAGAACTCAACAATCTCCACCCTTGGGCTGGTCATGGCACAGGCGCCCGAGCTGCAGCTAGTGTGTGTGGCCGAGGAGTGGCTGCACAAGCTTTGCAGCAAGGAGAAGGAGCACGCGGGCAAGGCCAAGGCCCCCGTGTGCACTACAACAATGATCAAGTACCGTCTGCTCATGATCAATATGACGAGTTTGATGATTATGGTGACATTGATTTTTATGGAGTGCCGCTGCCACCGCACCGTGATGCTGCCCATTGTGACAATAATCGTCGCCCTGACCATCGTGGTCGAGAAGATCCTGATAATGCTACTCGAATCAAGTTGAGTGTTCCAAAATTTACAGGGAAGAGGACCCCGGTGCTTATTATGTTTTGGAATAACAATGTAATTAGATTTTTCAAGTGCACAATTTTTTAGATGCAAAAAGAGTAAATCTAGCTTGTGGTGAATTCTCTGGCTATGCCTTGACTTGGTGGAACCAACTACAAGAAAACCAACTTTAGTTGGGACGGTATCATCTAAACACGTGGGAAGAAATGAAGCAAGTGATGAGACGATGTTTTGTTCCATCTCAGTATCAATGAGAACTCCGGAATAGGTTGCAGCGCCATACTCAAGGATCACACACAGTGGATGAGTACTATAAGGAGATGGAAACCCTTTTGATTCGTACCTGGATCAGAGAAGATGAAGAGTCTAGGATGGCTAGATTTTTGCATGGTCTAAATGAAGAGATTTCAGATTTTGTTGAGTTGTTCTCCTATAATACTCTGCAGGAACTAGTGGACCAAGCCAAGCGAACTGAAAGGAAAGTTCAGCACCATGGACATACTCATCCTTCTTTGTGCCGCCCTACTATGGCACCCTGGCGACGTCCACAACAGGGTCAATCTCATGCTAGTTCCTGTTCTCAAAGCAAGGTGCAGCAGCCAGCATTGCCTGCTACCAGTGGAAGGCAAGTGGCTTCATCAGCATCTTCTCCTGCTGCTCGTAACGGTGATAGATGTCCTCCTGCATCCACAGGTGCATCATCCGCAGCACCAACTCCTAAACGAAGCTGTGACATCGAGTGCTTCAAGTGCAAAGGAAGAGGGCACATTTCTTCTAAGTGTCCTAGTAGAAGGACCATGCTTACTATTGAGAAAAGTGAACGGGAATCAGAAAGTGACCCTAAGAAAACTGGGGTACATGACGAATGATTAGTTGATGGTGAAGAGAAATATGATTGTGTCATTCAAGATGATGAGGAAGATAATAATTGTTTTAATACTCGTCAAGTATTAAGTGTTAATGCAGTAAAAGAGGATAACGGACTGCGGCATAACAACTTCCATACCCGTGGCGCTATCAAAGGGAAGGTATGTCGGATCATTGTTGATAATGGAAGTTGCAATAATATTGCTAGTTCAGATTTGGTGGAAAGATTGTGTCTGAAACAACGGCATCATCCCAATCCATATAAGATGCAGTGGCTCAATGATTGTGGTTCATTGTGGGTTAACAATATTGTTATAATTCAATTCTCTGTTGGAAAATTCAGTGATAAAGTGGAATGTGATGTGGTTCCAATGCAAGCATGCCAATTGCTATTGGGACGTCCTAGGATGTTGGACCGTAAAGGCGACTATAAGGGGGGGGGTGAATAGGAGCACACTCACTTTTTCACAAATTATGAACTCAATACAATTTCACTCCAGTAGCTATTAGAAAGCTATGAAGATCAATATACCAAGACAAATGGAAGACTAGTATTGAATCCAATTAAACCCCTAAGCAATGCTACAAAAATCAACTAAGATTGCAAAGACTCACAGCACGGGCGGTCTGACCGCTGGACCTAATCGGTCGGACCGATTGCCGGGCGGTCTGACCGACGTTGTGCTCGCGGTCGGACCGCTCCAAAATCGGTCTGACCGGTGATGACGGGCGGTCTGACCGGCCGACTCCAGAACCGATCTGCAACAGTAAAATCAGCCCGATGACGAAGTTGCAATTAGGTGAAACTTTTGATTCTCAACTCTAATCTTTATGAAACTTTGCACACACCTTCTATATGCTATTGAGGACCTATTCCAATCGAATATTATGATAATTCTTGGAACGATCTTGAGCAATTGCCAATTGATTAATGAAGGTCTAAAACCGGGCAAGAACGAAAACTTGATCCTAAAGCTTGTTTGTGAGGGATTGATGATCAAGATGATGCTAGATAGATTCACACATATCACAGCAAGCTAATTCACGTGAAAGAATCAATCACAAACTCGCGGATCAAAGAAAGCCCTAAAAACACGAAATTGAAAGCAAGAACGAAAAGAGACTTATCTCAAGCAAACCTTGCATAGATTGATTTCGTGATTGTTCTTTGGATTACATCCACACCATCATGGATCGTGGACAATCAAAGATCACAAAATTCACCACAAACCATCAAGAGCCCTAGCCTCCACCTCAACTCCCTAAAGACAATTAGGGTTTTGAAACATAAAAGGCGAGAGAGAGAGTGCAGCCACCATCTCCTCCTATTTATAGTGGAGGCCTAAAACTCTTAGGGTTTGACTTAATTGGGCTCCCGTTAAGGCCCACTAACAAACGGGTCACACACGCGCGCTTCGCAAAGCGCCGTCTTTAACCTTTTGACCTAAACCGCTTCACCATGCGTCATGGATTTGCTAATAGGTCACCATTGTCCATCTTGTGTCACACTTGAGTCGTTGACCTCACCCGGCATCGTCAATCGTTTTGGACCTCAACTCTCCGAGTCTAGTCCCGATCCTCCTTGCCGTTGACCGTCGTTGACCACCAAGCAACCTGCACAACCACAGACAAGAAAACACGAATTCGGGAACAAGTTCTTCACAACTTGACCCATGTTAGTCAAAACATGCATCATGCAAATCATATGCCATGAAACCAATGACTTTGACCTAACAAAACAACATCGCCTGAAGTTGGCCGACGCTCAAGTAGAAACCGGTCGACCGCTCAGTGAGTGAGCGGTCGGACCGCCATGGCGGTCGGACCGCTCCTCGTGAGCCGGTCGGACCGCCTTGGGACTTAGCGAAATTCATACTCCCAAATTCAAACCTTACGGAAATTAAAACCAATAGAACTTTTTAATGGAGACTCCAAAAATCATGAGACCAAGTGCATTGGGATCCCCTCACTTGCCTACAACACCTATTTTTGGCCCAGCTCGTTTTGAACACTTTTAGGTCACCGCCGGTCCGACCGATTTGGGACCGGTCGGACCGCCGTGCAAGGACCGGTCGGACCGCCCCATCCGTAAAAACACGTAGCTTTGTCGAAAACACGTGAAACTACAAACCAGAACGCCATTGCCAATTGTCACATCATCCTAAGATTTGTAACATATTCCCATGAAATCCACAATCTCCCCCTTGATGAACACATTGGCAATTATCCAGAAAATGTAAGTAAGAGGTTTGAAAACGAGTTTACTCAGAAGCAGCACAAAGGCACAACTTGGTCCATAAGCAAGAAAAAGCAATGTAAGTGACCAAGCGGCATCGAATAGTATAGGCATGTGAGACAAGGCAAAAGTAAGCATAAAAACTTTGATTTTAAAAGGGTCAAAAATCTCACATAAGGTCCATATGAAAGAACAATTGTTCAATTGACCTATGATCATTGTGAGGATAAAAGAATGCAATTCAAGTTCATAATATACAATAAGACAATAAGAATGCAACTCAAGAACTCCCCCTCACTATGATCCTCAATTTTTAAATTTTCAGTTTCTCCCCTTTGTACAAACTTCTCCCCAACAAAGAAATATATTCTCATTAACACATCTTCTCTTCTCATTTAACACATCTTCTCCCCCTTTGACAATGGATTCATCAAGGAATCACGCCTTCCTCTCATCCAGAGATAACAAATAGAAAATAAAGGAAGAAGCAGAAACAAGAGAAGCATAAAGAGGAATATGCATGAAGTGCAATGGAGTGGCTTCAATTTTGTATTTTTCAATTTTTGATTACAAGAAGCTTTGGAGATTACCCAAAAGAACAAGCTAGTATCTCTAATATTGCATAAACAAAGATATCAAGCTGACGATGCGCTAGCAAGATCATGGTAAGACATATATATCAAAGCTAAGCACAAAGGCTCAAAAGTAAAGCAGTAGATTTGATCAATTTAAGCAACGCTTCAAATTCAGCAAGTTCATCAACAGGGATCCTAAAGTGAAATTGGCCATGTCAAAATGTCAAAGTGAGATCAAAAATCTAACAAAGACCACATTAAGAGTCAATCAAGTCCCGTATTGAATCATTTTGCTCAATATTTTGTAAACGCCCATTTGTCAACATTTTTCTCATTTGCATTGAATATGGAAGTTGACTAATGATCTAACTTAGTGACAAGATCCTGGACTAGGAGCCATCCACAAACTCATCCTAAGCTTCGACCAAAAGTTGATTAAAGGTATATCTTAGTAAAGAAGATCCTGGACTAGGAGCCATCCACAAACTCTTTCTAAGCTTCTACCGGGGCGACAAATCTTGAGGTTCATGTCATTTCTGACAAGCAGTCCCCATGAGATCGTCTGGTTCATCAAACTATCTCCAAGTTCATGTCATTTGACAAGCAGTCTCGTAAGAATAGTTTGGCACAATTTAAGCGAAGACAATCTTGATTTTCATTTTCACATGAGCGGTTTAGAATCTCAAGAACACAAAAGCTCAAGTAATGGTCAATTTTAGATCAAAGAGCTAACAAAGCAATTCTGACAGGGCCAATGTCACAAGAGGAGCACTAATTGCGCAACTCGCTAAAACATCCATAAATTGCAATTTCTTAGTTTGAGTTGTTTTTAAAAGGTTCTAGCTCATATAGCAAAGACTTAGCTACACATGTAAAAGCATGATAATTCTAGCAAGTCAAAGAACTAGACATGACATTGAGCAAGAATTGAAATACAAAAGCTCTAAAGGGTAATAGGCAAAGCTTCATCAATTTTTTAAAAATAAGCAGAAAACCTTATATTACAATGCATCTTTTTGGATTTTTCATACCATTTGTTGTAACCACTTGTTGAAGTTTTCATATGAATGCAATATGACACAATGAGATGCAATTAAAAAGCCTAAAAACCTAAAAAGTACGAAAAGATCACTAAGTTCAGAAAAAGAACAATAAAAGATCAAAAGAACAAGGAAAGATAAGAAAAAAATCAAACTCCCCCTCAAACCAACCCATAAGGATAAATTACGCCTAACTCGCTTCTTAAGGAGGAAAATCTGGTTTGATCTAAAGGCTTGGTAAGAATATTTGCCAATTGAGCTTCGGACTCTACGAAGTGCATCACAATATCACCTTTTTCAACATGATTTTTAAGGAAGTGAAAGCGAATGTCTATGTGTTTAGTCCTAGAATGTTGCACTGGGTTTTTAGCAATATTAATAGCAGAAGTGTTATCACAGAAAAGAGGAACACTAGCAAAGTTTAACCCATAATCTTTCAAAGTGGACGTCATCCACAAAATCAGCTCTGACAAAGAACTAGCGCTAGACTACATACTCCACCTCAAGTGATGGATTGTGCAATGTAAGACCGCTTCCTAGAAGACCAAGATACAAGAGAAGTGCCTAGAAGTGACAGTGCGAGGTACTCTTCCTATCTAACCGACAGTGCAAAATCGAATCGAAAAACCTCTAATGGACAAAGTCAAGAGCGGGAATACCAAATGCCATATAAGAGGGTAGAGTGTAAATACCGAATATGCGCTTAACGGCTTGGCGATGGGAAGTTCTCGGAGACGCTGAAATCTTGCACAAAGGCATACCGTGAAGTGAATGTCGGTCTCGAGCCGTCAAATCTGAGAAGGAGCCGATCATCTTTGCGGTACTCGCGTTGATCCACGACTTCTCCTTCCTCATCCGGATCCAAAAGCGATCGAAGTTGCCATGGGAGTGGAAATTGGCTTGCAGTCACCCATGTTGAAGCGTTTGAGTAGATCTTTAGTGTACTTCGTCTGATGGATGAAAGTTCCTTCCTTGCATTGCTTGATTTGAAGTCCCAAAAAGTAATTAAGCTCTCCCATCATACTCATCTCGAATTCCCTGGACATAGTGTCAGAAAAGTCGAAACAAGAGCATTAGAGGAACCACCAAAATAATATCATCCACGTAAATTTGAGCAAGCAGGAAGTCATTGTCACGTCTAAGAATAAATAGAGTTTTATCCACTTTACCCATCTCAAAATTATTTTTAAGCAAGAAGGTCTTAAGTCTATCATACCAGGCTCTAGGGGCTTGTTTAAGACCATATAATGCTTTAGATAGCTTGAAAACACGATTTGGATATTTAGGATCCTCAAAACCAGGGGGTTGCTTAACATACACTTCCTCATCTATGAAACCATTTAAAAAGACACTTTTAACATCCATCTGATATAATTTAAAACCTTTTGATGCAGCAAATGCAAGCAGAATGCGAATGGCTTCTAGTCTAGCAACAGGAGCAAATGTCTCATCAAAATCTAACCCCTCAACTTGGCTGAAACCCTGAGCTACCAATCTGGCTTTATTTCTAACCACAGAACCATCCTCACCTTGTTTATTCTTAAACACCCAACGGGTTCCTATAACATTATGACCACTAGGAGGTTCTACTAGGTTCCAAACTTTGTTTCTTTCAAAATTCTCTAACTCCTCATGCATGGCATTTACCCAGCTAGAATCAGATAAAGCATGTGATATATCGCGGGGTTCAAAAGAAGCAACAAAAGCCGAATGAGAGTAGAGATTTGGATCATTATACCTGGAGCGAGTGACTCCCTCATGTAGATTACCTATTATCTGTTCCGGAGGATGCTGTCTCTGAATGCGAAGTGGAGCGCCACCAGAAGCTACCAGTCCACTAGAGGCTTGCTGCCCCTTTGTGAGCTGCATCTCCAACTCCATGCCCCTAGCTTGCTGCACAACAGAGCTGTAGTCACGGAGTGGAGTAGCTCCCAACACATGTCGGTACTCAGAATTGAGACCCCGACGGAACCTCTTGGCTTTCTGAAGATCATCATTCGCTACTGAAGGGACAAAGCGAACCAAGTTGTTGAACTCAGCCTCATACTCAGCAATAGACCTCTTCCCTTGAGCAAAGGTCGTCAAGGCAACCTCCATCTTCTCAACAAAAGAGTAGGGGTAGAACTTCCCCTTGAACTGATCAACAAAATCCTCCCAAGTGACTGGACCTTGAGCGGCGGTCCTCGAAGACAACACGCCCTCCCACCAAATATCTGCTTGCCCTTTCAGTTGAAAGGCTACAAAACGGACCCTCTGATGTGAAGACATCTCTAAAGCTCCAAACTGCCTCTCCATGTAGCGCAACCAGTCCGCTGCCTGGACCGGTGTGCCCGACCCGTCAAACGAATCCAACCTCAACCCCAACCACTCTCGAAGTGTCATCCGCGCCTCAGGAACCGGTGGATGAGCGACAGGAGCAACAACAGATGCCGCAGCAACAGGAGCTGCCGGCGCCTGTTGACGAAGAGCACGGATCTCTCCCACCAACTCTCTCAAAGAAAGCGGGGTCTCATCTCGACACCAACCGGAGGCGGGTCAACAAAGCAACCCCTCACCATCGACTCAATCTGCTACAGAGGTGGCTCCACGGACCCGCCGCATGCCCCGCCTCCACGACCGCGGCCACCACGACCACGTCCTCTACCCCTCGGCATAGCTATCAACCACAATCAACAATACACAATGAGTTCAAAGCTCAAAATAAACTCATCCATCAATGAACAACATAACGGAAGCGTAAAACTATATTCGTACCTCTCTCTAACCTACTGTGCACTAGTGTGTCAAATTTTAGGTTAGTTACCCATTAGCAAATTTTAGTTGATTTACTAAACTAAAACAAGTTTTAACAATTTTAGTTTGCCTAAGTTGTTAATCTATTCACCACGGACCTAAAGCCCGCTCTGATACCAACTGTAACACCCCAGCCCAACACTGAGCCTAGAATGCCACCACACTACTCTCTAAACTAATAATTATCGACACACTATAAAATTACAGCAAGGAAACAATGATAAATATATCCAGGGATCACAAAAGAACATGCATAATTATGGATCAAGTGATAATAAGTAATCACTGAGAATTATAACCAGGTAAATAATCCAAAATAGCATCAACCAATGAATCCAAATTAATAAAGCAAATAGTCTAGTTCAAACATTGACCTAAACTTTATTCAACCTCTAACATGTCCAAGTATAAACCAATATTGAATGAAAAGATTATTATGGCGAATGATCATGTGTTGTCCATGTGCTCTACTCGCTCTCAGTTACGGCATCCTCGAAGATCACCTAAAGACAACAATAGAGCAAGGGTGAGTCCACGACTCAGCAAACACATCCATAAACAACGAACAATAATAAATCAACCGCATTCAATAACATCATTAACATCACAGGTACTTGTATTTGATTCACATCCATCAATCTCATGTATCAATGCAAATCTAAACTACATGTCCACATGCACTTCTTTCGCGTATACCGGTATAGCATGAGTGAATGCTCGCGACAACATTCACTCTCAAGCCCGTTCCTCCATAAGGATCGGGGACCTCCTCCACTCCCGTGGAGTTGTGATCATTCATGATCACCTGCTCATATGCAAAGATGCTTATGTATGCAAACATGCAAACTCCATCATAAACATCATATCCAACTTTTCATCATGTCCATTAACAATATAAATCCATACCATTCCATTGCTTGCAATTAAACAAAATAAAAGCACAACAATAATGGTAATAGAAGATAAAGAAAACAGTGATCGATCATTGATCGCTGTCTACCATGCACTTGCCTTTACTAGTTGTGACGCATAATTTGGCTAGAAGATGGCAACAAGCACGACGCCTCTCCTATATTAAATACACAAATCTCAATACAAGCTACAGCATCATAAGAACAACAATCAATCGACATCGCTCCTACACGTCCCCAAATATACCACGTTACTCCGGTACCGAAAAGTTACCCATAGCTGTCTTAGTACTAAAACGAACGTAACTTTTGACTCGAAAGTCCGATCACCACAAACCACCCCATTCTGGATTCTTCATAAAATTCTCCACATTTTCTTAGATTACAAAGACTTCTAATTAAATCATCTAACCCTCCGTTTCTAGCCCAGAAAGCCGGTCTGTCCGCTTCGGAACAGCAGTCTTACTAAATTCATAACTTCTGTTTTACCCAACCAAAATTCGCATTCTCAGATTCTACAGAACCATTGGACAATTATCTACAACTTTCATGTAGATCAAAAACTCTAATTAAGCTATTTACTATTTTTAATCTACAGTCTACCAAAACAGCGCCGAAAGACGACAACCGTAAAAACAGCAGTCTTCCGAAAATCATATCTCGAAATCTACTTGTCCGATTGACATAATAAAATATGCTAAAGAAAGCTATCGACATTATCTACAATTAACTAGTAGATGAGATTTCCAAAATCCGCCATTAAGATATCCGAATAAATCGTACAACGGACAGCAGGCTAAACAGATTCATTAGACGGCATCTCGTCTACAAATTAAAGAACCCTCTCTAATTAATCTAAATTCTAATCTCTAATTAACATAGCAAAACAGAGAGAACATGTATTACACCTGGTTTTCCACGCTACAGAGACTCGGCTCGGGCCGGCCAGATCGGCGGAAGAAGGCCTCAGCAGGCGATCCACGCGGCGATGAGTTCGGTTCTGGTGGATCGAAGAAGAGATAAGCGGCCGGCGGAAGAAAGCGACAAACAATCGGCTCGGCAAAGATCGTAAAAAAAAAACAACAATGGCGGCGAATGCGCGCGACCCGCGCGAGGAGCGATCCAGTAGCAGCGACCCTCGTAGCGATCGGCTCGGCCACGCTTCGGCCCGTAGCAGAGAGGAGCGGCCGGCGGCTGGGCTTCACGCTACACAAGACGTTTGGCGAGGCGACGTCCACGCGGTCGAGCAATCAATGCGCAATGGTGGGCGGCGAGAGAAATTGGCGCGGGGCTCCTGGAGAGAAAAAAAAACAAAGTGGCGCGGCTTGGCTCGCAGGAAAAAAAAAAGGCGCAAAGAACGCCTGTGGAAAGAATTGGGGCGGCGGCAGAGGGAAAGAAAAAGCTATTAGGGTTTTCTAGAAAATCCACAATCCATTTATATAGCTCTAAAAATTCCGAAATTCTATTTTTTATATGTACTAAATTCTTTAATTACGCACAAGCCCTAAATTCTTTAACTAATTAAATTATTATTATTATTGTTATTATTATTATTATTATTATTATTTTCAGAGTATTACATCTGTCACCTGTAAATCATCTGTAGCAATTGATCTAGCTCCAGGGCTAGTCTCATCAAAAGTGACATTACAAGTCTCCTGAATAATGTTAGTCTCAGTATTAAAAACTCGAAAACCCCTCGAATGAGCAGGATAACCCAGAAATACCCCATCAAAAGTTCTTGATTCGAATTTATCTAAGTTGCCTATCTTAAGGATAAAACATTTTGATCCAAAAACTCGAAAATGCGAAACAGAGGGTTTTCTACCAAAACGAAGCTCATAAGGAGTCTTGCCTAAAGAAGGTCTCAAAAAGATACGATTGGCAATATGGCAAGCAGTAGCAATAGCTTCGGCCCAAAATCTCCTCGGTGTGTTATACTCGTCTAGCATTGTCCTAGCCATTTCGACCAAGGTCCTATTCTTCCTTTCCACCACGCCATTTTGTTGAGGGACGTGTGGAGAGGAGAAGCGATGCTCAATACCACGCCAAAGACAAAAGAAGCAAAAGAAGCATTTTTGAACTCCGTGCCATTATCACTGCGAATCGCTCTCAAAGCACCAGGAAGCTCAGAAGCCAAACGAAGAACAAGGTCATGAAAATAACCAAAAGCTTCATCTTTTGAAGTAAGAAAGAACACCCAAGTATATCTTGAAAGATCATCGACTATGACTAGAATATACCATTTTCCACCAACTGACCGGACTCTAGCAGGACCAACAGTATCCATATGAAGCAACTGTCCTGGTCCGTCAGTCATAACCATAGTCACAGAAGGGTGTGAGGCAAACAACTTGTTTGCCATGCCTCTGTGGTGCACATCTTGCATCTTTGTGACTTTGAGTTTGGGCAAACCTCTCATAAGATCAAGGTTGCTAACTCGCGTCAGATGATCAAAACCAATGTGCCCCAAACGTCGATGCCAAAGCCAGAAATCAGAAGAAGATGTAAGCAAACATTTAAGAGATCCAAAGAAGAGATTACGAAAAATCGGCTCCAAAAATTCTACCAACTCTAGAGATTCCAAACACAAGCTCACCAGTAGAATCAAGCACACGACAAGCATTTTTCTTAAAAACCGTCTCATAGCCATCATCAAGAAGCTAAGAAACAGAAAGGAGATTATACCTAAGCTTGTCCACAAGAGCGACATCCTTTAGAATGAATTTGTTGTTGTAACACCCTGACTATAAGGAAGTCAAGATGTCACCTACAACCACTACTATTTAGAAGAATAACATCAAAACACATAACCAGGTTAATCAAGTATAAAGATTAAACGGAAACAAGAATTCATCATCAGGTTTAATCAATGGAATAGAAATAAACAATTCTGAGAGATAAGGTAGTTATGACCAAACTGGCTTATTACAATTCACCACAAGTCATAATTAACGACAGTAAAAGTCCTCAAAATGTTTGGTTTAGGGTAGTGAGTGCATCATGATGAACTACCCTCCACAAGATCATTTTTCCTTGTCATTTACCTAAATAAAACAACAAAGCAAGAATGAGCCAAAGACTCAGCAAGTAACTGTATGAAACAATCAAACATTCCATGAGCAATATATCACCATCATCATTTGAACATTTACTGGAAACGAAATTTATGAATGGATGAAGTGGAATGATGCATTGAAGGAATTGGACATATTAAAAGCATATCTACGGTATAGCGAGTGAAACACCGTCGGTGTTCACTTAAAGTAATCGTATGAAGAACGTTTCATACGATCGTCCAACGTGGCCCACATTGGAATGGTGGACTCACGTAACATGGCCCACATTGGAATGGTGGACTCATGTACCCATTCTGGAATTGATGGGATTTTCAAGTGCCCATCTTTGGAATTGATGGGTCTTACAAATGTAATTTATGCATGTCATGATGTGATCCCATGGCAATATTGAATAGTACTCATAATTGAAAAGAAACACATGGCATTCATCCACAAGTACGAACAAATATAATCATTCACTCACACATCACATTTTTGCATCAAACATAGTATACAAGGTACTTGCAGTATATCAACATCATGAACAAGGCACAAAACATTCATGTAAACAACATATCATTATGCATACAGTACTTGCCTTTTGCGTAGTGACTCGTTAGCAGGCAACGGAGGTGTTCCCACACGGGATGTCTCACCGCCTACACAAGCATGTTCCCAAAATAAGAACAACGATAAAATACTGCTACCGTTGTTCTACAATAACCCCTGACCATTCAATATACCGCATAGACCCAAATTGAAAATAAACTATTCTGCCAGATTTCAGCCCTTATGAGCAGCGGTACGAGAAAAAGCATAATTAATTATCTGGAACTCGAAACGACACGAAACCAGTGCCCAAATTTTCTTAACGTAACAGGCTACGAAACTCTAGTTGATGGTAAACTCTAATTCGGCAAAAACAGAGGTCTAACCATCCAATGAAAAACTAAAACTGCAGTCTGCCCAGAATTTAGAACAGCCCTAAAGAAAAGGCTATAACTTTTAAACCACTGATCCAAATAAAGTGATCTTTATCATCCTGGAAACATGGTGAAATTATCTTCATAAACCTAGTTGGGTGGCCGACCTGATTCTGACTCTAACTAGATCAAAACATAGGTGCAACCGACTATACTCAGAATTTCTGACAGACAGAGCAGTACGTGGTAAAACAGCCATAACTTTTAAACTACTGGGTGAAAATTCGTTATCCAGGTGCCAAAAGAAAGCTAATGAAACCAGAAACATATCTCTAGGAGAGGTCAACCCGAGATTCGGCCTCTAAAGGGTCGAAACTGGCCGCGCAAGAAGACAGATGCGTTTTGGAATCTCCAGTACAGAACGCGATTTAGATCTAATCCACCATTAATCAATAAAACCGAATCAAACTACCACTAAAACACCTTCGTTACCCTTGAAGACCTGTAGAACGACGATGATCTGGTTCCCTAAGGCCTTCCTCCCTTCTCCTCTCCTCCCTCTCCAAAGGGCCGGCCACAATGACGCGAAGGATGGCCGGTGACGACGGCGGGGAAAGGAGATGTCGGAGGGGATCTTGGGGAGTAGCACCGGGGATCACCGGAGACAACACCACAGCAGCGAGAGGGACACCAAGGGGCAGCAAGGAGTAGGGAGAGGGCAATGGAGGTGGCGGCCACAAGGGGAGGGAGAGGGAAGTGGGGAGGCGGCTAGGGTTGGGGTGCCTCCCCCTCCCCTGGCCGGCCCCTCTTGGGCTGGTCCCCCTCTTGGGCCTCTGGGTGGCGCCCACGGCCAAAGTTGGCAAGAAAGAAAACCCCCCATTGAATCTGGACATTGAGTTTGCATTTGTCTTTTACCCTCGACTTCATTCTATTTACCGAATTCTATTAGGAGTATTACATTCTACCCCTTATGAGATTCGACCTCGAATCTAAACACAGATCTTATTCGAAAGAAAACTGCGACTGGAATTTATTAACGAAAAACATGTACCATAAGGGAACAGGTCTGGATACTTATCGCGCACGAGGGTCTCTAGCTCTCAAGCGGCCTCTATTTCGGACTAGAGAAAACCACCACCCAAAGACCCAAAACGATGCCTAACCTAACACTCAACCTGAACTTTCTAGGTACCCTTATCAGAAGAGGATCGAAGGTAAGACCATACTCAATGGTCAACGTCTTAAACTATAACTCGAATCTTGAATGGTTCAGCTGCCCACTCAGCACCAGAACACACCCGACGTTGCGTACTTCGCGCGTGTACCCGAGACGGTCAAAACGAAATACCAAATTTCTAATTTCTGCAACTTTCGAAAACGAAGAGAATCCAATTGAAAATAGAGAGTCCTCATCGCGTCCGCTCAATGCTAATTCTCCACCAAAAGATTAAATTCCAAATTTGTGATTCATTTCAAAACAAATCCATTTTCTAAATAGGCAGTTTACAAATGAACACCAATACAACCAAAGGAGAAATTACTGGCACGCCCAAACCAAACACTGGCAGTTTGTCTGAATTGGAAAGAATCTACATGCCAACAAAACCTCAACTCAAATTGCAGAAAACACCGGTCATCAACACCAAACTCAACCGAGAATCAAGAAAACACCTCATTATCCGTTGAACATTCCTTTCCACAGTTTCTTTCTTCTAGGAATAAAATTTCTCTCGAATCCTTGAAATTTGAATTCATCGCATACCACACGAGCTTAAACCTTTTAGTTAAATATCCTCAAATCATGCTCAAACTGAATTAAATCATCCACACCATTGTGAAGAGACTCTATGAAATCTACTGGATACTCTAGGTAATCTGAATCGATTTGATTGAAAGCATCCATAACACCACAATAGTAGGCACCACGCAATCACATTATCTTGATTTCCAATAACAACAATTCAAGATCCTTAGCACGGACATGTACTACATCGGAAGAGTTCTATCAATGACCATTCATTGCTCAGGAAACTCTATTAACCCACTTCCTCTACGCACAATCATCGTGTAACCAATGGTCTAGCATAACAATGCAAACCCAAATTTAACCTCCAAGATCTCTACCACAAATTTCAATTATAACATATAGGGAAATCAATGGATTGACTCTCCTACATTTTCCCCAATTATAACATACTCACTCAATTGCATACTTAGAAATTTCTCGCCTAATCTCGCATAATTATCCAATTGCGTTGCTTTATAGAAGTAATCAATGTTTCCATACTTTCGATAATCACCGACCATTCAATCATGAACTGAAGTTATGAAGTTTCACTATAACATAGGTTCTACTCAGTCGAAACACTTTTCAGACTTACTTCGAAACCAAGCATTCCATGTGAATTAATTTTTCCCCAAGAATACAGATCAAAACCATTCTACATTCTACTACTCCTCCAATAACTTGGTAGCAAAATATCACCGCTACGATTACTCATCTACCACCAAGCAGTTGCCAAACTTACCCTTGCAAACACTTTGCAACCCAAAAACTGTGATCCTTTCTCAAAAGGAAAAGGCGAACAAAGATAATTTTATTCACACAGAAAGACGTTGCTCATCACAATGAGGAGAAACCAAAAGAAATATTTCGATAAAGGTGATCTTGGAAAGCGAAAGTGAGTTCATAATTGAGGCACACATCCTCAAAGAGAATAGCAAAAACAGTGACACGAAAGAAAGATAATACGTTTGAAATTCGCCATCTCTTGAGCGGAAAGAGCAACAAATTTAGGGCGCTTCAAATAACCACAAGATTTAATTAAGAATCGATAAGATCCTTCAACAGCCAACTTGCTCAAAGCAGTTCATCTACTTGGGAAACACGAGATCCAAATGTTCTCACCACAAAACTCAAACATTTCCCTTTACAGATTTCACGGAAAACAAGCGGATTAACCGTCTCGAAGGATCAACGAAAATATTCTTTTATTGCAACCTCACTTTGCGAACTCAAACCAAGGAGCCTTTCGGACTAAATCACACGAAATCTTTAAGAAACAATAGGTTAAACCAATTCCTCTAGTTACCCAAAATAATTTCAGTCACCAGTTGATTCACGAGCTACAAGGTACCGTGAAAGCTAAACTTGAAATATTCTTATTTGAACGATGCCACTAAAGGCGATCAATTTACTACAGGGTATTAACATCAAGCCCATAACAACACTTAGAAAACATTTGGAAGACCCACGTGGAATGAATGGGTTGATTCCTTCTCGAAAGAAGAGGCAAATAAACGATCTTCACCAACCGAAAAATCACTTACCACTCGCAAGGAACACGAACTCGGGGAAAACCAATTAGGCAACGAACTCGAGAAAACATATGGGAAGTCCACGATTGAAAACATAGGCCTCACAAAAATAGAATATCCGACCTTAACCGTTAGGACCAAACGGGTATTCAAGATCAAAACACCCGCATCATGGAAGAACTATTATAATTTTTCAACATATCGCTTTACTCGACAAACTATGTTTACCACAAAGATCTTGAATTCCCCAAAAGAGCATGAAGACAAAACTAGAAATTTGATCATTTTCGAAATATTACGAAAGGCGGACAACTTTCTTTCTTTATAAAGGAATCAACATTGCCATCACATTACTGATCATATCAATAAACCTTCTAAAGGAACATGGCAAATCGTGTTATAGAAATTTTTCAGCATCAAATGGAATTGTAATAACAACTTATTCTAGAAAGGAAACTTAGTACGAAAACCACAAAGCTGAAACAAACCTCTCACACAACTCCACCATAACATTAGAAAAGGGTTTCGACATTTTTTTTTCAAGAGAGGTTCTAAACTCCAACATTCCAACTACTCCAAAAGAAACGAGTAGAGTCAAGACTTTCTTCGACAAACTTTGTAAAAGCTAATTCCTGTTCCCCAAAATACCAAACGGTTAACCAGGTCCCTTTAATCAACAAGTGAGATAGGACCCTTACAAAAAGAATGATCTTGTCAATAATATCGTGTACAAGTAGCAAAGAGAGCTCAGCAATCAGAAAGACAAGATTTGTTTTGAAAAACATCTAGGGACCAATAGGAACCCGTAGCCAACCAATTTGTTTGATTACCATCTCCGACTTAATCACCACAAGGCACCCCAAAAAGGGTTTTAACACTAATCCTCGAAAAGAGATCGTTAAACTTCAAGGCGGAATGATCCAAAAGAAATACATGGAGCCAATGCTTCCTCGTGTTAACGAACTTGCAATGAAAACTCTCATTATACAAACTATCAAGCGAGTAAGCGAGTCGCTATTTTCCAATGAGAAGGAAGGAACAAACATGGAAATATCAATATTGCCAACTGTCGAAGATCATTTAAAATAAAAGAAATTCAACAACTGAAAAACAATAATATTTTCAGAGAACCTTTAAAGACCTATTGGATCTCATCAACTACCATGAATCATGAACCTAAGAGAAATTCATCAACTACCACCGGACAAGAATTTGTCAAAATCAGAAATCAAGGAAGAGAACCACTGTCTAAAGCATCCCAAAAAGAAATATGCAAGATCATTGTGCACTTGATAAAGAACTTGCAAAAGAAATCTGCCAATGCCCGAAACCCCAAGCGAACACACGGGTTGAATTTTCCAACAGGGGTAAAACAGAACTTCCGTGAAAAGGTAAATCTTGCAATTTAACTACGCTCACGTGGAGCAGAAATATCACAATAGTAGAAAGAACAATAATTGTTTCAAAGAACGATCAGAAATCTACTAGAGATTGCCCACTTCATTATAACCCTCCATTCAAAAGAAATTCACGAACTATCAGAAACTACAACCGTAAAACGGATACAAACTTGAGAAGGACAACAACTTCATCAATGAGCTCAGGCTCAACACAGAACTATGGAACAGGGGTAACAACTTCTCTACTATTACAACACGAACAGTGGTGTAGCCTGGCAAAACCCAGGACAACAACCACGAACTCAACTGCTCAACGTCCGCTACCGATACGCATAGCTAATGCAATCAATTATGAATATATAGGATCATCTCATGACAATCATAAAATTAATCCATATATATATATAGGATAACACCTCATCTCATAGTTTAACACATCATAGCACAAAACAACTCAACAACGACTCATTAATCGAGTCACAACAATTGGAATGCGGAAGCAACAGTTTACCCAACCCCTCCTAATGTGCACAGTGTGTCAATTTAATATGTTTGAATGAACCACGGACCTAAAGCCCGCTCTGATACCAACTGTAACACCCTGACTATAAGGAAGTCAAGATGTCACCTACAACCACTACTATTTAGAAGAATAACATCAAAACACATAACCAGGTTAATCAAGTATAAAGATTAAACAGAAACAAGAATTCATCATCAGATTTAATCAATGGAATAGAAATAAACAATTCTGAGAGATAAGGTAGTTATGACCAAACTGGCTTATTACAATTCACCACAAGTTATAATTAACGACAGTAAAAGTCCTCAAAATGTTTGGTTTAGGGTAGTGAGTGCATCATGATGAACTACCCTCCACAAGATCATTTTTCCTTGTCATTTACCTAAATAAAACAACAAAGCAAGAATGAGCCAAAGACTCAAAGAAGTAAGCAGATGAAACAATCAAACATTCCATGAGCAATATATCACCATCATCATTTGAACATTTACTGGAAACGAAATTTATGAATGGATGAAGTGGAATGATGCATTGAAGGAATTGGACATATTGCAGCATATACCGGTATAGCGAGTGAAACACCCGTCGGTGTTCACTTAAAGTAATCGTATGAAGAACGTTTCATACGATCGTCCAACGTGGCCCACATTGGAATGGTGGACTCACGTAACATGGCCCACATTGGAATGGTGGACTCATGTACCCATTCTGGAATTGATGGGATTTTCAAGTGCCCATCTTTGGAATTGATGGGTCTTACAAATGTAATTTATGCATGTCATGATGTGATCCCATGGCAATATTGAATAGTACTCATAATTGAAAAGAAACACATGGCATTCATCCACAAGTACGAACAAATATAATCATTCACTCACACATCACATTTTTGCATCAAACATAGTATACAAGGTACTTGCAGTATATCAACATCATGAACAAGGCACAAAACATTCATGTAAACAACATATCATTATGCATACAGTACTTGCCTTTTGCGTAGTGACTCGTTAGCAGGCAACGGAGGTGTTCCCACACGGGATGTCTCACCGCCTACACAAGCATGTTCCCAAAATAAGAACAACGATAAAACACTGCTACCGATGTTCTACAATAACCCCTGACCATTCAATATACCGCATAGACCCAAATTGAAAATAAACTATTCTGCCAGATTTCAGCCCTTATGAGCAGCGGTACGAGAAAAAGCATAATTAATTATCTGGAACTCGAAACGACACGAATCCAGTGCCCAGATTTTGTTAACGTAACAGGCTACGAAACTCTAGTTGATGGTAAACTCTAATTCGGCCAAAACAGAGGTCTAACCATCCAATGAAAAACTAAAACTGCAGTCTGCCCAGAATTTAGAACAGCCCTAAAGAAAAGGCTATAACTTTTACACCACTGATCCAAATAAAGTGATCTTTATCAGCCTGGAAACATGGTGAAATTATATTCATAAACCTAGTTGGGTGGCCGACCTGATTCTGACTCTAACTAGATCAAAACCTAGGTGCAACCGACTATACCCAGAATTTCTGACAGACAGAGCAGTACGTGGTAAAACAGTCATAACATTTAAACTACTGGGTGAAAATTCGTGATCCAGGTGCCAAAAGAAAGCTAATGAAACCAGAAACATATCTCTAGAAGAGGTCAACCCGAGATTCGGCCTCTAAAGGGTCGAAACTGGCCGTGCAAGAAGACAGATGCGTTCTGGAATCTCCAGGACAGAACGCGATTT
This sequence comes from Hsuehochloa calcarea, assembly GCA_036346395.1. Lineage (NCBI taxonomy): Eukaryota > Viridiplantae > Streptophyta > Magnoliopsida > Poales > Poaceae > Hsuehochloa > Hsuehochloa calcarea. The sequence goes on along the minus strand of CM070598.1, from coordinate 26,067,765 downwards.
AGATCTAATCCACCATTAATCAATAAAACCGAATCAAACTACCACTAAAACACCTTCGTTACCCTTGAAGACCCGTAGAACGACGATGATCTGGTTCCCTAAGGCCTTCCTCCCTTCTCCTCTCCTCCCTCTCCAAAGGGCCGGCCACAATGACGCGAAGGATGGCCGGTGACGACGGCGGGGAAAGGAGATGTCGGAGGGGATCTTGGGGAGAAGCACCGGGGATCACCGGAGACAACACCACAGCAGCGAGGGGGCACCAAGGGGCAGCAAGGAGTAGGGAGAGGGCAATGGAGGTGGCGGCCACAAGGGGAGGAGAGGGAAGTGGGGAGGCGGCTAGGGTTGGGGTGCCTCCCTCCCTTGGCCGCCCCTCTTGGGCTGGTCTCCCCCTCTTGGGCCTCTGGGTGGCAGCCCACGGCCAAAGTTGGCGAAGAAAAGCGAAACCCCCATTGAACTGGAAATTCAGAGTTTGCATTTGTGTTTTACCCCTCCAGCTTCATTCTATTTACCGAATTCTATTCCGGAGTATTACAGTTGTTCACCCTAATTGATCATGTTCCTTCAATTCGCCCTTGTGTATCATCTCCAAAGGTGATGAAGTCATCACTGTTGCTCGCGTGAAAGAGGTGAACCATTTTGAGTTTCGGTCATGTGGCGTGAACATCCGAGTCAACGAACCACGTGTTCTTCCCTTTCCGCGATAATCCTGAAAATCAAGGAACAAAAGAACGATGTGTCTCAATACTGGGGTTAGATAAACATGATTTAGGAATCCAGTACTGAGACACACGTCTGCAAGGAGTATACAAACCAGAAGTACTATCCTTGATTTCATCTAACATTCGGTTATGAGCAATGTTTAAATTAAAATGAGACTTGAAGCTGTCCATGGCGGTCGGCGTGGCGTTAAGTGGTGATCGACCGGCGACCAAAGCGGTCGGGCCGGTGACCACCAATGGTCGGACCTTGATCGATAAACATTAGAATTAGGATATTTAGAAACATAATGATTTGCATGAGAGAAAAATCCTAATCCAGGTTTATTCTTTTCAATGTTACCATGTCTCATATAAGCTCTAGGTTGAATGAATGAAATTCTATCAAAATTTTTCCTATCATTTTTCAACCTACGCCAACAGAATTCAATCAAATGTCCACCTTTTTTGCAATAAGTACAATGGTACTTGGTACCACTAGAAGAAGCACCATTTGAATTAATACAAGGTTGGGCAAAGCCTGCAGATTTAAAAGATGTTTTTGCAGGTTGGGTTTTGAATTCAATTAAACCTTTTTCCAAGACTTGAATGACTTTTGGGTTTGAATTGTCTTGAAAAGAATTGAATCCTAAACCTTGCTTCTTATAAGGAGTTTTAGACTTGTCAAGAATCATGTTTAATTGTTTCTTACCTTTAGAAAATTTCTCTAATGTATCATGAAGGTAAGCATTTTCTTTTCTCAAGTTAACACAAGCATTACAAGTTTTATTCATAGATTTTTCCTTATACCAAGCAATTTCAAGCTTAAGAGTGGAACAAGAAGCACAAGTAGTATTTTCAATATTGTCCTTAAGCTTAGCATATTTGACTCTAGCAGCTTCTAAGATATCTTTGATTTCACGTTCTTTTTCTAAACATGAAGTGCAAGGGCTAGAATCAAATACATCAAAAGCAATCAATTTACTAGATTCTAAACATTTTTCACAAGGAGCACTTTTAATTTCATTTAGTTCAGATCTAGCATTCTCAAGTTGTTGTACAGAAATGTTATGAGCAGATTGTAACTTGGTAATTTTTGAATGCATAGCATGACAAGATAAACATTCATCGAGTTCAAGAGTCTTAGCAGGTTTTAAGCTCTACTTTCAGTTTGCTAATCTTTGACTCTAATTTCTTATTTTTGTCATAACAAATTCTAGCGCTTCATCTTGACTAAGCAATTGTTCAACTATAGAATCATATTTAGCGTAAAGCTCATCATAAGAAAAAGATACCTCATTATCATCAATAAATGCATGTGTCACCATGAAGCACATGCCGATTAAGTCTTTGGCCTTCCTTTCTTTTTGCCTTGAGGATCTCCTCCTCCTTGTCCTCCTCACTCCCAGTATCCACATCGCACAAGGATTGATCCTCAAAGCGGCAAGGACCCGGTGAGCGGCCTTCACAAGCTTATTAGCCTCATACCTTGATTTGTTGAAAGGAGGCTTCTTCCAAGTCGGCTTTCCTTCCTTATGATTGCTCTTACCTTTCGACTTGGGGCAATTTGCCCAGATATGATTGAGCTCACCACATTCATAGCATGTCACGGACCACCTCTCTTTTGTTTCTCACATTATTGTAGGCCCGTGTGAATTTTTTAGCTAGAAGAGCTAACTCTGTTTCAGGAATACTTTCAAGCTCCTCTTCATGAATAGCAGATAAACAAGCAAATGAAAATCCAGAAGAAGATTCAAAAGAGTCATCAAAAGCCTTTTGAGAGGATGCGCTACCAAAGCTAAATTATCTTTCTTGGGATGATCAACTCTTTTAATTTCATGAGTCTTGAGTTTACTATAAAGCAATTCTAAAGTAAGACTTGAAAGATCAACATTTTCCTCTATAGCAAGTAGCCTTCATCTCCCACTCCTTGGTGTTGATTGCAGCCAAGAGATGGGTGGCATTTTCAGATTGAGAATATTCAATATCAACAGCTTTTATTTGATTAATTACTTTATTAAAGCGACTGAAAATGTCATCGATGCTCTCTCCAGGACGCATCTCGAATTTATTGTATTCACGCTTGTAAACTATTTGGCGCACTTTTTTGATTTGGGACGAACCCTCATGATATGTTTCGAGAGTGTTCCAAATTTCATCTTGTGATTGAAAGATTGCAAATTCTATCATATTCTTGTCTACCAAGTGCACCATATAAAAGATTCTTAGCCTTATTGTTGTTAGCCAAAAGAATTGTAGAAGCAGGTGTAGCAATTTCAGGAATAACCAGCGGGGCTCTAACAACATCCCAAATAGCTTGTCCCTCGCTCTCAAGAAAGACGCGCATACGATTCTTCCAATAGGCATAGTCGTGCCGATCGAAGATATGCGGTTTAGTAGAAAACTTATCCATCGCCAAAGTTCGGTGACGGTTAAGATCAAGATTGAACTAACAGGGCTCGATACCACTTGTTGGACCGTAAAGGCGACTAGAGGGGGTGAATAGGAGCACACTCACTTTTTCACAAATTATGAACTCAATAAAATTTCACCCAAGAGCTATTAGAAAGCTATGAAGATCAATATACCAGTACAGCGGAAGACTAGTATTGAATCCAATTAAACCCCTAAGCAATGCTACAAAAATCAACTAAGATTGCAAAGACTCACAAAGACAGGCGGTCGATCGCTGGACCCAATCGGTCGGGCCGATTGCCGGGCGGTCTGACCGACGTTGTCTTTGGCGGTCGGACCGCTCAAAATCGGATCGACCGGTGATGACGGGCGGTCTGACCGGCCGACTCCAGAACCGATCTGCAACAGTAAAATCAGCCCGATGACGAAGTTGTAATTAGGTGAAACTTTTGATTCTCAACTCTAATCTTTATGAAACTTTGCACACACCTTCTATATGCTATTGAGGACCTATTCCAATCGAATATTATGATAATTCTTGGAACGATCTTGAGCAATTGCCAATTGATTAATGAAGGTCTAAAACGGGCAAGAACGAAAACTTGATCCTAAAGCTTGTTTGTGAGGGATTGATGATCAAGATGATGCTAGATAGATTCACACATATCACAGCAAGCTAATTCACGTGAAAGAATCAATCACAAACTCGCGGATCAAAGAAAGCCCTAAAAACACAAAATTGAAATCAAGAACGAAAAGAGACTTATCTCAAGCAAACCTTGCATAAATTGATTTCATGATTATTGCTGGATTACATCCACACCATCATGGATCAGTGGACAATCAAAGATCACGAAATTCACCACAAACCATCAAGAGCCCTAGCCTCCACCTCAACTCCCCTAAAGACAATTAGGGTTTTGAAACATAAAAGGCGAGAGAGAGAGGTGCAGCCACCATCTCCTCCTATTTATAGTGGAGGCCTAAAACTCTTAGGGTTTGACTTAATTGGGCTCCGTTAAGGCCCACTAACAAGCGGGTCACACACGCACGCCATAAGCGCCGTCTTTAACCTTTTGACGTAAACCGCTTCACCATGCGTCATGGATTTGCCAATAGGTCACCATTGTCCATCTTGTGTCACACTTGAGTCGTTGACCTCACCCGGCATCGTCAATCGTTCTGGACCTCAACTCTCCGAGTCTAGTCCCGATCCTCCTTGCCGTTGACCGTCGTTGACCACCAAGCAACCTGCACAACCACAGACAAGAAAACACGAATTCGGGAACAAGTTCTTCACAACTTGACCCATGTTAGTCAAAACATGCATCATGCAAATCATATGCCATGAAACCAATGACTTTGACCTAACAAAACAACATCGCCACGGTTGGCCGACGTTCAAGTAGAAACCGGTCGACCGCTCGGGTGAGCGGTCGGACCGCCCATGGCGGTCGGACCGCTCCTCGTGAGCGGTCGACCGCCCTTGGGACTTAGCCGAAATTCATACTCCCAAATTCCGAAACCTTCTGGAAATTAAAAACCAATAGAACTTTTTACTGGAGACTCCAAAAATCATGAGACCAAGTGCATTGGGATCCCCTCACTTGCCTACAACACCTATTTTTGGCCCAGCTCGTTTTGAACACTTTTAGGTCACCGCCGGTCCGACCGCCCCACATGGCCGGTCCGACCGATTTGGGACCGGTCGGACCGCCGTGCAAGGACCGGTCGGACCGCCCCTGTCCAGAAAACCTGTAGCTTTGTCGAAAACACGTGAAACTACAAACCGTCAACGTCATTGCCAATTGTCACATCATCCTAAGATCTGTAACATATTCCCATGAAATCCACATAGGATATACGATCGTGATGTTCAACTTAGTGGCCAGGCTAGCAAGCTTACTTTCCAGTACCAAGGGGAGCATATCTGCTTGCTTCCTTTAACACCAGAGGAGATAATGATGGAAGATCTGAAAAGTAAGAAGAGGGACAGTGAGAAACACTTGAGTGAGAATCAGCAATATAGTGAGCGAGTGACTCCAAAGACAAACAAAAATCCACAACCAAATTTAACCAAGCCAAGGGGAAAAGAGGGTTTAGTGATGAAGGCCAGGAAAGGGGACATGAGGGAATTAAGAGAATCCAATTCTACATTCTTTATACTCATGTAGAAGAAAAATGTTTTATCTACTAATGACGTCCGAGCTGCAATCTCCACCCTTGGGCTGGTCATGGCACAGGCGCCCGAGCTGCAGCTAGTGTGCGTGGCCGAGGAGTGGCTGCACAAGCTTTGCAGCAAGGAGGAGGAGCACGCGGGCAAGGCCAAGGCCCCCGTGTGCACTACAATAATGATCAAGTACCGTCTGGTCATGATCAATATGACGAGTTTGATGATTATGGTGACAATTATTTTTATGGAGTGCCGATGCCACCGCACCGTGGTGCTGCCCATGGTGATAATAACCTTCGCCCTGGCCATCGTGGTCGTGAAGATCCTGATAATGCTACTCGAATCAAGTTGAGTGTTCCAAAATTTACAGGGAAAGAGGACCCCAGTGCTTATTGTGTTTGGGAATAATAATGTTATTAGATTTTTCGAGTGCACAATTTTTTAGATGCAAAAAGTGTAAATCTAGCTTGTGTTGAATTCTCTAGCTATGCCTTGACTTGGTGGAACCAACTACAAGAAAACCAACTTCAGTTGGGACGGTATCATCTAAACACGTGGGAAGAAATGAAGCAAGTGATGAGACGATGTTTTGTTCCATCTCAGTATCATTGAGAACTCCGGAATAGGTTGCAGCGCCATACTCAAGGATCACACATAGTGGATGAGTACTATAAGGAGATGGAAACCCATTTGATTCGTTCCCGAATCAGAGAAGATGAAGAGTCTAGGATGGCTATATTTTTGCATGGTCTAAATGAAGAAATTTCAGATTTTGTTGAGTTGTTCTCCTATAATACTCTGCAGGAACTAGTGGACCAAGCCAAGCGAACTGAAAGGAAAGTTCAGCACCATGGACATACTCACCCTTCTTTGTGCCGCCCTACTATGGCACCCTGACGACGTCCACAACAGGGTCAATCTCATGCTAGTTCCTGTTCTCAAAGCACGGTGCAGCAGCCAGCATTGCCTGCTACTCGTGGAAGGCAAGTGGCTTCATCAGCATCTTCTCCTGCTGCTCGTAATGGTGATAGATGTCCTCCTGCATCCATAAGTGCATCATTCGCAGCACCAACTCCTAAACGAAGCTGTGACATCGAGTGCTTCAAGTGCAAAGGAAGAGGGCACATTTCTTCTGAGTGTGCTAGTAGAAGGACCTTGCTTACTAATGTGAAAAGTGAACGGGAATCTGAAAGTGACCCTAAGAAAACTGGGGTACATGACGAATGATTAGTTGACGGTGAAGAGAAATCTGATTGTGACATTCAAGCTGATGAGGAAGATAATAATTGTTTTAATACTCGTCAAGTATTAACTGTTAATGCAATAAAAGAGGATAAGGGACAGTGGCATAACATCTTCCAAACCCGTGGCGCTATCAAAGGGAAGGTATGTCGGATCATTGTTGATAATGGAAGTTGCAATAATATTGCTAGTTCAGATTTGGTGGAAAGATTGTGTCTGAAACAACGGCGTCGTCCCAATCCATATAAGATGCAGTGGCTCAATGATTGTGGTTTATTGCGGTTTAACAATATTGTTATAATTCAATTCTCTGTTGGAAAATTCAGTGATAAAGTGGAATGTGATGTGGTTCCAATGCAAGCATGCCAATTGCTATTGGGACCTCCTAGGATATATGATCGTGATGTTCAACTTAGTGGGCAAGCTAACAAGCTTACTTTCCAGTACTAAGGGGAGCATATCTCCTTGCTTCCTTTAACACGAGAGGAGATAATGATGGACGATCTGAAAAGTAAGAAGAGGAAGAGTGAGAAACACTTGAGTGATAACCAGCAATATAGTGAGCGAGTGACTCCAAAGACAAACAAAAATCCATAGCCAAAATTAACCAAGCCAAGGGGAAAAGAGGGTTTAGTGATGATGGCTAGGAAAGGGGACATGACGGAATTAAGAGAATCCAATTCTACATTCTTTGTACTCATGTAGAAGAAAAACTTTTTATCTACTAATGACGTCTGAGCTGCAATCTCCACCCTTGGGCTGGTCATGGCACATGTGCCCGAGCTGCAGCTAGTGTGCGTGGCCGAGGAGTGGCTGCACAAGCTTTGCAGCAAGGAGGAGGAGCACGCAGGCAAGGCCAAGGCCCCCGTGTGCACTACAATAATGATCAAGTACCGTCTGCTCATGATCAATATGACGAGTTTGATGATTATGGTGACAATGATTTTTATGGAGTGCCGATGACACCGCACCGTGGTGCTGCCCATGGTGATAATAACCGTCGCCCCGGCCATCGTGGTCGTGAAGATCCTGATAATGCTACTCGAATCAAGTTGAGTGTTCCAAAATTTACAGGGAAAGAGGACCTCGGTGCTTATTATGTTTGGGAATAACAATGTGATTAGATTTTTCGAGTGCACAATTTTTTAGATGCAAAAAGTGTAAATCTAGCTTGTGTTGGATTCTCTAGCTATGCCTTGATTTGGTGGAACAAAATACAAGAAAACCAACTTCAGTTGGGACGGTATCATCTAAACACGTGGGAAGAAATGAAGCAAGTGATCAGACGATGTTTTGTTCCATCTCAGTATCATTGAGAACTCCGGAATAGGTTGCAGCGCCATACTCAAGGATTACACACAGTGGATGAGTACTATAAGGAGATGGAAACCCATTAGATTCGTTCCCGGATCAGAGAAGATGAAGAGTCTAGGATGGCTAGATTTTTGCATGGTCTAAATGAAGAAATTTCTGATTTTGTTGAGTTGTTCTCCTATAATACTCTGCAGAAACTAGTGGACCAAGCCAAGCGAACTGAAAGGAAAGTTCAGCACCATGGACATACTCATCCTTCTTTGTGCCGCCCTACTATGGCACCCTGGCGACGTCCACAACAGGGTCAATCTCATGCTCGTTCCTGTTCTCAAAGCACGGTGCAGCAGCCAGCATTGCCTGCTACTAGTGGAAGGCATGTGGCTTCATCAACATCTTCTCCTGCTGCTCGTAATGGTGATAGATGTCCTCCTGCATCCACAGGTGCATCATCCGCAGCACCAACTCCTAAACGAAGCTGTGACATCGAGTGCTTCAAGTGCAAAGGAAGAGGGCACATTTCTTCTGAGTGTCCTAGTAGAAGGACCATGCTTACTAATGAGAAAAGTGAACGAGAATCTGAAAGTGACCCTAAGAAAACTGGGGTACATGACCAATGATTAGTTGATGGTGAAGAGAAATCTAATTGTGACATTCAAGCTGATGAGGAAGATAATAATTGTTTTAATACTCGTCAAGTATTAAGTGTTAATGCAATAAAAGAGGATAAGGGACAGCGGCATAACATCTTCCATACCCGTGGCGCTATGAAAGGGAAGGTATGTCGGATCATTGTTGATAATGGAAGTTGCAATAATATTGCTAGTTCAGATTTGGTGGAAAAATTGTGTCTGAAACAACGGCGTCATCCCAATCCATATAAGATGCAGTGGCTCAATGATTGTGGTTCATTGCGGGTTAACAATATTGTTATAATTCAATTCTCTGTTGGAAAATTCAGTGATAAAGTGGAATGTGATGTGGTTCCATTGCAAGCATGGCAATTGCTATTGGGACATCCTAGGATATATGATCGTGATGTTCAACTTAGTGGGCAAGCTAACAAGCTTACTTTCCAGTACCAAGGGGAGCATATCTCCTTGCTTCCTTTAACACGAGAGGAGATAATGATGGACGATCTGAAAAGTAAGAAGAGGGAGAGTGAGAAACACTTGAGTGAGAACCAGCAATATATTAAGCGAGTGACTCCAATGACAAACAAAAAATCCACAGCCAAAATTAACCAAGCCAAGGGGAAAAGAGGGTTTAGTGATGATGGCTAGGAAAGGGGACATGAGGGAATTAAGAGAATCCAATTCTAGATTCTTTGTACTCATGTAGAAGAAAAACTTTTTATCTACTAATGACTTACCCTCTACCTTTCCTCGTATTGTTCTTGACATTTTGCAGAACTTTGAGGATGTGTTTCTCGACGAAGTACCACTTGGACTACCAACCAAGAGAGGCATTGAACGTCAAATAGACTTGGTACCTGGTGCCCCATTGCTGAACCGGCCACCATATCGCACCAACTCGGTGGTAACTCAGGAGATCCAACGCCAAGTTCAGGATCTCCTCAACAAATGTTATGTAAAGGAAAGTCTTTCTCCTTGTGCTGTACCAGTTCTTTTAGTTCTAAAGAAAGATGGATCTTGGAGAATGTGTATAGATTGTAGAGCCATTAATAATATAACTGTGAGATATAGACATCCCATACCTAGACTTGATGACATGCTTGATGAACTCAGTGGTTCTACCATCTTTTCAAAAATTGATTTACGAAGTGGCTATCATCAAATAAGAATGAAAGAAGGTGATGAGTGGAAAACAGCTTTCAAAACCAAATTTGGCTTGTATGAGTGACTAGTTATGCCCTTTGGTTTAACAAATGCACCAAATACTTTTATGAGACTAATGAATCATGTGCTTGGAGCTTTCATTGGCAAGTTTGTTGTAGTTTACTTTGATGATATTCTAATTTACAGCCAATCTCATGAAAAACATCTTGAACATATAAATTGTGTGCTCACTATCTTGATGGAACAAAAATTATATGCTAATCTTGCCAAGTGCACTTTTTGCACCAACAAGGTTGTTTTTCTTGGCCTTATTGTTTCAGGACAAGGTGTGGAGGTGGATAAGGAGAAAGTCAAGGCAGTTCGTGCATGGCTGCCTCCACAAAATGTAAGCCAGGTAAGGTGTTTTCTTGGGCTTGCTAGATTCTATCGACGATTTGTGAAGGACTTCAGCACCATCGCTGCCCCGATCAATGAATTAACAAAGAAAGATGTCCCATTTCAATGGGGTGAAGCACAAGAGATGGCATTCGAAGAGCTGAAAGCTAAGTTGACATCAGCACCACTCCTTTCACTGCCGAATTTTGGTAAGATATTTGAGATTGAATGCGATGCAAGTGGTATAGGAATTGGTGGAGTGTTCATGCAAGAAGGTAGGCCTATTGCATACTTCAGTGAAAAATTAAGTGGTACAACTCTCAATTATTCTGTTTATGATAAAGAATTGTATGCTTTAGTAAGGGCTTTACAAACATGGAAACATTATTTATGGTCCAAAGAATTTGTGATACACTCGGACCATGGATCTATGAAACATCTTAAGGGCCAACTAAAACTGAATCGAAGACATGCAAAATGGAGTGGGTTCATAGAAACTTTTGCTTATATTGTGAAGTATAAGAAAGGAAAGGATAATGTTGTAGCTGATGCTTTGTCTAGGCTCATTTTTTCCCTGTCACAAGAGCGATGATGCTTCACACATTGTTGAATTGTTTTTCAGTGAAGTGGTGCAACTTCATGTGTACCACGTATGATAGTTTCAGATCGTGACACTAAATTTTTAAGCTACTTTTGGTAGACCTTGTGGGGAAAACTTGGGACCATACTATTATTCTCTACAACATGCCACCCCAAATAGATGGACAAACTGAAGTTATGAATCAAACATTGTCTATGTTGTTGCGAGCTATTCTAAAGAAAAATTTGAAGATGTGGGAAGAGTGCCTCCCACATTGAATTTGCATATAACCGGGTAGTACATTCATCCACTAAATTTTATCCATTTGAGATTGTTTATGGTTTCAAACCCACTGCTCCCATAGACCTTTTGCCTTAGCCTTTGCAGGAACGAACCAATTTTGACGCAAGCAAGCGTGCTGAATTTGTGAAGTTGCATGAGAAAGCCAAGGAAAAAATTAAGAAGATGACCAAGTAGTACGAGAAACAGGCAAACAAAGGTAGGAAGAAGATGTTGTTCGAACCAGGTGACTTAGTATGGGTATATCTTTGTAAAGAGTGTTTTCCAGAGCAACGCAAGAGCAAACTTCATCCACGAGTAGATGGTCCATTCAAAGTACTTAAGAAGATCAATGATAATGCCTACAAGATAGATCTTCCTCAAGAGTATGGCATTAGTACAACATTCAACGTTTCAGATCTAGCACCTTATTTTGGACCATCAGAGTCGAGGACGACTCCTTTTCAAGAGGGGAAGGATGATGCGGACATCACTAACCTTGCCACGTAGTACACCATCATTGACTATACCACCATCTCAAGCGGCAAAAGCATATCAAGGATCAATTACAAGAAGGCGCTAAACAAATACTTGATCAGGTGAACGCTAACTCAGGCCTTATTTTAGATCTCAATAACTTAGTTCTGCTTCTAATGTCCTCTTGTTTAATTGAACTCAGGTGCATTGGAGAGGAACAAGGAGGTCCACAGAACCAACGAGTTTTGCATGAAGTTTCTGCATGAATGACAATGATTCCAGCTTGCATACACCAGACCAATGGATAGCTTGTCAAGTCTATTTTCCTACACTTTAAACCGTGCATCATTTGGAGTTGTGTAACGAAAGTTATGGTCATTTACATGTGAATGACAAGGTGATAAATGTTGCGAGGATGAAGAATCATGCTTGAGTTCCACCCAAGAAAACCTTTGAGCTGCTCAAGAAAGCTGTTGAACTTCTATTTGCTTTCACACCTAAACTAAGAAGGCTATTCCTAGTATAAATATTCCTTTACTCAAACTATTGATCAGCTTTGAAAATCTATGAAAGATAGTACTTAGCAGCAAGACCACTGCTGTTCTTACTCCTATGTTCTTATGAGTTCTTTGGATTCACGAGAAGGATCCCCCTATGATAGGTCTATGGCCCGATCTTTCGAAAGGTATTGATAAGTCGATTGTGGAGATCTCGACGTTGATGATCCAAAGGCTCTGACCAAATAGATCGAACCTCTCGCAATCACTACACCACTGCTCCGATGGTCATCAACCGTGCCGAACGCGGTTGACCTCACCAAGAAGGCTATCTCCTGCAGGCGAATCGAGAACACAAGCAAGAAAGTAGAAGATGCAATCTGATATTGTATTGTGAATAAAGATGAAGCTCACAATGTGGGCTTCCTCAACCGAACGTGCGGCAAGACTGCTAAGTAGAATATTCTCAAAGAAAAACCCACCCTAAATTATGACAGCTACTATATATATAGGGGGACGTGAGGAGGTCGACCTGGGGTTGTGCGGCCGTGGGAAGAGGCGTACACAACCTGGGCTCCGACCTCGACACGCTTACAATGCCACATAGCACCTTATTCACTATTCATGTCGCGTATCTTTGGTCGAATACCTGGTCGTAGGACTGGTCCTGGGGTGATCTTGAGGAGTCCATGCTATCATTGGTCGTAGATTGTGTCCAACGAGTACTATGCTCACTTCTCTGATCGTAGATTGCTCCCAACGAGTCTTGGGCTCGCCGAGTACCGGTGAAACTGGTCGTAGGCCTTCTTGAAGTGGTCGTAGACCCTACGGAACTAGTCGTAGACCTTCTTGAAATGGCCATAGTCCTAGATTCCTAAGTACATGTAAATCATCTCCGTTAGGCAGCATCATAGAGTTATCAAATAATACACTTAGCCCTAGAAATGAATTTACCTGATAAATAAGTTGACGAGCACGTGCCCGAGTAATCGGACCTTGCACATCATTCAAAGTAGTAGGAAGAAGAGTGTTCATATCAGTAGAAGTGATGTCCTCATCACCCTAGTTCGTGCTCTTCGGTTCTGGCCGTTTTGTGTGGACTAGTCCCGGTTTGTGGTTCTGCGATTGTGCGGACAGCTGGTCGGAGTTCTTGTAGCTTCAGAATGTCTTCCCCATCGCACAAGTCGTAACCACCTAGGCAGGTATAAAGCTAGTTATCCCCGCTGATCTTTCGTAATTTATCCTCAATATCTTACCTACGCTGTGAAGATCGGGCCACACATATAAACCTGTACTCATCAAAATCAACGTGAGGTACGTGACCATAATGGTGTATTTGGTAAAATTAAATTCACTAAGCCTCCTTTTGCTGGAAAATATGATCCTAATGCTTATCTCACACAGAAGCTTACTGTTGAACAAAAATTTGCTTGTCATGAATTCCCTAAAGATAAGAATGTTCGGGCTGCTACTACCGAGTTTTCTGATTTTGTCTATTTGGTGGAGCGAATATTGTCGTAATAATCAGAACATACCTAGAACATAGAATAATTTAAAAAGAGCAATGAGGTATAGATTTGTACCATCATATTATTTCTCATGATTTGCTTAATAAATTGCAACGCTTAAGACAGGGTAGTTGTAACACCCTGACTATAAGGAAGTCAAGATGTCACCTACAACCACTACTCTTTAGAAGAATAACATCAAAACCCATGACAAGGTGAAGCAAGTAGTAAGATTATACGGAAACAAGAATTCATCATCAAGTTTAATCAATGAAATGGAAATAAACAATTCAGAGAGATACGATAGTTATGACCAAACTGGCTTATTACAATTCAACACAAGTCATAATTAACGACAGTAAAAGTCCTCAAAATGTTTGGTTTATGGTAGTGAGTGCATCGTGATGAACTACCCACCACAAGATCATTCTTCCTTGTCATTACCTAAATAAGACAATAAAGCAAGAATGAGCCAAAGACTCAGCAAGTAACGGTATGAAACAATCAAACATACCATGAGCAACATATCACAATCATAATTTGAACAATTTACTGGAAACGAATTTATGAATGGATGAAGTGGAATGATGCATTGAAGGAAATGGACATATTTGCAGCATATACCGGTATAGCGAGTGAAACACCCGTCGGTGTTCACTTAGAGTAACCGTATGAAGAACGTTTCATACGGCCGTCCAACGTGGCCCACATTGGAATGGTGGACTCACGTACCCATTCTGGAATTGATGGGATTTTCAAGTGCCCATACTGGAATTGATGGGTCTTACAAATGTAATTTATGCATGTCATGATGTGAATTTATGGCAAGATTGAATAATACTCATAAATGAAAAGGTATACATGGCATTCATCTACAAGTACGAACAAATATATTCATTCATTCACACATCACATAATGCATCAATCATAGTATACAAGTTACTTGCAGTATATCAATATCATGAATAAAGCACAAGAACATTCATGTAAACAATATATCATCATGCATTGCTTTGAATTCAACACCAGTTAACATACAATACTTGCCTTTCGCGTTGTGACTCGATAGCAGGCAACGGAGGTGTTCCCACACATGACGCCTCGCCGCCTACACAAGCATGTTCCCAAAATAAGAACAACGATATAACACTCGCTACGGTGTTCTACAATAACCCCGACTATCAATATACCGCATAGACCCTAATTGAAAATAAACTTTTCAAATGATTTCACCCTTACGAGAAGCGATGCGAGAAAAAGCATATTTAATTATCTAGAACTCAAACGATACGAAACTAGTGCCCAATGAAACATAACGCACAACACTACGAAACTCTAGTTGGCGGGATCCTTTGATTCGCCAATACAGAGGTCTAAACAACAGATTAAAACACTAGCGATTATCTGCTGAATTGAAACGATGGCAAAGAAAATATCATAACTTTCATTCTACAGATCCAATGGGGGTGATCTTTATCAGCTTTGAAAGATAATTTAATGGGCTGCAATAACTTATGGAGGTTCTGGAAATGCCTCTAACTAGATCAAAACCTAGGATCAAGCCGACAGATCCTTCTCGTCAGACAGACAGAACAGCGCGCACTAAAAAAATCATATCTCCTAAACCGTAAGGCGGAATCACGTGATCTCGGTGGCTATGGAAAGATAAGAGTCGTGGCTACAATTCTCTAGAAGGGGAGAACCTCCAAATCGGCCACTAAAAGGTCGATAACGGACGCGCAACAATCTGGACAGAAACTGATTATCTACAGCACCAAATCAATCCAATCAAACTAATCGGTTTCGCAACTAATCAACATCAAACAGCAGGGAAAACATCTCGTTACCCTTGAAGATTCGCTGAGGGATGATGTTCAAGCTCCCACCAAAATCCCCGTTTCTCCATCTCCCTTTCTCCCTTGGATCGGCCACCCATACCGAGGGGAGGAGGAGAGGCCGGTTGGGAGGAACTGCACGGCGCTTGGGAGACGACAACGGCGATCACCGGGGACCAGCACCGAGGGGAGGAGGAGGCGTTAGGGAGATCATAGGGGCGGCGGCCACAAGGGGGAGGAAGTGGGAGAGGTGGGGAAAGTGGGGGGTGGCTAGGGTTAGGGGGAGCCCCCCCTTTTCTTGGCCGGCCACACTAATGGGCCACCTGGGCCGCGGCCCGTGGCCCAGGTTGCTGAGAATATGCAGTGAAACCCCTCTCTCCGCAGGTATTTTCACTTCTTTAATCGTTACGATTTTTCCCGCCTTCTCCCGATTCACAGTTTCGGAATGTTACATTCTACCCCCCTTAACAGGATTCGACCTCGAATCTACGCATCGATCTACTAGAAAGAACAAGCGACTGGATTGAAACAAGGATATCCCAAGCTTGGAATTGCTCAGTTACTCGACTAACACTCGAGCACACCAGACAAAGCGTACTTCGCATAAGGATCCGAGACGGTCAATGCGATATGCTAACTTCCCAATTTCTGCAACCTTCTGAAACGAAGATAATCCAACTGGAATATAGAGTCCTCATCGCATCCACGCAATGCTAACTCTCCACCAAAAGGTTAGATTCTAAATTTGACAATCATCTCGAAAACAAATCCATTCTCCAAATAAGCAGTTTACAAATGAACACCACGACAACCAAAGGAGAAATCACTCGAACGCTCAGACCAAATACTTGCGGTTTGTCTGAATTTGGAAAGAATCAACACGCCAACACAGCGCCAACTCAAATTGCGGAAAATACAAGTCAACGACACAAAACTCAAACGAGAATCAAGAAAACACTTCATTATCCGATGAACATACCTTTCCACAGTTTCTCTCTTCTAGGAATAAAATTTCTCTCGAACCTTGAAATTCGAATTCACTGACTACCACATGAGCTAAAACCTCTTAGTTAAACATCCTCAAATTATACTCAAATTGAAATACATCATCCACACCCCTGTGGGGTGGCTCCATTGAATCCTCCGAATACTCTCGATCTCATTCTACTTAATCAACCATAATTTGATTGAAGGCACCCAAAGCGCCACAAAAATAGATCCCACTGTAACATCCTGGCTATTCGAAAGCCAAGATGTCACGCAAATACATTACCTCTAATTTTTCAAGAACAACTCAGAATCCTCAGTACACACGCTCATGTACTACATCAAAAAGGTTCTATCAAAGATCATTCCACTGCTCAGGAAACTCCTTTATTCCACTTTCTCTACACACACTCATTGAGTGACCAAAGGTCTAACCTAACAATGCAAACCCAAATTTAATCTCCAAGATTTCTACCACAAATTTCAATTATAACATATAGGGAAATCAACGGATTGACTCTCCAACATTTTCCCCAATTCTAACATACTCACTCATTTGCATGCTTAGAAATTTCTCACCTAATCTCGCATCATTATCCAATTGCGTTGCTCTATAGAAGTAATCAAGGTTTCCATACCTTCGATAATCACCGACCATTCAATCATGAGCTGAAGTTCGAATTTTCACTATACCATAGGTTCTACTCGATCGTAACACTTTTGGACTTACTTGAAACCAAACATTCCATGTGAATTAATTTTTTTTTTCCCCAAGAGATACAGATCAAAACCATTCTACAATCTACTACTCCTCCAATAACTTGGTAGCAAAATATCACCGCTACGATTACTCATCTACCACCAAACAGTTGCCAAACTTACCCTTTGCAAACACTTTGCAACCCAAAACTGTGATCCTAGCAAGGTCTCCACAGTGGTGGATTGGAAGAGGCCGACTAATGTGAAGGAGGTGAGGAGTTTCTTGGGATTGGCTGGTTATTATCGGCGTTTTGTGCAGGATTTCTCTATCATCGCCAAACCGATGTCTCAACTTACTCAAAAAGGTGTGAGATTCCAGTGGACTGATGAGTGTGAGCGCAGTTTCTGCATTTTGAAGGACAGGTTGGTAACCTCTCCTATTCTCACTCTTCCCGAGCCAGGGAAGCGATTCACAGTCTTTTCAGATGCGTCTCAAGTGGGTCTTGGCTGTGTTCTCATGCAAGACGGTAAGGTGATTGCTTATGCGTCGAGGCAGTTAAAGAAGCACGAGCAGAATTATCCCACTCATGATTTGGAGTTGGCTGCGGTTGTTTTTGCTCTCAAGATTTGGAGGCATTATCTATACGGCGAGCCTTGTGATATTTTCACAGATCACAAGAGTCTCAAGTATATCTTCACTCAGAAGGATCTGAATTTGAGGCAAAGGAGGTGGTTGGATTGATCAAGGACTATGATCTTACTATTCAGTATCATCCAGGCAAGGCCAATGTTGTTGCAGATGCTCTTAGTCGTAAGGCGACTCCCGCTACTCTAGATTGTCTCATTGCTGATTTTGATCGCATGGGAATATCTTATTGTTAGGCCGGCACATCACATGTTGAGACACAGTTGATTCTTGAGTCAGCTATTCCAGACTGTGTGCGGGAAGCACAACAGAGTGACCGGTTATTACAGGAGGTTAGGAAGCGTCTGGATGAGGGTAAAGAGAGTGATTTTAGTATGGACGATTCTGGTACTTTGAGGTTTAAAGGCCGCCTTTGCGTGCCACAAAAGGCGGAGGTCAAAGATGATATCTTAAGGGAGGCACATCGCACTCCGTATAATTATTCATCTGGTGAGACTAAGATGTATCGAGATTTGAAATGTAATTTTGGTGGAAAAGAATGAAGGTGGATATTGCTAATTATGTGGCTTCTTGTGGTGTTTGTCGGCAAGTGAAAGCCGAGCACAAGCGCCCTGCAGGTTGTTGCGTAGTTGGAGGTTCCCAGTGGCCTTGGGATGATATCTCTATGGACTTTGTGGTGGCGTTACCTCGTTCGCGCGAGGAAGGATGCGATTTGGGTAGTGGTGGATCGATTCAACAAGTCTGCGCACTTTATTCCTATTCGCACGACAAATTCAATGAGTGATCTAGCTCCTATTTATGTGCGTGAAATAGTAAGCGCATGGTGTGCCAAAGACCATCATTTCGACGAGGACGCCAAGTTTGTCTCCAAGTTCGGGAGAGTCTGCAGAGTGCATTGGGCACACAGCTCCGCCTTAGTACAGCGTTTCACCCACAGACAGATGGGCAGTCAGAGCGGACTATTCAGACTTTGGAGGACATGTTGCGATCTTGCGTTTTGTCTTGGAAGGGTAGTTGGGAGGACCGATTGCCACTTGCGAGTTTGCTTATAATAATAGTTACCATTCGAGATTAGAGCGCGCCATTTGAGGTTCTCTATGGGCGGAAGTGCATCGCCGCTTTGTTGGGATGCGATTGGAGAGAAGGCGATTTTGGGTCGGATGGATTCAAGACCGTTGAGCGTGTGGCCATGGTGAGGCGAGAATCATTAGCACTCGAGAGCGCATGAAAAGTTATCTTGATTTGAGGAGGCGTGACTTGGAGTTTGCGGTGGGTGACCAGTGCTCTTGAGTGTCTCCCACTAAGGGTATTGTTCGGTTTGGTACCAAAGGAAAGCTTAGCCCGAGGTACGTTGGACCGTTCCCGATTATTGCAAGAATTGGGAAGTTAGCTTACCGCTTGGATCTGCCTGAGTCCATGCGTGGAGTTCATAATGTGTTTCACGTCTCGATGCTGAGAAAGTTTTTGAGAGATCCAGAGCATAAGATTTCTTTAGAACCGCTGACTATTGAGCAAGACCTCACAGTTGAGTCGCGTCCGGCGCGCATTCTGGAGAGGTCGGAGCGAGTGCTGAGGCACAAAACGTTGGTATATGTCAAGGTGCTGTGGACGCATCAGTCCGAGAGAGAAGCGACTTGGGAGTTGGAGTTTCGCATGCGCGAGCAATACCCGGAGTTGTTCACGTCGGGTACGTGTTATATTGTTGTTTAATTTCCGCAGTGTAGTTTTTATTTGAGTAGAACGGCGATTAGAATTCGGGGTCGAATTCCGTTAAGGGGGGTAGAATGTAATATTCTGAAAATAATAATAATATTAATAATCACGTCTTAAGGGTCGGAGCGTAATTAATCGAATAGTATACATAAAATCGTCTTAAGGGCTTGCGCGTAATTAAATAAAAAGAGTTTGTGAGAAATAGAATTTCAGAATTTTTTTAAGAGCTATATAAATAGTTTGTGGGTTTTTAGAAAACCCTAGCCATTTATTTTCATGCGCCGCCAACAATTTTTCTTCTTTCGTTTGTATTTGCTTTGCCTGTACCGCCTTGACCTTTTTCTTTCCCCTGCACTGCTGCCGGCTGTTGCTGTGCCTCCTGCCGTCCACGCGCTGCGTGTCTCTACTGCCGTGGAAAAGCGAAGCTGGCTCGGCCACCGGCCTTTCTTTGTTCCTGTATTTGCCGCCGCCGATCATTGCTGCGTATCGCCGAGCCAGATTATTCGCTTGCGCTGCGCTGTATTGGATTTCTATTTTGCCGCCATTGGATTTTCGCGCAGCCGACCGAAGCTCTGCCGATTTTCTTTCTTTGCCCGCCGTTCTTTGATTTTTGTCTTCTTTGCTCGCTTGCGTCTTATTACGCTAAGCGCCGAAGTATTACATTGATCTCTTCTTTGTGCCGATCTGCTACTACTGAGTTTTTCGTTGCACTGCCGGCCGCAAGTGCATGGTGGCTATTTCACAAGTTTAGTTGCTTGCAGCAATTAGAGATTTTAATTAGAGATTGTTAGAGGGGTTTTATAATTTTCTAATAGAGAAGCTGATTAATAGATCTGTTTAGTCGGATATTCTGTTGAACGATTTATTCGGGTATCTTAAGGGCAGATTTTGGAAATCTCATCTACTAGTTAATTGTAGATAATTTCGATATCTTTCTATAGCATATTTAATCATGTCAATCGGACAAGTAGATTTTGAGTTATGATTTTCGGAAGACCGCTGTTTTTTCGGTTGTCGTCTTTCGGCGCTGTTTTGGTAGACTGTAGATTAAAAATAGTAAATAGCTTAATTAGAGTTTTGATCTACATGAAAGTTGTAGATAATTGTCCATTGGTTCTGTAGAATCTGAGAACGCGAATTTTGGTTGAGTAAAACAAAAGTTATGAATTTAGTAAGACTGCTGTTCCGAAGCGGACAGACCGACTTTCTGGGCTAAATACGGAGGGTTAGATGATTTAATTAGAAGATTTTGTAATATAAGAAAATGTGGATAATTTTATAAAGAATCCAGAATGGGGTGGTTTGTGGTGATCGGACTTTCGAGTCAAAAGTTACGTTCGTTTTAGTACTAAGACCGCAATGGGTAACTTTTGGTACCGGAGTAGCGTGGTATATTTGGGGACGTGTAGGAGCGATGTCGATTGATTGTTGTTCTTATGATGCTGTAGCTTGTATTGAAATTTGTGTATTTAATGTAGGAGAGGCGTCGTACTTGTTGCCATCTGCTAGTCAAATTGTGCGTCGCAACTAGTAAAGGCAAGTGCATGGTAGACAGCGATCAATGATTGATCACTGTTTTCTTTATCTTCTATTACCATTATTGTTGTGCTTTTATTTTGTTTAATTGCAAGCAATGGAATGGTATGAATTTATATTGTTAATGGACATGATGAAAGGTTGGATATGATGTTTATGATGGAGGTTGCATGTTTGCATTCATAAGCATCTTTGCATATGAGCAGGTGATCATGAATGATCACAACTCCACGGAGTGGAGGAGGTCCCGATCCTTTTGGAGGAGCGGGCTTGAGAGTGAATGTTGTCATGAGCATTCACTCACGCTATCCGATATCTGTGAAAGAAGTGCATGTGGACATATAGATTAGAGTTGCATTGATATTTGAGTTTAATGGATGTGATTCAAAGAGAAGATAACTGCATGAGAATATTAATGGAAGTACCTGTGATGATAATGAAGTTATTGAATGCTGTGGATTTATTATTGTTCGTTGTTTATCGATGTATTTGCTGAGTCGTGGACTCACCCTTGCTCAATTGTTGTCTTTAGGTGATCTTCGAGGATGCAGTAACTGAGAGCGAGTAGAGCACATGGACCACTTATGATCATTTACCTTCATAATCTTTTCATTCCCAATTGGATTACTCTTGGACATGTTAGAGGTTGAATAAAATTTAGGACATCATTCGGACTAGACTATTTGCTTTATTAATTTGGATTCATTGGTTGAGGTTATTTTGGACTGTTTACCTGGTTTTATCCCATTGCTTATTTATTGTCGTTTGATCCATAATTATGCATGACCTTTTTGTGATCCATTGATAAGATTATCGTTATTTCCTTGCTGTAATTTTATAGTGTGTCGATATTTATTAGTTGGGAGAGTAGTGTGGTGGCATTCTAGGCTCAGTGTTGGGCTGGGGTGTTACAGTTGGTATCAGAGCGGGCTTTAGGTCCGTGGTGAATAGATTAACAACTTAGGCAAACTAAAATTGTTAAAATTTGTTTTAGATTAGTAAATCAACTAAAATTTGCTAATGGTTAACTAAATTTGACACACTAGTGCACAGTAGGTTAGAGAGAGGTACGAATATAGTTTTTACGCTTCCGTTATGTTGTTTATTGATGGATGAGTTTATTTTGAGCTTTGAGCTCATTGTGTATTGTTGATTGTGGTTGATAGCTATGCCGAGGGGTAGAGGACGTGGTCGTGGTGGCCGCGGTCGTGGAGGTCGGGCCGCGAGGCGAGGTTCCGTGGAGCCACCTCTGTGTGATTAGTCGATGGTCGAGGGGTTCTTTGTTGACCCGCCTCCGGTTGGGGCCCAAGATGAGACCCCGCTTTCTTTGAGAGAGTTGGTGGGAGAGATCCGTGCTCTTCGTCAACAGCGCCGTAGCCCAGCCGTAGCGGCATCTGTTGTTGCTCTGTCGCACATCCACCGGTTCTGAGGCGCGGATGTCACTTGAGTGGATGGGGTTGAGGTTGGATTCGTTTGTGGTCGGGCACACCGGTCGAGCAATGGACTGGTTGCGCTACATGGAGAGGCGCTTGGAGCTTTGGAGATGTCTTCACATCGAGGGTCCGTTTGTAGCCTTTCATTTGAAAGGCAAGCGATATTTGGTGGAGGGCGTGTTGTCTTGAGGACCACCACTCAAGGGCCAGTCACTTGGGAGGACTTTGTTGATCAATTCAAGGGGAAGTTCTACCCCTACTCATTTGTTGAGAAGATGGAGGTTGCCTTGACGACCTTTGCTCAGGGGAAGAGGTCTATTCTTGAGTATGAGGTGAGTTCAACAACTTGGTTCGCTTTGTCCCTTGAGAGCGAACGATGATCTTCGTAAAGCCAAGAGGTTCCGTCGGGTCTCAATTCTGAGTACCGACATGTGTTGGGAGCTACTCCACTCCGTGATTACAGCTCTGTTGTGGAGCAAGCTAGAGGCATGGAGTTGGAGATGCAGCTCACAAAGGCGACAAGCCTCGGTGGATCGGTAGTTTCGGTGGTGACGGAAGAGGAGCTCTAGTGAGGGAAGTGGGTCTGCTCAACGACACGCTTTCAAGAAATTCAAGGAGGACCGCGATCTTCGAGTCTAAGCAGTTGAGGCCGTTCCCTTCTTCGGCGCCTCGTCCTTTTGCAGGTACTCCAGCTCTTCGTCCTGTCCCAGGGCAGGGCATGCTTTGCTTTAAGTGCGGTGATGGACACTACTGCTGAGTGCACTTGGACGGGTGATTGCCGTCGGTGTGCCGGCCGGGTCACAAGGAGCGGGTGTGTCGCGTAACCCGCTAAGCGTGATCAAGTGGGAGCTCGTGCCACCTTCTTCTTGATGGGTCCTGCTCGAGGATCTTTCCAGATGATGACTGCTCCTCCAACGATGCCATTTCCTTCAGCTTGGGCGCCTCGGAGGGTATTATCGGCGGCCACCTTCGCGACACCGCATCAGGTTGCACGACCGGCCTTACCTGCACCGCCACAGCAGATTGTTGGGGCTCTCGCCGCCCCGCCGTCGTCTTCTTTCGCCATGGCGCCACCTGGAGTGTACGCCATGCCCACAGCGGAGTCCGTGGGTCGTCCTGACGTGGTGACAGGTACTTTGCTTGTGGATTCGTTTGATGCTTTAGTCCTTTTTGATTCAGGGGCTACCTTTTCGTTTGTGTCGACGGCGTTTGCTAGGAGAGCGAACTTGAGTATGCAGTGGATTTCTCAGTCAGTGTTGGTTAGTTCTCCTGGGGGTATTATTGCTAGCTCTACTGTTTGTCCTGGGTGTTCTATTGTCATTGATGGGGAGAAGTTCACGGCGAATTTGATAGTTATTCAAATGGAGCCGTTCGACGTTATCTTGGGTATGGATTGGTTGCACTCTTATCGAGCCGTGATATCTCGTTTACGTAGAGCGGTCTGCGTGCGCGCACCTCGCCTGGGAGACTTTGACTTTTCAGGGGAGTGCGCCTCCGCGCTCTCTTTCAGTATTGGCTGGACTGTTCCCGGTCGTCGCGATGGCGGGCTTCTTTTAGCTCTTGCTGAGAAACCGAGCGTGGCTTCGCAGATTGAGGAGATTCCGGTGGTCAGTGATTACCCAGATGTGTTCCCAGCTGAGCTTCCGGGTTTGCCACCTGTGCGAGACGTGGAGTTTCGCATTGATCTTGTTCCGGGTACTCGTCCCATCTCGATGTCTCCATATCGATTAGCACGTCCGTTTCAGGACGAGTTGAAGAAGCAGTTGGATGATTTGTTGCCTAAAGGTTTGATCAGGCGTAGCGTATCGCCATGGGGAGCTCTGTTGCTCACGAGAAGAAGGATGGGAGTTGGCGTATGTGTATTGATTACGTGCGCTTAATGCGGTCACAATCAAGAACAAATATCCATTGCCCGCATTGAGGACTTGTTTGATCGGTTGAATGGAGCTCAAGTGTTCTCCAAGATTGATCTCCGATCGGTATAATCAAATCCGTGTGCGTGAGCGAGATATAGAGAAGACAGCTTTCTCCACCAGGTATGGACATTATGAGTATAAAGTTATGTCCTTTGGATTGACTAATGCACCTGCCATTTTTATGGAGACCATGAACAACATGTTGCACGAGTATCTAGATGATTTCGTGGTGGTGTTTATTGATGATATTCTTATCTATTCCAAGACCAATGAGGATCATGGGCGTCATTTGAGGTTGGTTTTAGAGACGTTGAGAGAACACAAGTTCTATGCTAAGTTGAAGAAGTGTGAGTTCTGGATTTCAGAAGTGGGTTTTCTGGGTCATGTGATTAACCCTCAGGGTATTGCTGTTGATCCTAGCAAGGTCTCCACAGTGGTGGATTGGAAGAGGCCGACTAATGTGAAGGAGGTGAGGAGTTTCTTGGGATTGGCTGGTTATTATCGGCGTTTTGTGCAGGATTTCTCTATCATCGCCAAACCGATGTCTCAACTTACTCAAAAAGGTGTGAGATTCGGTGGGTGATGAGTGTGAGCGCGATTTACGCATTTTGAAGGACAGGTTGGTAACCTCTCCTATTCTCACTCTTCCCGAGCCGGGGAAGCGATTCACAGTCTTTTCAGATGCGTCTCGAGTGGGTCTTGGCTGTGTTCTCATGCAAGACGGTAAGGTGATTGCTTATGCGTCGAGGCAGTTAAAGAAGCACGAGCAGAATTATCCCACTCATGATTTGGAGTTGGCTGCGGTTGTTTTTGCTCTCAAGATTTGGAGGCATTATCTATACGGCGAGCCTTGTGATATTTTCACAGATCACAAGAGTCTCAAGTATATCTTCACTCAGAAGGATCTGAATTTGAGGCAAAGGAGGTGGTTGGAATTGATCAAGGACTATGATCTTACTATTCAGTATCATCCAGGCAAGGCCAATGTTGTTGCAGATGCTCTTAGTCGTAAGGCGACTCCCGCTACTCTAGATTGTCTCATTGCTGATTTTGATCGCATGGGAATATCTTATTGTTAGGCCGGCACATCACATGTTGAGACACAGTTGATTCTTGAGTCAGCTATTCCAGACCGTGTGCGGGAAGCACAACAGAGTGACCGGTTATTACAGGAGGTTAGGAAGCGTCTAGATGAGGGTAAAGAGAGTGATTTTAGTATGGACGATTCTGGTACTTTGAGGTTTAAAGGCCGCCTTTGCGTGCCACAAAAGGCGGAGGTCAAAGATGATATCTTAAGGGAGGCACATCGCACTGCATAATCTTTATTCATCTGGTGAGACTAAGATGTATCGAGATTTGAAACAGAATTTTTGGTGGAAAAGAATGAAGGTGGATATTGCTAATTATGTGGCTTCTTGTGGTGTTTGTCAGCAAGTGAAAGCTGAGCACAAGCGTCCTGCAGGGTTGTTGCAGCCGTTGGAGGTTCCCCAGTGGCCTTGGGATGATATCTCTATGGACTTTGTGGTGGCGTTACCTCGTTCGCCGCGAGGGAAGGATGCAGTTTGGGTAGTGGTGGATCGATTCAGCAAGTCTGCGCACTTTATTCCTATTCGCACGACAAATTCAATGAGTGATCTAGCTCCTATTTATGTGCGTGAAATAGTAAGGCGCATGGTGTGCCAAAGACCATCATTTCGCGAGGACGCCAAGTTTGTCTCCAAGTTCGGGAGAGTCTGCAGAGTGCATTGGGCACAGCACCCGCCTTAGTCTGCGTTTCACCCATGCAGACAGATGGGCGGTCAGGCGGACTATTCGGACTTTGGAGGACATGTTGCGATCTTGCGTTTTGTCTTGGAAGGGTAGTTGGGAGGACCGATTGCCACTTGCGAGTTTGCTTATAATAATAGTTACCATTCGATATTAGAGCGCGCCATTTGAGGTTCTCTATGGCGGAAGTGCGATCGCCGCTTTGTTGGGATGCGATTGGAGAGAAGGCGATTTGGGTCGGGTGGATTCAAGACCGTTGAGCGTGTGGCCATGGTGAGGCGAGAATCATTAGCGGCTCGAGCGCATGAAAAGTTATCTTGATTTGAGGCGTGACTTGGAGTTTGCGGTGGGTGACCAGTGCTCTTGAGAGTGTCTCCCACTAAGGGTATTGTTCGGTTTGGTACCAAAGGAAAGCTTAGCCCGAGGTGCGTTGGACCGTTCCCGATTATTGCAAGAATTGGGAAGTTAGCTTACCGCTTGGATCTGCTCGAGTCCATGCGTGGAGTTCATAATGTGTTTCACGCCTCGATCTTTGAGAAAGTTTTGAGAGATCCGAGCATAAGATTTCTTTAGAGCACGACTATTGAGCAAGACCTCACGGTTGAGTCGCGTTCGCGCGCATTCGGAGAGGTCGGAGCGAGTCTTTGAGGCACAAAGCGTTGGTATATGTCAAGGTCTTTGTGGGCGATCACGGTCGAGAGAGAAGCGACTTGGGAGTTGGAGTTTCGCATGCGCGAGCAATACCCGGAGTTGTTCACGTCGGGTACGTGTTATATTGTTGTTTAATTTCCGCAGTGTAGTTTTTATTTGAGTAGAACGCGATTAGAATTCGGGTCGAATTAGTTAAGGGGTAGAATGTAATATTCGAAAATAATAATAATATTAATAATCACGTCTTAAGGGCCTGAGCGTAATTAATCGAATAGTATACATAAAATCGTCTTAAGGGCTTTGCGTAATTAAATAAAAGAGTTTGTGAGAAATAGAATTTCGAATTTTTTAAGAGCTATATAAATAGTTTGTGGGTTTTAGAAAACCCTAGCCATTTATTTTCCATGCACGCCAACAATTTTTTCTTCTCGTTTCTTGCCATTTGCTTTGCCACACCGCCGCCTTGACCTTTTCTTTCCCACTGCCGCCGCTGCCATTCTTGTGCCTCTGCCGATCCACGCGCTGCGTGTCTCTACTGCCGTGGAAACCGAGCGAAGCTGGTTTCGGTAGAAGCCTTTCTTTGTTCCTGCGCTATACGCCGATCGCTTAGCGGATCGCGAGCCGTATTCTTTGTCTGCTGCGCAAGGCTTGCTGGATTTCTCTTTGACCGCATTTGGATTATCTTTGCCGACCGACGAAGCTCTGCCGATTTTCTTTTTGCCGCCATTGCCGTTCTTGATTTTCGTCTTCGCTTTGCTCTGTTGCCGTCTTATTGGCCGCTAAGCGCCGAAGTCGCCGATTGATCTATTTCAGGCCGATCTGCTACTCATCGAGTTTTCGCTTTACCGCCGCCGCAAGTGCATGGTGGCTATTTCACAAGTTTAGTTGCTTGCAGCAATTAGAGATTTTAATTAGAGATTGTTAGAGGGGTTTTATAATTTTCTAATAGAGAAGCTGATTAATAGATCTGTTTAGTCGGATATTCTGTTGAACGATTTATTCGGGTATCTTAAGGGCAGATTTTGGAAATCTCATCTACTAGTTAATTGTAGATAATTTCGATATCTTTCTATAGCATATTTAATCATGTCAATCGGACAAGTAGATTTTGAGTTATGATTTTCGGAAGACCGCTGTTTTTTCGGTTGTCGTCTTTCGGCGCTGTTTTGGTAGACTGTAGATTAAAAATAGTAAATAGCTTAATTAGAGTTTTTGATCTACATGAAAGTTGTAGATAATTGTCCATTGGTTCTGTAGAATCTGAGAACGCGAATTTTGGTTGAGTAAAACAAAAGTTATGAATTTAGTAAGACTGCTGTTCCGAAGCGGACAGACCGACTTTCTGGGCTAAATACGGAGGGTTAGATGATTTAATTAGAAGATTTTGTAATATAAGAAAATGTGGATAATTTTATAAAGAATCCAGAATGGGGTGGTTTGTGGTGATCGGACTTTCGAGTCAAAAGTTACGTTCGTTTTAGTACTAAGACCGCAATGGGTAACTTTTTGGTACCGGAGTAGCGTGGTATATTTGGGGACGTGTAGGAGCGATGTCGATTGATTGTTGTTCTTATGATGTTGTAGCTTGTATTGAAATTTGTGTATTTAATGTAGGAGAGGCGTCGTACTTGTTGCCATCTGCTAGTCAAATTGTGCGTCGCAACTAGTAAAGGCAAGTGCATGGTAGACAGCGATCAATGATTGATCACTGTTTTCTTTATCTTCTATTACCATTATTGTTGTGCTTTTATTTTGTTTAATTGCAAGCAATGGAATGGTATGAATTTATATTGTTAATGGACATGATGAAAGGTTGGATATGATGTTTATGATGGAGGTTGCATGTTTGCATTCATAAGCATCTTTGCATATGAGCAGGTGATCATGAATGATCACAACTCCACGGGAGTGGAGGAGGTCCCCGATCCTTTTGGAGGAACGGGCTTGAGAGTGAATGTTGTCGCGAGCATTCACTCACGCTATCCCAGATATCTGTGAAAGAAGTGCATGTGGACATATAGATTAGAGTTGCATTGATATTTGAGTTTAATGGATGTGATTCAAAGAGAAGATAACTGCATGAGAATATTAATGGAAGTACCTGTGATGATAATGAAGTTATTGAATGCTGTGGATTTATTATTGTTCGTTGTTTATCGATGTATTTGCTGAGTCGTGGACTCACCCTTGCTCAATTGTTGTCTTTAGGTGATCTTCGAGGATGCCGTAACTGAGAGCGAGTAGAGCACATGGACCACTTATGATCATTTACCTTCATAATCTTTTCATTCCCAATTGGATTACTCTTGGACATGTTAGAGGTTGAATAAAATTTAGGACATCATTCGGACTAGACTATTTGCTTTATTAATTTGGATTCATTGGTTGAGGTTATTTTGGACTGTTTACCTGGTTTTATCCCATTGCTTATTTATTGTCGTTTGATCCATAATTATGCATGACCTTTTTGTGATCCATTGATAAGATTATCGTTATTTCCTTGCTGTAATTTTATAGTGTGTCGATATTTATTAGTTGGGAGAGTAGTGTGGTGGCATTCTAGGCTCAGTGTTGGGTTTGAGGGTGTTACGATTGGTATCAGAGCGGGCTTTAGGTCCGTGGTGAATAGATTAACAACTTAGGCAAACTAAAATTGTTAAAATTTGTTTTAGATTAGTAAATCAACTAAAATTTGCTAATGGTTAACTAAATTTGACACACTAGTGCACAGTAGGTTAGAGAGAGGTACGAATATAGTTTTTACGCTTCCGTTATGTTGTTTATTGATGGATGAGTTTATTTTGAGCTTTGAGCTCATTGTGTATTGTTGATTGTGGTTGATAGCTATGCCGAGGGGTAGAGGACGTGGTCGTGGTGGCATGATGCGTGGAGGTCGGGCCCGCAGGCGAGGTTCCGTGGAGCCACCTCCTGTGCTTGATTGAGTCGATGGCGAGGGGTTCTTTGTTGACCCGCCTCCGGTTGGGGCCCAAGATGAGACCCCCGCTTTGCTGAGAGAGTTGGTGGGAGAGATCCGTGCTCTTCGTCAACAGGCGCCGGTAGCCCCTGTTGCTGCGGCATCTGTTGTTGCTCCTGTCGCACATCCACCGGTTCCTGAGGCGCGGATGTCACCGAGTGGATGGGGTTGAGGTTGGATTCGTTTGATGGGTCGGGCACACCGGTCCAGGCAGCGGACTGGTTGCGCTACATGGAGAGGCAGTTTGGAGCTTTGGAGATGTCTTCACATCAGAGGGTCCGTTTGTAGCCTTTCAATTTGAAAGGGCAAGGCGATATTTGGTGGGAGGCGTGTTGTCTTGAGGACCACCACTCAAGGGCGATCACTTGGGAGGACTTTGTTGATCAATTCAAGGGAAGTTCTACCCTACTCATTTGTTGAGAAGATGGAGGTTGCCTTGGCGACCTTTGCTCGGGGAAGAGGTCTATTCTTGAGTATGAGGTGAGTTCAACAACTTGGTTCGCTTTGTCCCTTGATGTGAACGATGATCTTCGAAAGCCAAGAGGTTCCGTCGGGGTCTCAATTACGAGTACCGACATGTGTTGGGAGCTACTCCACTCCGTGATTACTGCTCTGTTGTGGAGCAAGCTAGAGGCATGGAGTTGGAGATGCGACTCACAAAGGGGCGACAAGCCTCGGTGGGTGGTAGTTTCGGTGGTGACGGAAGAGGAGCTCTAGTGAGGGAAGTGGGTGCATTCGTGACACGCTTTCAAGAAATTCAAGGAGGACCGCGATCTTTCAGTCTAGCGATCGAGGCCGTTCCTTCTTGGCGCCTCGTCCTTTGCGGTACTCGGCTCTTCGTCTGTCCCGAGGCGGGGCATGCTTTGCTTTAAGTGCGGTGATGGACACCGTGCTGCTGAAGTGCACTTGGACGGGTGATTGCCGTCGGTGTGGCGGCCGGGTCACAAGGAGCGGGTGTGTCGCGAGAACCCGCTAAGCGTGATCAAGTGGGAGCTGTGCCACCTTCTTCTTGATGGGTCTGCTCGAGGATCTTTCGGATGATGTTGCTCCTCCAACGATGCCATTTCCTTGACTTGGGCGCCTCGGTGGGGTATCGGCGGCCGCCACCTTCGGCACCGCATCGGGTTGCACGACGGCCTTACCGCACCGCCACGCCAGATTGTTGGGGCTCGCCGCCGCCGTCGTCTTCTTTCGCCATGGCGCCACAGGTGTACGCCATGCCCACAGTGAGTCCGTGGGTCGTCTGACGTGGTGGCAGTACTTTGCTTGTGGATTCGTTTGATGCTTTAGTCCTTTTGATTCGGGGCTACCTTTTCGTTTGTGTCGACGGCGTTTGCTAGGAGAGCGAACTTGAGTATCTGTGGATTCTCGATCGGTGTTGGTTAGTTCTCACGGGGTATTATTGCTAGCTCTCTTGTTTGTCTGGGTGTTCTATTGTCATTGATGGGGAGAAGTTCACGGCGAATTTGATAGTTATTCAAATGGAGCCGTTCGGCGTTATCTTGGGTATGGATTGGTTGCACTCTTATCGAGCCGTGATATCTGTTTACGTAGAGCGGTCTGCATGCGAGACCTCGCTGGGAGACTTTGACTTTTCAGGAGTGCGCCTCGCGCTCTCTTTCGATATTGGTTTGGATCGTTCCGGTCCGCGATGAAAATCGGGCTTCTTTTAGCTCTTGCCGAAAGCGGCGTGGCTTCGCAGATTGAGGAGATTCGGTGGTCGGTGATTACCGGATGTGTTCCCGGTGAGCTTGGGTTTGCCACTGTGCGAGGCGTGGAGTTTCGCATTGATCTTGTTCCGGGTACTCATCCCATCTCGATGTCTCCATATCGATTAGCACGTCCGTTTCAGGACGAGTTGAAGAAGCAGTTGGATGATTTGTTGCCTAAAGGTTTGATCAGGCGTAGCGTATCGCCATGGGGAGCTCCTGTTCTGTTCACAGAGAAGAAGGATGGGAGTTGGCGTATGTGTATTGATTACCGTGCGCTTAATGCAGTCACAATCAAGAACAAATATCCATTGCCCCGCATTGAGGACTTGTTTGATCGGTTGAATGGAGCTCAAGTGTTCTCCAAGATTGATCTCCAGTCAGGGTATAATCAAATCCGTGTGCGTGAGCAGGATATAGAGAAGACAGCTTTCTCCACCAGGTATGGACATTATGAGTATAAAGTTATGTCCTTTGGATTGACTAATGCACCTGCCATTTTTATGGAGACCATGAACAACATGTTGCACGAGTATCTAGATGATTTCGTGGTGGTGTTTATTGATGATATTCTTATCTATTCCAAGACCAATGAGGATCATGGGCGTCATTTGAGGTTGGTTTTAGAGACGTTGAGAGAACACAAGTTCTATGCTAAGTTGAAGAAGTGTGAGTTCTGGATTTCAGAAGTGGGTTTTCTGGGTCATGTGATTAACCCTCAGGGTATTGTTGTTGATCCTAGCAAGGTCTCCACAGTGGTGGATTGGAAGAGGCCGACTAATGTGAAGGAGGTGAGGAGTTTCTTGGGATTGGCTGGTTATTATCGGCGTTTTGTGCAGGATTTCTCTATCATCGCCAAACCGATGTCTCAACTTACTCAAAAGGTGTGAGATTCGGTGGGTGATGAGTGTGGCGCGATTTTACGCATTTTGAAGGACAGGTTGGTAACCTCTCCTATTCTCACTCTTCCCGAGCAGGAAGCGATTCACGATCTTTTCAGATCGTCTCGAGTGGGTCTTGGTTGTGTTCTCATGCAAGGCGGTAAGGTGATTGCTTATGCGTCGAGGCGATTAAAGAAGCACGGCGAATTATCCCACTCATGATTTGGAGTTGGTGCGGTTGTTTTGCTCTCAAGATTTGGAGGCATTATCTATCTGGCGAGCCTTGTGATATTTTCACGGATCACAAGAGTCTCAAGTATATCTTCACTCGAAGGATCTGAATTTGAGGCAAAGGAGGTGGTTGGAATTGATCAAGGACTATGATCTTACTATTGATATCATCCGAGCAAGGCCAATGTTGTTGCAGATGCTCTTAGTCGTAAGGCGACTCCCGCTACTCTAGATTGTCTCATTGCTGATTTTGATCGCATGGGAATATCTTATTGTTAGGCCGGCACATCACATGTTGAGACACAGTTGATTCTTGAGTCACTATTCGGACCGTGTCTGGAAGCTGTAGTGACCGGTTATTACAGAGCTCACGTGGGCGAAATATCACAATAGTAGAAAGAACAATAATTGTTTCAAAGAACGATCGGAAATCTACTAGAGATTGCCCACTTCATTATAACCCTCCATTCAAAAGAAATTCACGAACTATCAGAAATCACAACCAGAAAACCAGATACAAACTTGAGAAGGACAACAACTTCATCAATGAGCTCAGGCTCAACACAGAACTATGGAACAGGGTAAGAACTTCTCTACTATTACAACACGAGCGGTGGTGTAGCACAGCAAAACCGGGGCGACAACCACGAACTCGGTGCTTTCGGCGTCCGCTACCGATCACGCATAACTAATGCAATCAATTATGAATATATAGGATCATCTCATGACAATCATAGGATAAATCATAGATATATAGGATATCGCATCACGACATAGATTAATAACAAGAAAGATAGTACAGAAGCAATTCTATACCATACAACATAATGAACAACGTCACTAGAAATGCGAAAACAATGGATTTCCCAAACCCCACCTACTGTGCACAGTGTGTCATTTTAGTACTTTTCTACTAACCACGGACCTAAAGCCCGCTCTGATACCAACTGTAACACCCTGACTATAAGGAAGTCAAGATGTCACCTACAACCACTACTCTTTAGAAGAATAACATCAAAACCCATGACAAGGTGAAGCAAGTAGTAAGATTATACGGAAACAAGAATTCATCATCAAGTTTAATCAATGGAATGGAAATAAACAATTCTGAGAGATACGATAGTTATGACCAAACTGGCTTATTACAATTCAACACAAGTCATAATTAACGAGAGTAAAAGTCCTCAAAATGTTTGGTTTATGGTAGTGAGTGCATCGTGATGAACTACCCACCACAAGATCATTCTTCCTTGTCATTACCTAAATAAGACAATAAAGCAAGAATGAGCCAAAGACTCAGCAAGTAACGGTATGAAACAATCAAACATACCATGAGCAACATATCACAATCATAATTTGAACAATTTACTGGAAACGAATTTATGAATGGATGAAGTGGAATGATGCATTGAAGGAAATGGACATATTTGTAGCATATACCGGTATAGCGAGTGAAACACCCGTCGGTGTTCACTTAGAGTAACCGTATGAAGAACGTTTCATACGGCCGTCCAACGTGGCCCACATTGGAATAGTGGACTCACGTACCCATTCTGGAATTGATGGGATTTTCAAGTGCCCATACTGGAATTGATGGGTCTTACAAATGTAATTTATGCATGTCATGATGTGAATTTATGGCATGATTGAATAATACTCATAAATGAAAAGGTACACATGGCATTCATCTACAAGTACGAACAAATATATTCATTCATTCACACATCACATAATGCATCAATCATAGTATACAAGTTACTTGCAGTATATCAATATCATGAATAAAGCACAAGAACATTCATGTAAACAACATATCATTATGCATTCCTTTGAATTCAACACCGATTAACATACGAGACTTGCCTTTCGCGTTGTGACTCGATAGCGAGCAGCGGAGGTGTTCCACACATGATGCCTCGCCGCCTACACAAGCATGTTCCCAAAATAAGAAAAACGATATAACACTTGCTACGGTGTTCTACAATAACCCGACTATCAATATACCGCATAGACCCTAATTGAAAATAAACTTTTCAGCCAGATTTCAGCCCTTCTGAGCAGCGGTACGAGAAAAAGCATATTTAATTATCTAGAACTCGAAACGATACGAAACTAGTGCCCAATGAAACATAACGCACAACACTACGAAACTCTAGTTGGCGGGATCCTTTGATTCGGCCAATACAGAGGTCTAAACAACAGATTAAAATACTAGCAGTTATCTGCCCAGAATTCAGAACAGTGGCAAAGAAAATATCATAACTTTCATTCTACAGATCCAATGGGGGTGATATTTATCAGCTTTGAAAGATAATTTAAAGGTCTACAATAACTTATTTGGGTGGAGGTTCTGGAAATGCCTCTAACTAGATCAAAACCTAGGATCAAGCCGACAGATCCTTCTCGTCAGATAGACAGAACAGTGCGCACTAAAAAAATCATATCTCCTAAACCGTAAGGCGGAATCACGTGATCTCGGTGGCTATGGAAAGATAAGAGTCGTGGATACAATTCTCTAGAAGGGGAGAACCTCCAAATCGGCCTCTAAAAGGTCGATAACGGACGCGCAACAATCTGGACAGAAACTGATTATCTACAGCACCAAATCAATCCAATCAAACTAATCGGTTTTGCAACTAATCAACATCAAACAGCAGGGAAAACATCTCGTTACCCTTGAAGATTCGCTGAGGGATGATGATCAAGCTCCCACCAAAATCCCCCTTTCTCCATCTCCCTTTCTCCCTTGGATCGGCCACCCAAACCGAGGGAGGAGGAGAGGCGGTTGGGAGGCGCAGGCGCTTGGGAGGCGACAACGGCGATCACGGGGACCAGCACCGAGGGAGGAGGAGGCGCTAGGGAGATCATAGGGGGCGGCCACAAGGGGAGGAAGTGGGAGAGGTGGGAAAGTGGGGGTGGCTAGGGTTAGGGAGCCCCTTTTCTTGGCGGCCACACTAATGGGCCACTGGGGCATGCCCGTGGCCCGAGTTCTTGAAATATGCGGTGAAACCCCTCTCTCCATGGTATTTTCACTTCTTTAATCGTTCACGATTTTTCCGCCTTCTCGATTCACTCGATTGATTCAGGAATATTCTGATAGTAGTTTTGTAGAGAAATTATTATCAAGAATTGCAAACTGGTTTGTTGCATTGTGGTTTAGAAAAAACTGAAGATGCTAAGATAGCTAGATTTTTGGAAGGTTTGCACTGTGAAATTCATGACATACTTGACTATAATGATTATGATTCTATCACTCACTTGTTTCATGTTACTTGTAAAGCTGAGAGAGAGATACAGGGACATCAATCCAGAAACAAAGGAAATTTCAGTCGCGCTGGCGAAGGGCAATCAAGAGCACCATTTACTCCCTCCAGCCGAACACCTACACCTACGAACCCCTCTAACAGCCAGCGTCCATCTACTTCCACTACACCATCACGCACACCGGAAATGAGCAAGAGCATGGTACGAGCCCCCGCACAAAGTTTATCTTCGGTTGTTTCAACGGGTAGAGCACGAGAAAGACAATGCCATCGTTGCAACGGCTATGGACACATGATACGGGATTGCCGTAGCAAGCGGGCTTTCTTGATCAAGGATAATGGTGAGTATACTTCAACTAGTGATATTGAGAAAGAATATGCTATGCTTGCAACTGACCTCGCAGGTGATGACCAAGAATCTAAGCACGATGAGGAACAATATGGTGCTGAAATTTCAGATAATTATTTAAGCCTTATAGTAAAGCGTGTACTTAGTGCAAAAATGGAGCGTACTGAGCAGAATCAACATCACAATCTGTTCCAAACAAAGCTTGTCATCAAAGAACGATCATGTCGAGTGATCATTGATGGAGGAAGTTGCAACAATTTGGCGAGCATGGACATGGTTGCAAGCTTGCATTGACCACACAACAGCACCCTTGCCCATATTACATTCAATGGTTTAACAATTGTGGCAAATTGAATGTAACTCGTATTTTGAGAATATATTTTTTCTGTTGGTTCGTATCATTATTATGCTGATTGCGATGTAGTACCTATGCAAGCATGTTCTTTGTTATTAGGTAGGCCTTGGTAATATGATATAGATACAGTACATCATGGTATTCTCATGTTTAATGAAAAGAAAATCACTTTGTTGCCCATGTCTCCTGAAGCTATTTTATAGGATGAATTACAGAGAGCTAATAGAGAAAAGGAGAGTGGCAAAAGTGAAAATCAGATTGTAGCGAAAAAACTTGTGCACCCGAAGAAGAAAGAACCTAGTACTAGGAAAGGTGAAATTAAATTGGAAGGTTCTATTTTCCTTGCTATTAAATCTGATATTTGTGAGATGGAAGATAGCAAATTTGATTGCTATGCTTTAGTGTGCAAAGAAGTCTTGTTTTCCTTTTAGGATATGCCTCCTTCTTGGGCTCCTGCCGTTGCTAACAATTTGCAGGAGTTTGCTGATGTGTTTCCAAGTGACAAACCCCCAGGACCGCCTCCAATTAGGGGGATTGAACATCAAATTTATTTAATTCCAGGAGTCTCGGTTCCCAACCGTACGCCATATAGAACCAATCCTGAAGAGACTAAGGAAATTCAACGTCAAGTGCAAGACTAAGCTTGACAAAGTGCGACATAAAAGCCTTAGTTCTTGTGTTGTTCCTATGATTTTGGTACCTAAGAAAGATAGATCATGGCGTATGTGCATTGACTGTAGAGCTATCAATAATATTACTATTCGATATCGTCATCCTATTCCTAGACTAGATGATATGCTTGATGAATTAAGTGGCTCTCTTGTGTTTTCTAAAATTGATTTGCGTAGTGGGTATCACCAAATTCGCATGCGTTAGGCGATGAACGAAAAACAACATTCAAAACTAAGTTTGGATTATATAATTGGTTGGTGATACCTTTTTGGTTAACTAATGCACCTAGTACTTTCATGAGATTAATGAATGAAGTTTTGCGTGCTTTCATAGGACAAGTTGTGGTGGTATATTTTGATGATATATTGATATATAGCAAAATATAAGAGAAACTTCTTGAACACTTGTGTGCTGTTTTTAATGCTCTACGTGATGCACGTTTGTTTGGTAACCTTGAGAAGTGCGCCTTTTTCACCGATCAAGTATCATTTCTTGGCTATGTTGTTACTCCACAGGGTATTGACGTTGATCAATCCAAGATCGAAGCTGTACAGAGTTGGCCGACTTCTAACACTGTCACACAAGTGCGGAGTTCTCTCAGACTTGCTGGATTTTATCGACGCTTTGTCAAACATTTCAGCACCATTGCCGCACCGATGAATGAGCTTCCGAAGAAATTTGTTCCTTTTATCTGGAGCCCTAAACAAGAACAATCATTTTAGATTTTGAAAGATAAGCTTACACATGCACCACTTGTCCAACTTCCTGATTTTGGTAAGACTTTTGAGCTTGAATGTGATGCTAGTGGATTTGGACTTGGAGGTGTGCTTATTCAAGAAGGTAAACCTATTGTGTATTTTAGTGAGAAATTAAGTGGGCTTAGTCTGAATTATTTTATTTATGATAAGGAATTATATACTTTAGTTCGGACATTAGAGATATGACAATATTATTTATGGTCCAAAGAATTTGTTATACATTCTGATCATGAATCATTAAAGCACATTCGTAGTTAATCAAATCTGATCCGTAGACATGCTAAATGGGATGAGTTCATTGAATCGTTTCCATATGTAATTAAACACAAGAAATGAAAGGATAATGTTATTTATAATGCTTTATCTCGTCATTATACTATGTTACCTCAACTTGATTTCATAATTTTTTGTTTAGAGACAATTAAAGGGCAATATATGCATGATGGTAATTTTAAAGATATATTTCAGAATGGTAAAGAAGGCAAAAGTTGGAATAAATTTGTGGTGAATGATGGATTTTTGTTTCGTGCTAACAAGCTATGTATTCCAGCTACCTCCGTTCGTCTTTTGTTGTTACAGGAGGTGCATGGAGGAGGACTCATGGGACATTTTGGTGTCAAGAAGACAGAGGATGTTTTGACCGATCACTTCTATTGGCATAAGTTGAGGCGCAACGTTGAGCGCTATGTGTCTCGCTGCACTACATGCCACAAAGCTAAGTCACGTCTTAATCCACATGGTTTATATATGCCTCTTCCTATTCCTAACGTACCTTGGGAAGATTTTTCTATGGATTTTGTTTTAGGACTGCCTAGAACAAAGAAGGGGAAGGATAGTATTTTTGTTGTTGTGGATAGATTTTGGAAGATGGCATATTTCATACCTTGTCATAAGAGCGATGATGCTACAAATGTTGCTGAATTATTTTTCAGAGAAATTGTTCGACTATAAGGAGTGCCCAATACAATTGTGTCTGATCGTGATACAAAGTTTTTTAGTCACTTTTGGAGGACACTATGGGCTAAATTGGGGACAAAGTTGCTGTTTTCTACTACATGTCATTCCCAAACAGATGGACAATCTGAAGTTCTCAACCGGACATTGTCAACTATGTTGAGGACTGTTTTGAAGAAGAAATTGAAGATGTGGGAAGAATGCTTACCTCATGTGGAGTTTGCTTACCACCGTTCGCATCATTCAACCACAAAGATGTGCCCTTCTCATGTAGTTTATGGATTTACTCCTCATGCTCCTATTGATTTATTACGTCTACTATCTTCGGAAAAGGTAAACATTGATGTTGCACAACGTACTGAATTGATTATGAAAATGCATGAGACAACTAAAGAAAATACAGAGCGAATGAACACACAATATAAACTTGTGGGTAGTTAGGGTAGAAATGAAATAACATTCGAACCTGGAGATCTTGTTTGGTTGCATTTGCGCAAAGATAGGTTTCCTGACTTGAAAAAGTCTAACTTGATGCCTAGAGCTGATGGTCCTTTTAAAGTGTTAGAAAAGATTAATGATAATGCATATAAGCTTGATCTGCCAGCGGATTTTGGGGTTAGTCCCACATTTAACTTTACAGATTTGAAGCCATACTTGGGAGCAGAAGATGACCTTGAGTCGAGGATGACTCCAATTCAAGAAGGGGAGGATGATGAGGACATCCCTTCCAGCGATACAACTATACCTCGCTTACGATGTGCAAGGACCAATTACTAGAGCACGTTCTCGATAACTAAATTATCAGGTAACTTTGTTTCTCGGAGTGCATCCATATTCTATGAACTCTATGATGTTGCCTAAAGCACATGATATTATTTTACTTAGGAATCAAGGATAGTGAGGCAAGCTAAATGGAGATGATGATATCACCAAGCATGGAGATGTTTATGCGAGGAATGAATATTTATATACCGAGGCTTAGCAGAATCTAGCTTGAATACTATATATTAAGTTGTTTAGGCCAACACTTAGCAATATTTGAGTAAAGGAACTTAGTGCTGCTCCACCTATGCTAATGGGCCACGAGCCTTGTAATTCGGGCTGGACACCTAGGGTTTGGCACTATTTACATAGTACTGTTCACATATGAACAGTACCTATGGCCGCCGCCCCTCTCTTACTCCTTTACATAGTGACGCCACCCTTAGGGTTTGGCTGGATTTGTTGATTGAAGTTTAGCTTTGCTACTTTATACTTTGTCCTCTTGTTCGACGAGATCAACATCGATATTATTCTTCGAAACCCCGCTTACCAATACAATTTCAATTCCTATTCGCAATTCCAGTTTGCCTATTTATCTTGTTCTTGCATGCTTCTTCGGTGTATGCAGGAATTGATCCTCGTGATCAGATCATCTAGTTATTCTTGTACGGTTGATAATGACTTGTCGAGCAGTTCAACGATTGTGTGGTTTCGAGCCTTGCGAGTTCATAGCCAGGATCGTGAGAGTTGAGTGACTACTACCGAACTTACCTTCTCACTGAAAGATCGGGCCAGAACAGGTCCTTCGTGGTTCATCAGAGCATGTCTTCAAGGATTTGATTGACTCTCTCCATTTGGCCATCGGTTTATGGATGGTGCATGGTGCTGAAGGAAAGACGTGTTCCCATAGCCTCTTGCAAACTATTCCAAAACCAAGAGGTGAAGAGTGAACCACGATTAGAAACAATCATTTTGGGCACACCATGCAAACTCAAGATGCTGGCTATGTAGAGATCCGCTAAAAGACCCACATGAAGATCAGTCTTAACGGATAGGAAGTGTGTGACTTTAGTTAGTCGATCAATGACAACCCAAATGACAACATTTCCTTTTGAAGTTCGGGGTAGACCGGTGATAAAATCCATACCGATCAAATCCCACTTCCATTCAGACACTTGCAAGGGTTGTAGGAAACCCGTTGGACATTCATGGTCAGTCTTCACACGATGACATACGTCGCACTCAGCAACGAACCTTGATATCTCCCGCTTCATTCGGGTCTACCAGAACCTCTGACGGAGATCTTGATGCATCTTTGTAGCTCTAGAATGAATGGATAATGGTGAATCATGGGCTTCGCAGAGGATCAAATTATGCAATACCATATCCTTTGGAACCCCCAGGCGCTGTCCGATCCACACAATGCCATGGTCATCTTCCGAGAAGCACTTGGCTGTTCCGCTCTTGACATTCTGCTTGATTTGGCCTACTCCTTTGTCTGACTGCTGAGCAGCCTTGATCTGACTTTCCATGGTGGGTCACACCTCCATGGAAGCGAGTAAACCATGCTCAACCACTCCTAAGTTGAGCCACTGAAACTCTTCATGAAGGGCGGGATGTTGCTCCTTGAGTATGAAGGTATTGCAATAAACCTTTCTACTAAGTGCGTCGGCAACAACATTAATTTGCTTTGCCCGAATGATAATGGAGATCCATATCATAATCTTTGATAAAATACATCCACCTTTGTAACACCCCAGCCCAACCTGAGCCTGGAATGCTACCACCGTAACAAAACTACGAATGAAACTAAGACATTTCTTTCTAATTTCCGGCAGAATCTCCTATGAAAAATTGAACCATCTGATCATCCGCACAATTAACAGTAATATTAAGCAATTATCCATACTAAACATGTTCATGAAAGAAACGACCATAAAACACTATCCATCTCCAATATAGGTTGACCACAACATAGGACGTAAAGAAGTAAGCCTCACATAAAACTATTCAAAATTGAAGGTATGACTTAAATATTTTGTGCAACTTTATTCGTGCCAGTGCGTAATCATGATAAATTTCTACTCCCGCCCATGCATGCCGTCCACAACCGATGTACCTAAAAAAAACAACACGGCAAGGGTGAGTCCAAGACTCAGCGAGGCCAATGATACAAAACATAACAATATCATTCATTATCCAATAGTGTATCAACATCACGAAACGAATCAACATATGAATGAATGAATGCACATGCTCTTCTCTTTTGCTCATACTGGTATAGCGAGTGAACACCCGTCGGTGTTTACTTATGCCGCGTTCTACAACACGGGGATCCAAAGCCCGTTTGAGAACAAGTCAGCAGGGATCCATAATGCCCACTTTGGAATGGTGGGTCTTACAATCACCACCCACTCCGTGGGTGTCGCAAATCCACAACTTGCATTCATGAGTGCACATGATGAACAATAAAATGACGATGTCGAATTTTAGTAATATAGCCATCATGAACAAATACATATCACCATAAATCAAGTACATCGAACAAGCATATGTTACCATGATTCATCATATAGAACAATCACAAAACAACCACAATATAGGTGCACTTGCCTGTTTCTTTCTTTCCCGCTACGGCACACGAGGAAGCAAAATTGGTGTCTCTACTCTGGAACTCCGCCTCCTACACAAGCATAGCGGTAACAATAAATACAATGACTGATGGACTCCGTTTACACCCCTTAATCTAACTCCTCAAGACCTATGACTCAAAGAGAGGTTCTACCCAAATTTCCGCAGATCTAGCATAATGCTTCCCGGGACAGCGATCGAGAAAAATCGTAATTAAATATCTGTAACTCCGAATGACTTGAAACTAGTGCTCAAATACTCTTAACGTAACAGGATACGAAACTCTAGTTGGTGGGGTTCTTTGATTCGGCCAAAATAGTGGTCTAAGCAACCGTTGAAATCAAAGCGATGGACATCCGCCTGAATCTGACTGTGATAAATAACATGGCATAACTTTCACTCTACAGATCCAATTGAGATGACCTTTATCAATTTGGAAATATTATTAAACAGGATACAATAACCTAGTTGGGAAAGACTCCTGATTCGGCCTTCTATTAACCCTAATGTTCTGGTGAAGTTTGTTGTTCCCTCAGTCTGACAGTCAGACAACAGCGACGGTAAAAATTCAATAACTTTTGATTCACACCTAGAACAAATATGTTCTTTATCAATCCTGAAAGCTTACTGGAATGGCTACAACTTTCGTGTTGGGTGACCCTTCAGATTCGGCCTCAAAAAAATACAAATTGGCTAGACATGCAGACTGCCAAATCTCGTCAGCTTTCCTGTAGAGTCGTAGCAAAACGGCCATAACTCCTAAACTATGACTCCCAATTAGGTGATCTCGGTGCCAAAAGAAAGATAAAATTGAGGGATACAACTTTCTAAGAGATGGTAAGATCAGAGAACGTGTGTATCTTTCCCAAAACTGACGAGCAACACACTGCACAAATCTGATCCGCTACCTCCCCTTGGTTGGCCCTCCAAAAATCGCCTCCTCGCCTTCTTTCCAATGGACCACATAGCGGGCCCGCGGGGAGGGAGGAGGTGTTGTGGAGGAGGTGATGGCGCAGGGGGAAGGTGAGGGGGTGGCGGCTTGGGGGAGAAAGGGAGGGGAGTGGGGGCGGCTAGGGTTTTGGGGAGCCCCCCTCCCTTGGCCGGCCTCCCCTCTTGGGCCTCCTGGATCGCGGCCTGCGGCCCAGGTTGGCGAAAATAAGCGATAACCCCCTTTTTTTAGAAATTTTCCCTTTTTCTATTGTTCTTTCTTCTCCCGACTAGCTGTCTATTTACCCGACTAAATTCCGGGGTATTACAGTTTGAAATGTGGGAATTTTAGTGAATGAATCGGAGGATTTCTCGATCTCTTTGCAAGAAGTTGTTGTAGGAGTTTTGGAGGTTAAAATTGGGCTTTACAATTTTATGCTAAAACCTGTGTTACCAATGATTATGTTAACAGTAGTAGAAAAGAGCATATTCGGAGTGGTGGCATGATCATTGATATAACACTTTTGATGAAGCACATGGGAATGGGTGAGGTGAAATACAAGTATTTCATTATTAAAGGATTGAGGTGACGTGTTTATGTGTGAAGGTCCATTTTGGGAATGCATTTGGAAGTCATTCGCCAAAATAACTCCGTCAGTAGAGGAGTTGGCTAGAGTATATTTTTTTCTGGAAGTCATTAAAGCCTCCCTACAAAGGTACGAATGGTAAATTCGGTTTGAGCATAGTGTTGATGTTGCCAATTTAAGAGATATGAGTTAGTGTGATATGGATGAAATGGGGTTCCATAATTTGAGAGAAATTCTATTTCTAAAAGAGAAATATATATGTATATATGTTTCCTTGATTAGTGAAATGATCTCTTGATTCTTGTTTGAGCTATGTGTTTATGACGGATGTCTTTCGCAAATGGAGTTTGACCTTATGATTGGCATGTGTGGTTCTTATCAGTTCAGAAAGAATAAAGAAAGT
The DNA here is from genome assembly GCA_036346395.1 of Hsuehochloa calcarea. Lineage (NCBI taxonomy): Eukaryota > Viridiplantae > Streptophyta > Magnoliopsida > Poales > Poaceae > Hsuehochloa > Hsuehochloa calcarea. Next base: position 26,023,775 of record CM070598.1, on the reverse strand, counting down.
AATTGATTTGGGTATTCGAGTGGTTTCTCTTTCGGCTTGTGAGGTGTTTATTTGTAAACTTCCTACTAGGAAAGCGGAAAGGAATTTCATGATGAATATTTGCTTTTAGGTTTGATCCTCTTTGGTGTAAAGTTGCCATTTTGTGATTGTGATGAGAATCTGCTATTTTTTTCCATTGAGTTCTGGTTATAATAGAGTTGTTTAGAGCAAGTTCTGTTGGGTGATCCTGGTTAAAGGATGTGCTCATCGTCAAGACGAATAGGTCGATCGAGAGTTGGAATCAGAGTTCCATGTGATATGTGTAGAGTATCTGGTTTGGTACCACAGGGAAGGTTGGCCCAACGTATATCAGTTTGATTTTTGGATGCTAGCATTTCGCTAGAACCATCTCGGGCCCCTGCGCGGGTTACACAACGTTTTGTATGGCCCGACGTCGAGAGAGTATTTGAGATTCCGGAGTGTGAGGATTCGTTAGGGACGATGAACCACGAGTAAAACCTTACGTTCGAGTCCTGTTCGTGAGTATACCAGATAAGATCAAGACGAGCGTTGTGGTGCAAGATGTTGGAATCTATCAAGGTATGGTGGTCGCATCAGACCGAGCGGAAAGTGACACAGGGGTGAGTCCCGCATGCTAATTGTAAATGTACTTTGAGAAGAACGACATAAATAATTCGGGGTCAAATTACATTTAAGGGGGTAGAATGTAATACCGGAATTTGTTGGTTGATTAGAAGAATATTCGGAGAAAGATGTAATACCACGAAGCGAATCGGTAATTAGAGAATCGGTAGAGAGGAGAAAAGGCAATTAAAGGAGTAGAAATTCCTGAATAAAGGGGTTTTATGCATTATTTCAACAACTTGGACCATGGGCAGTGACCGAGAGCAGCCCACTAGGTGGCCGGCCAAGGAGGAGGGGTTCCACCCAAAACCCTAGCCCCACCTCTCCCTCCCTATTCTCCCCTCTAGCCGCCACTCCCATGCCTTTGTGCGCCCCACCCTTCTCTCTTGGGCCTCCCCCTGCGCCACCACCTCCCCAACAGTACCACCTCCCTCTCCGGCGAAGCTCCTTGCTGCGGTCTATTGGAGGAAAGGCGAGGAGACCTCCGTTGGAGGGCCGGACAAGAGGAGGTAGCAGATCGATTTTGTTCAAAGACTTGTTGCTCATCAGTTTATGTAATATTTGTACATTTTATGATATTATTATGCATTAGAAAGTTGTAGCCCTCGGTATTATCTTTATTTGTGCACCGAGATCACCTAATTTAGATCTACGGTTTAGGAGTTATGGTAGTTTTACATGATGACCAGGAGAGCTGACGAGTTTTAGAAAATTGTATTGTCTGGCCATTATGAATTATTTAGAAGCCGAATTAGAAAGGCCACCCAAAATGAATATTGTAGAGGATTCAGTAGGCTTTCCAAGATGATAAATAACATAATTTTTAGAGTTGGAAATCAAAAGTTATGGAATTTTTACATGATTGTTTATTGTTGTCAGATTAGAGATAGAAAACTTAGAAATTTTTTACCTGAATATAAGAATTAGTCGGAGGCCGAATGTAATATTCTGAAAATAAATAAATAAATAATAATAACCATGTAAGGGCCTATGCGTAATTAAACAGAAAAAAAAAATGTAAAAACGAGAAGTTGTTTTTTTTAGCCGTGGTATAAAAGGATCGTGGGGATTAAGGGATCTAGAAACCCTATTAGTTTTCTTCCTTTGTTTCTGTGCGCCGCCACCCCTTTTTGTTTTTCTTCTACCGGCCAGCCCGCGTGACGCATCGCTCGTTTGTTGTTCGCTTCGGCCGATCAGCCAGTGCCGCCATTCCACCTGTGCGTTGCTCGGTCGCGGGCGTGGATGCCCAAGGCGGCAGTGCAGTCAAGGCGTGGGTGCCTCGCTTCGGTCGTCTCGTGGATTGGTTTGTCGCTCCGGTCGGTTGCATTAATTCTCACGTGATTTGGTTTTTTGAATGCATCTGTGGAGATTAGTTGTCCAGTGGCTTGACTAATTACGTGAGGTACTCTTTGCATGTCCCTTGCTGTTGGCTGCATGCCATAGCTAGTATTGCACCATCTCTTTCCGAAGCAAGTGGGAGGAAAAATAAACAAGGACTGGAAGGAGAAAAGAAGAAGCCAAGAAGGAAAGAGAAGAGAGAAATTTAGGAACTGGTTTTTGTCGTGTGGTAAGGATCTGGTTTTCTCCCTCTTTTTGTTAGTTTAATTAGAGGTTAGAGAGGGTTTTAGAATTTTTAGCCGAAGGGCCGATTATTAGATTTGTTTAGCCTGCTGTTCTGTTGAACGAGTTATTCGGGTACCTTAATGGCGAATTTTGGAAATATCATCTACTAGTTAATTGTATATAATTTCGATATCTTTCTATAGGATATTTAATCATGTCAATCGGACAAGTAGAATTCGAGTTATGATTTTTGGAAGACTGCTGTCTTTGTGGATGTCGTCTTTCGGCGCTGTTTTGGTAGACTGTAGATTAAAAATAGTAAATAGACTAATTATAGTTTTTGATCTACATGAACGATGTAGATAATTGTCTGAGGGTTCTGTAGGATCCAAGAACTCAAACTTTGGTTGGGTAAAACAAAAGTTATGAATTTAGAAAGACCCGCTGTCCCGAAGTTGATAGATCGATTTTCTGGGTTAAAAACGGAGGGTTAGATGATTTAATTAGAAGTCTTCGTAATCTAAGAAAATGTGGAGAATTTTATGAAGAATCCCGAACGGGGTGGTTTGTTGTGATTGGACTTTTGAGTCAAAAGTTACATTCGTTTTAGTACCAAGACAGCAATGGGTAACTATTCGGTACCGGAGAAGCGTGGTATATTTGGGGACGGATAGGAGCGATGTCTATTGATTGCTATTCTTGATGCTGTAGCTTGTATTGAAATTTATGTATTTAATATAGGAGAGGCGTCGTGCTTGTTGCCCTCTTCTAGCCAAACCGTGCGTCGCAACTAGTAAAGGCAAGTGCATGGTAGACAGCGGTCAATGATTGATCACTGTTTTCTTTATCTTCTATTACCATTGTTGTTGTGCTTTTATTTTATTTAATTGCAAACAATGGAATGGTATGGTCATATCTTTGTTGACAATCATGAGGAAAAGTTGGATATGATGAATATGATGGAGTTTGCATTTTTCATACATAAGCATATTTGCATATGAGCAGGTGATCATGAATAATCACAACTCCACGGGAGTAGAGGAGGTCCCCGATCCTTGTGGAGGAACGGGCTTGAGAGTGAATGTTGTCGCGAGCATTCACTCACGTTATACCGGTATACGCGAAAGAAGTGCATGTGGACATGTAGATTAGAGTTGCATTGATATATGAGATTAATGGGTGTGAAACAAAGAGAAGATAACAGTATGAGAATATTAATAGAAGTACCTGTTATGATAATGAAGTTATTGAATGCTGTTGATTTATTTTTGATCGTTGTATATTGATGTGTTTGCTGAGTCGTGGACTCACCCTTGCTCTTTTGTTGTCTTTAGGTGATCTTCGAGGACGCCGTGACTGAGAGCGAGTAGAGCACATGGATTAGATCCATACTTCAATCACATGATCATTTGCCATAAGAATCTTTTCATTCAATGCAGGATTACTATAGGACATATTAAGGGTTGAATAAAGTTTAGGACAACGTTTTGGACTAGACTATTTGTTTCAATTATTTGGATTCATTGGTTGATGCTATTTTGGATTATTTACCTGGTTATATTTCCCCTTGCTTATTTATTATCGCTTGATCCATAATTATGCATGTTCTTTTGTGGTCCATGGATATGTTTATCGTTGTTTTCCTTGCTGTAATTTTATAGTGTGTCGATAATTATTAGTTTGGAAGAGTAGTTTAGTGGCATTCCAGGCTCAGTGTTGGGCTGGGGTGTTACACCGAATCAGGAGACTTGTCCAACTAGACTCTTGTAGCTGGTTTTGTCTTGATTCCAGAGAGTCCAAGATCATCCCATTCCGAGTTGCGTAGCAAAAGTTATGGTGGTTTTAGTTCTCTGTCCAGAGAACCCGATGTGAAATTGATGTTTTATTAACCGGCCTGGTAGGGGTATTATTTAGCTGATTCAGTAAGACTCACCAACTACACTTAGTTGAAGAATTTAATTACCTTTCCAGAAAGTCTAAGAACATATTATTTGGACTCTTGTACCAATAGATGTGGATTTTTTAAGTTGACTATCCGCTGAGGGAACAGATCGGCATTTAGGAAATTGGGGACGGGATCTAGTTAGATATTTTGCGAGTCAATGGTTGTTGTTATATAGTTTCTTTTTGTCCACTGCTGTGTCTTAGCGTGTGTTATAACTATTATTCAGGTGGTGGACTGGTACCGGGGGCAGCACCTTCTGCACAACCCTCGTTCTCTCGTAGTTAAGGCAAGTATAATGATAACTATAATATGTATTATTGAATGGCGATGTTTGGTATATATTATGAGTACTTGTGTGTTCATGTTTGAGAGGATGATGGCTTAATTGGTATTGTTCATGGTTGCTAGAGATATGAATCACGTGTTACTCATGGTTGTTGGTCTATGGTTATGAGATTTTGGAGTAAGATTAGATTATTCATACGCAATGTTGTTGTGGAAGTATATTTGTATTACTTTGAGAATTCATACATATGCATTATGTTGGTTTACTGAAGTCTTGGTCATGTGAGGACCAAACAACTCTTGAGGTCCCCGTCATGTTAATGACGGGCTAAAGGTTCTCATGCTTGAAGAGCATGGGCTCAGGTCCCCATACACGTGGAGTATGGGCAAAGGTTCCAGTACCAGATGTTACAGGCATGGGTGTGCATCGACGGATGCGCACTTTGCATTACCGGAAAAATGCAAAAGGGAAAGAGAAAGAGAAAGACCATGTTGAGCATATTGCATAGCATACATGTGTAAAGTGATTAATATGTGATTTTGTGAAGTATAGTTGATGAGTTACATGCTTGTATGTTGTTGATGCTATTTATTATATTTGCTGAGTATTTGGACTCATCTCTTGCTTTTGTTGTGCTTTTAGGTACCACTTGCAAGAACAACATGCATGGGAGGGAGTAGAATTGCTTTGGATGCACTCACTACCACACAATCTTTTAAAGATGATTATCATTTAGGTCATACCTTAATAATAAGCAAACTGTTTAAGGATTAATTTTGGTTATGCCTGAATGCATTGGGTTATTTGTAATGATGAGAGTGGTAAGTTTTAATTACACTTGCTTCAGCTTAGCTGAATAGATTATTTATGAATACTTTGATGAACTTGCGATGTTGAGATATTGATAATAATATATGCATCTGTTGGAACCTCCGGTATACCTAGTTATACAAAGGAGGTTCTGCCAGAATTTAGAACTATGCATTATGTTTATTGTTTATCATGCTTATTTAGTACCACTCCAGGCCCCTAATGGGTTGGGGTGTTACAGTTTCATTCAAGGGGAACAATACCATGACAAAGTTTGAAATGTTTATATCATCAACTAGCATAAGTAAAGCTTAAAGACATACAATAAAAGCACCATGAATCCAATTATTACAAAATTTGAGTCTCATTGAATTAGATAATAGAAACAATATTCGGTGATGGTTGTGCAACATTGTGAATTTCAGTGATGGTTGTGCAACATTGTGAAATTCAATAGTGAGCTACTTTCCCTAAAGAATATCATCCATGCCGGGCACCTAAACAACAAAAGCAAGAGTGATTCCACAACATAGCAAATACAACTGAACATTATAGACAACATCGAATAAAAAACAAATCATTCTCAAGGAATCGAATACATGAGAAAAATGCATACTCCTGATGCAAGTATGAAAATGAAATCCACTTCCCTTCTGCATATACCGGCATAGATAGTGAAACACCCGTCGGTGATCACTTAGGCACACATTATCAAAATGTGGGGATCCAAGGCACGTATGAAGAATCTTTCATACGAAGATCTATTTGCCCATATTGGAATGATGGGAGTTTCATCACCCACTCCCGTGGGTGAGGCATGAATAATTGATATGAAATGAATAAAAAATGCATTCTCTTATAGAAATAAATTGATACGAACAATGAACATAGTCATGTAAGAACGGAATTACTCATCATCCATAGAACTCAACTATGACATTCATACAATCGATTTGAACCAAACAAACATTCAAGATAATTCAATCTGTACTTGCCTTTGGCGTTGCAACATGTTGGAGGGTAGAGAAGGTGCAACTAACCCCGAAGTCACTCCTCCGACAACAAGTATTTTACTCAAAACAGACTTAACAAGGTAATACAACGCTAATTACAACGATCTCAACCGCATTCCCAAAACCCATGTTTCAATTATGTAATCTAAACATACATGACGATGAACTAGCAGAAAACCTAAACCGGACAGCGACCTTCTAAAATACATATCTCCCAATCTACTTATCATTAAATTCATTTTTAATCTCTCTAGAAATATTATGAAATTTTCTATAAAAGTATAGTCGGTGATATTCTCAAATTTTTCATTAACTAATGTTAACAGACATAAGAAAAACAATGATAGAACTGTCGGATATTCTGGATAGTAACTTAAAATGGCTATAATTTTCAATAGGGTAATCCAAAAAATGTGTTCTTTATCAATCTGGAAAGCTAAGAGAATAGCCTACAAAATTCGCATGGGTGGACAACCCTGATTCGGCCATTAACAGATCCTAATCTTCCAGTATCCACGACTGCTATAATTTGACAGGGATTCTGGACAACAATCATTGCAAAATTAATAACTCACAAAACACAACTCCAAATCATGTGATCTCAGATCCTACAGAAATCTAACGAAATATCCTACAATTCTATAGGAGACCAAAAACCCTAATTTTGCCCATATCTTGACCAAAACGGAAGAACAAAAAAGACTATAGATTACCGATTCAAATGCAGTAGGAACAACAATCCACTAAATGGCCACATCCCATAGAAAATTATTAAACCAACAGCGAGGAGTTGAGATTTACCCTAGAAGACACGAATGAACTCGTCGGAAACCCGACAAGGATCTCCTCTCCCCTTTCTTCTCCCTGTCCTCCACCTTCCTTTGCCCGACAGTAATGGAGGAAGCACCACTAAGGGGGAGGACAGCAATGAAGCGCAAGGGGAGGAGGTGCTGGACCAGGACACCAATGGAGAGGGAGGGTGGAGGCTCTAGGGGGAGGAGGCACATGGAGGGAGGGGCTCTAGGGTTTCAGCCGCCCCCTTTTTCCCACTTGGCCGGCCCCCACATGGGCCTCATGAATGATCGTGGGAAGGCTACGATAGCTCAAAACAAAAAAAAATTACCGTGCAACCAAGGAACTGTAACAGCCCAAAATTTCAATTTCAGTTGAAAATAAGACTTTAATTATTTTTGTGGATTTTCTGGAAATTTTAAAAGCTTTTCCCTAATTAATTTAAAGCTAAAATAATTTATGTGCAAAACCTATTACCAACTAAAAGTTGGAATTATTTTATTTAAGTCCAGAATGCCTCATAGAATTTCTGTGAATTTTCTCAAAAATTTTGGACTTAATTTACTATTTTCTAATGCTTATTTGAATTTCTGGAATTAAATCAATTGAAAAAGATTTCAAAATCTCTTGCAAGATCTTGGGCGAAGCCCAGCCTTTGTCTGTCGTCGACAATCCTCCCGCGCTGATTAATGCGGGCGTCCGTCAATCGGACGGCCGACATCAATCCACCCCGCGCTCTTCTCTCTCTCTCTGTCTCGCCGACAAGTGGGCCCTCGCACTGTGCTTCTTCCTCCCCGCTTTCTTCCCCGCGCGCCCGTCGCACTCGCCGCCATTACCGCTCGCCTCGGAGCTCTCCACTCCCGCGATTCCCTCCCTCTCTTCACTCGCCATCACGCGCGTTAACTCCCCTTACTCGCCGCATTCACCCGGCATTACCACCTTCTTAACGCCAGTGCGCCCGCGCTCTCGCCTCCGCCATTACCGCCGCACCCAATCTCCCGCTCCGGCCTCCCTTGCCTATAAAGCACCCCAGTGCGCCTCTCCTCCTCATTCTATCCCCCACCTCCTGTCCCCTCGATCGCCCTCGATCGCGCATTTCGCAATTCCCCGCGGCGGCTCGTTCTTCTCCGATTCCGGCGCCACGAGCTTCTCCACCACCTCATTGCACCTTGGCATCGGCGTCCTCGGTGATACTCGGCGCACCTCGGCCGCCAAGACCCCGGAGCTCCCGCCGCCAACAACCGAACCACACCCGCCTCTCGTCGTGAGCGATCTTTCGACCACTCTCTCCGCCGCCAGTGGCGATTCGCCTCGATGTCTCCCCAGATCTTTTGCGTACCTCGCCGAACTGCCGCGCCGCCGTTCACTGGTACCCTCGGCTCCCGTGCTCCTCCCCTCTCCGGCGCCAACGTGGCTCGCCACCTCAGCGCCACACCAGCACCACCTCACCCCCTGCCGTGTGCGTGGCAGCCACGTGGGCGCCAACATAGCACGCCGCGCCAGCATAGCCTCCCCCTCGCCTTTGTCTTTGTGGCCGAGTCCACAGTGGACTCGGAAGCGCGTGGACTCGATCCATGTTGTGCGGGCCCACTTGTCGACCTCGTGAGCAGTCTTTGCTGATGCATGCTTGTACAATAAATGGAATTTCCTTTAGAAATTTAATTCAGGAAATTCGGAAATTCTGATTTTAGGATTTAATTTAGGTTTTAAACTTCCAGGAGCTCGTATTTCTTCATACAAACTCCGATTTAGGTGATTCAAATTTCTAAATTTGTATAAAATCAAGATCTAGCTAACTAAACCAAAATTATTTAAGTTGGAGTTAATTTGTATTTTCATTTGAATTTATTTGAGTTCTTTTGAATTACATTTGAATTTGGATTATTCTCGTATAGATTTTGGCGACTCAGGAGAGCTTGACCCTATTGAAGAAGTAGAATACCAAGATTTTGAACAAGGCAAGTTACACCATTGACCATTTTGCCCCCAATATTTAAAATTATTTAATTTCTATTTTAAATTATTATTGCATGCATAATTGTATTTAATTATTTTAAATTCCTATTTTAAATACTTAATTATTCCGATTCCTTTGTATAGCCACATTTGAATGTTGTATTACCAATTCCTTGTCACCTTAGTCAAATGAATTTAAAAATAAATATATGCTTAGCAAATGCTTAGACCAGGAAATATTTGATTTTGGGAGAATTTAGCCAAGATTTCAAAATTTGATAAAAAGCATATGACATTGTTATGTCATGGTGGACTTTTGCAAATGTCTTTGAAAATTATAAAAATAAGAGAAAATGGTTTGTACTTGGGCAAAAATGGACCGTTGGTGGGTGCAGGTTTATGCACGGGCTCGTCTGGTTAGGACTGAGACCCAGGGTTTTTATTGAAGGTTGCCTAAGTAGGTTAAGGACCGGTCTTTGAGCCGCATCTTGCAAAGCTCCACCGTACTACCACATGTTCTGTATGGGCAGAACTAGGCTTAATAATTTGTCTTACCTCATTATTGTTTATGCCATTTTTGTTGTGTGGGTGTCGGTTAGACTTTATTCCCACTTGGCGCAAGAGGGGGCTTCCGGCAGGTGGTTAGCCTAATGGAAGTGAAACCTTAGCGGGCATATTGGTAGTGAGGTAGTGCATTGGAAACGCCTTGTGATAATTGCCTAGTCACACGCCTAAGGAAGCGTGTATTGGCCGACATAATGGGCAAATTATCTCGTGTGGGTAAAGTTGTACCCCTCTGTAGAGTGTAAATCTATTCGAATAGCCGTGTCCACGGTTATGAACATGCTGAGCAAAGCCACTCTAAGTTAGATTTGTTTTTGGTTTTAAAATAACTTTGGACATGATTTGAGGATGGTTAATCCTTGTGGTAAAATTGGGCGGGTAGCCTTGTGATAGGAGGGTATCCTTCACCATGTTTCATATGGAGGTTATCCACTATAAAATGATCAAATTTTAAAATCTAATTTTAGCTATGGAATAAAAATGTGCCTTGAAACTTAGTATAACTATTTAAACCCAAAAATGCTGAATTACGCAAATAAACCCTACAACCTTCCTTTGAATAACCTATGCATGCATTATAAATTCTGTATTGGGTGTAATTTGCGAGCCCAGTTGTAGTGCTCACTCTTGCTGAATATTATTATTCAGGAGAAGACTACTACCCGGAAGGTGAGGAGCAGGACGTTTAGGCAGCGACCTCCAGACGATTGCCTGTGGCGTATCGTGTGGCTTACCATTATATTTTGCTTCCGCAATGTTTTATTTGGCCTCAGCCCAAATTGTAATAAACTCTATGCTTATTAATAAACACATTGGATATGTTTGTGATAACATTTTGTATTTGTATACCTTGGAAATCACGAACTAGTGTAAGAACACAGAGAATTTGGGATCCTTCGTTCCCGGGTTCGGCAGGAACCTCCACTAGTAATAGATCATGAGATTACCACTAGGCGCGCCGACTCATAGCGAGTAGAGTCGATGTAGCGAGTTGATGCGATCGTAGTCATACCACGTCTTCTCCTCAGAGTTGTCATCGCCCCTCTATTTATATGCATCCATAATGGGTCTCGTACCTGAGGCCCATTAGGAACCAAGGGCCTACAAGAATTCAGATCACTATCCAAATTAAATCCTAGCCCTTTAATTGTGCGACCCTATAGGTTCATGTGTAATCGGTTGTGACTCAAAAACTCTTTTCAGACCACCGGTCGTTAAGCGATACCTAGCAAACACATAATGATTCCCAATCAAACATAGAATATATCGGACGAACCTTAATACAATATGATCTACAACTAGGTCTATATAACTAACGACTAGCTCGTATCTCTATATACCAGTTCATATTTGGTCTCGACCAATTCGTAACTCCTTACGACTAGGTTTCGACCACTTAGTGACCATGTTCGACCAACCTACGACCAGTTCGTCTCCATGCGACTAGTCCGTATCTGATCGAACTGAAAGACCTTCTCGTGTATTCTCCCTTTGCATCACAATGTCTGGCTGAACTCGAGGTGAGATGTTGTATCATCCATGGACTGTTCAATACTTTCTCGATCAAGTGTCGAATAACTTCATGTGGTCGACACTTCGACCACTAGTGGCATGGCCATGCACTTTCTTTGTACGACCACAATGAGGGGCCCAGAGACATCTCTCCTGTTATGTTAGGAGGGGTAAATCCCATATCTGACCAGTCACATCCCTCCGCGTATTTCATAGCATACCCGAAAGCTACCTTTATAACTACCTAGTTACGAGTAGCGTTTGGCAACCCCTAAGAGTGCTACTACATATGTAGGAAACCATGATGATCTCAGGTCTATGGATTATACATCATCAGTGCTTGAGACCAAGTAATGATACATAGAATCATAACAATCTCCATAGTGTCTCAAGGTGGGTCTTTTCTAACACCATGTTCTCTAACATGTGTTCATATTATTGGTTTGATATCTCCATATCCATGACTTGTGAAACATAGTCATCAACCAATACATATACTAGTCTATTCATATGTGTTCTCATATGTTTTCGACCAGGGAACGTTTAAGAATAATCATCATAGAAATATAGAGTTTCACAATCAAGTCACATACTTGATAATAAATATTATTGATATTATTCTATGAACAAGATAACATATTATCCAATGTTATGAACGTAATGAAATATAATCATCTTTATGATTGCCTCTAGTACATATTTCCAACACCTCATGGGCTAAAGGCCCGATGCCCAGGTTCTAGAATTTTCTTTCTATGCAGCGAACATTTCGGAGGTCGTAACTTTCTCTCCTGAACTCGGAATGGAGTGATTTTTATCTTCAAATTTATCTAACTCATAGTACTTTAACTTCCTATTTGTGGAGTTTTTCCGAAAACACCGTCTTCATTACTAAATTTTCCTTGGAAGTTGAGCGGACCTTGGTTCTATGTGCAGCCTACCTTGCGGGCCCCATATCTAAAACCTCGATACTCCAAATTAGGTCAATAAAGACTCTAAATTGGACTATGGAAAGTGATCTACAACTTTCTAGTTATGAAGTTTTCATTTGAAGCCGTTACAAGCGCGAAAATCATGTTGCGAGATGATTACCAATTCTGTCCTGTTTCTATGCGAGGGAAATAAGGAATCTCTCAATCTCCATATATTTGCTGTAAATAAACCGAATATTACATTCTACCCCCCTTAAATAGAATTCGACTCTGAATTCTACTCGAAAGAACACCAACTAAACTTAATAATTGTTAACACGTACCAGACGTTAACAATTCTGGTTAAAGCTCGCGCATGCGAGTTTCCAAGTCCCAAGTCTCATCACTCTCAGACCATAACGTATACCAACGTATTACACCTCAACACTCGTCTCGAACTTTACAGGTTCTCTCAAATGTAAGGTCTTACTCGTTGGCTCGGATGCAAATGTAAGGTCTTACTCGTTGGCTCGGATGCCCCATTCCATTGTGGAGTGCCCGGTGGTGTAAGCTGTGGAATAATTCCATATTGCTTCAAATGATCACCAAATTCATAGCTAAAAAATTCACCTCCGCGATCAAATCGTAAGGATTTGATTGTCCTGTCAAGTTGATTTTGTACTTCATTCTGGAACTCCTTGAACTTTTCAAAAGATTCCGACTTGTGCCTCATTAAATAGATATATACATATCTACTATAGTCATTGGTGAAATTAATGAAGTATTGAAAACACCTCTAGCTGTCGTGCTCATTGGTCCACGTACATCCGTATGTATGAGTGCCAGCAAGTCGGACACCCTTTCATTCCGACCAGTGAAATGTGTCTTGGTCATCTTTCCAAGTAGGCAAGATTCGCACGTTTTAAATGATTCCAAATCAAATGAGTTTAGAATTCCATCATCATGGAGCTTCTTCATACGTTTGTCACTTATGTGATCCAAACGACAATGCCAAATAAAAGTGGAATTCATATCATTGGGCTGAAGCCTCTTCACATTAATATTATAGACGGGTGCATCATCAAGATTTAAAATAAAGAACCCACTCAAAACAGGAGCATAGCCATAAAACATTTCATTCAAAAATATAGAACAACCATTGTTCTCAATGATGAATTTATAACCCTCTGCCATCAAACATGAGGCAGAGATGATGTTTCTACTTATGCCTAGAACGTAATAACAATTATTTAATTCCATAATAAATCTCGAGGGCAAAAGTAATGGCAAAGTCCCGATGGCTAATGCAGCAACCCTTGCTTTATTCCCGAAACGAAGATCCATCTCGCCCCTTGCAATTCTCCTAGTCCTTGTTAGATTCTCCATCGAATTGCAAATATGAGCAACCGATCTGGTATCAAATGCCCAAGAGCTAACAAAAGAATCAGCAAGAAAAACATCTATAACATTAACACCTGAAGTGGAAGGTTTAGTCCCACCTTTCTTTTTCAGATCAGCCAGGTAGTTCTTGCAGTTGCTCTTCCAATGGCCTGTCTCTTTGCAGTAAAAGCATTCATTCTCTTGAGTTGGGCCGGACTTTGTCTTGGGCTTAGGCTTGTTAGTTTGGATCCTATCCGAAACTTTAGTCTTGCCATTACCTTTGACCCAAGTCTTAGCCTTCTTCTTGAAGCTTGTACTTTTTTGCACCATCATCACATGATTGTTGCTTTTCTTTTTGCTGTGCTCTGCAGTCTTGAGCATCATATGTATTTCGGTGAGATTCTTGTCTAAGCCATTCATGTGGAAGTTCAGAATGAACTGCCCATAGCTTGTAGGAAGCGAAGCAAGAATCAAATCTGTAGCCAACTCTTGAGTAAGTGCAAAACCAAGTTTTTCCAAGCCCTGTGTGTAACCAACCATCTTGATCACATGTGGGCTCACCGAACTACCCTCAGCTAGCTTACTCCCAAATAATTTATTTGAGATCTCCTATCTCTCAGTTCTTGCTTTTGTCTTAAATATACCTTTGAGCACCACGATCATATCGTAGGCCTCAATATTCTCAAACTGCTTCTGAAGGTCTAAGTTCATGACAGCAAGCATGAGACAGCTAATATCAAGAGACTCATCACATGCCTTTTTATATCTTTGTTTTAAGAGCGGCTGACATCTCGATGAGGCACATCAGGAATTGGTTCCTCTAGAACATGTTCCTTTTTATCTTGCCTAAGAACAATTCTTAGGTTGCGGGACCAATCCGCAAAATTTGTTCCATTCAGTTTTGCCTTATCAAGTATCAAGCGTAAAGCAAAAGCGCATGTAAATCTACAGATTGGTACCATGATCTACAACATAAAATATGCAAAACTAAGATATATGTTCAAGAAAAGTAACTTCTATTAAACAATTTAATAAAGTTACTCCCACTGAATACCATATCCCTCTTATGACATTTAGTGATTCAAGACCCGTAATCAGTTAATCTACTAGTGAGCTTTGGCATCACTGTTAGAAGATTAGTGAATTTCGTAAGTGATGCACCGAATGCATCAAATTTGATTCTGTCTGAAGCAAAACATCCCTACGTTACCATACCATCAATTGGGCGTTTCTTCCTTTGCATTCAACCCAGTTTTTAGTTTTCTTGTGTTCTTTATTGCACCCGAAAATTTCTCTTTTGCTCTAACGATTTCCAATGATTCAAGCACCTCCTCCCCTATATAAAGTGAGCACCTGGAGCCCCTCTCCATCTTCAACGCACCCCCAAAATCTCTCCTCCCATCTCCCTGTGGTTTTGCCGAGTTTTCGATTTGAAGTCCACTCTAGCGTCGCCTCCGGTGGAGCTCCGCCACCTTCGTCACCACCACCGGCAGTGCGACGTCGTGATCTACATATGCACACCTTCGCATCATCAAAACCTCGCCAGAGCGCCGCCACCACCGTGCACCGCCGCTGCCGTCGCCGGCCGTCCCCGACCACGCGGCCACCTCCTACGGCTTCGTCTCAAGGTCAGCGACCCATTTTGGTCTCACCCTCCCTTCTCCTTTCCCTGGTGCCACCACCACTGTCTTGCACAACTTCTTTTGTTTGGAGGTAGAAGACAATCAGTACAATGCAACTAGTAATGAAATGCATACCCATGTAATTCCTTCCAAAAATCATTTCTCTCTAATACAAACTACGAATCCATTTATTCTTCCTCCTAAATTCATCTAAATTCATCCTTTATTCTTCAGTATTTATTTTGTAATTTTTATATTTTATTTATTTTTGTTGTTTATTTCATTTGCGCGTAGTCGCCGCCACCAGTCGCCGCCGGCCAAACCGCCACTTCCATCAGGTAGAGTACCTCGCCGGGGTTCTATTTTTATTGTTTGCCGGCCAACTCTCCCTTCCTATCGCTGGCACGGGCAATTTTTCCATGATTTTTACTATTCACATATGCACGAAATGCTACAGTAGTATGCAACCCATGCTACGTACTCCTGCAGCAAACTTCGCTACCTTCATTATCCCTCCTCGGTCATTATTTTTCCGAGCCGACTACGTCGCCGCGTGCACCTCGCTTTCCCCTTCCTGTCCCTGGAATTCGCCGCTCTCTTTTCGCCGCAACCAAAAATTTTCCACCGGTAGGCCGTAGTCGAGCGTCGTCGTTGCTGCATTAGATGGTCGTACCTTTCTTCGACAATATATGTCGTAGTTTTCTTGGACTAGGTAGTTGTAGCTATCTTCGACCTGATAGTTGTAGTTTTCTTGGACCTGGTAGTCGTAGCTTCTACCGACTAGGAAGTCGTAGCCTTTCTTTCGACCAGTGTTGTCAAAATCTCTTTCGATCAACACTGTCGAAACCTTTTTTTTGACCAGTGCAGTCGAAACCTTTCTTTTGACTAGTGCAGTCGAAATCTCTTTCGACCAGTCAGTCGAATTCTTTCTTTCGACCAGTGCAGTTAAAATCTCTTTCGACCAGTCGAAACCTTTCTTTCGACCAGTGTCGTCATAACTCCTTTCGACCACGCAAGATGAACAGTACTTAGAGATGAACAGTGTTCAAAGTGAATAGTTCTCAGAAGAAGAACAGTACTCGGATTCCATCTTTTCTTGTGCTATCCAAACTTCTACATGTTCGTTTTGCTTCATACTAACTTCGATTTCGCCGATTCAAATTCCTAAATTCAAATAAAGTCGATATCTTCCTTCCAGTATTTATTTCATAATTTTTCGATTTTATTTGAATTTGGACTATTTACACGTATAGATTTCGACGACTTCCGACAACCGATTTCGACGCTGTTTGAGAACAACATATAAACAAGCAAGACAAGTTATACCTTTGATCATATTTGATCCCATTATTTCAAATTATTTAAATTATATTTCAAATTATTTAAATTATATTTTAAATTATTATTGTATGCGTATTTATATTTAGGTAATTTAAATTCCTATTTTAAAGTTATAGCTATTACCAATTCCATTGTATAGCCAATCTTGTTATTGAATCAGTCATACCATGACACCTTAGATGAAAATCTAGTTTATGCAATAGTATGAACTAGAAAATTTTGGAAAAAATTATGCTTAGACATGTTTAGACAAAGAAATATTTAGTTTCAGGAATTTGGCCAAATAATCAAGTATTGTTTAAAACCCTATGGCATTGGTTTATCATGGAAGATTTTGCAAATGACTTTGAAACGCAAAAATAAAAAGTTGGTTTGTACTTGGGCGAAATGGATGTTTGGTGAGTGCAGGTTTATGCACGGGCTCAATCTGGGTAGGGTTGAGGCCCAGGGGTTATTTTGGAAGTCACCCAAGTTAGTTAAGCACCGGTCTTCGAGACGCATTTTGCTAAGCCCTACCGTACTACCACATGTCCTGTATGGGCAGGACCTGGCTAAATAATTTGTAACATTCCACCGTAATTGTGCCATGTTGATGTGTGGGTGTTAGGATGACCTACTTTTATATATTCCCATATGGCGCAAGAGGGGGCTTGAGTCCAGCGGGTGGTTAACCCAATGGAAGCGAAACCTTAGCGAGGCAGGACTACGGTGGGATGGCACATTGTAAAGGCCTTGACATGTGCTCTAGACTGCTTACCTATGGTAGTGAGAGGTGGTGTCGACTGATGCCAAACAAACTAGAGAATTCATGTCTTGTGGGTAAAGTTGTACAACCTCTGCAGAGTGTAAAACTATTCGAATAGCCATGTCCACAGTCATGGACATGCTGAGCAAAGCTACTCAAAGTTAGACTTTGATTTTGTTTGCAAAAGACTTTATCAAATGGTTTTGGATGTATATCCAATTGGAAAATTGGGTGGTTAGCCATGTGATAGGAGGGTATCCATCACCATATTTCATATGGAGGTTATCCTACTATAAAACATGAGAATTTATAAAATGAATTTTTGTTATCAAATAACTGCTTTGGAACGTACTACAAATATTTAAAGAAAACATTGTTTTATGCAAATTCAACCAATAAGCCTTCCTTTGATATATCCATGCATGCATTAACTCTGTTATTGGGTGTAATTTGTGAGCACGGAAGTTGTGCTCACCCTTGCTTCATGCAAATAAATTTCAGAGGAGAAGGACTTCGGATCTCGACGACTAGGCCGCTACTGATCGATTGCTGTGGCGAATCATTTGGACTCCACTACTTCTTCGTCTTTCGCTGTGTTTGTTTATTGTTGGCTTGTGAGCCTTTCTTGTAATCAACTCTGTTTATTAATAAAGTTATGCGAATTATAGATGTTACCATATTTGTTTACTGTGTGAACTAGCTACTGATCATGGGACTAGTTCAGAAATGCACAGAGGATTTGGGGGTGTTACTCCTGGGTCCGACAATAGCCATTGTAGTGATGGGATTGTGTTTCTCGTGCTCTACCCGTTGAAGCAACCGAAGAAAAACTTTGTGCGGGGGCTTGTACCATGCACTTGCTCGTTTCCGGTGCACATGATGGTGTAGTGGAAGTAGATGAACACCGGCCGTTGAAGGAGTTCGTAGGTGCAGGTGTTCGACTGGAGGGAGTAAATGGTACTCTTGATTTCCCTTGAGTTGTGCGACCTGCAAAAGAACCTGCAAAATTTCCTTTGTTTCTAGATTGACGTCCCTGTACCTCTCTCTTAGTTTACAAGCAAGATGAAACAAGTGAGTGATAGAATTGTATTTTTTTAGTCAAGTATGTCCTGAATTTCACAGTGTATGCCTCCCAAAAATCTACCCATCATAGCATCTTCAGTTTCCTCTAAACCACAATGTAACAAACCAGTTTGTAATTCTTGATAACAATCCTCTACAGAACTAATACCTTGTTTTAAGCGTTGCAATTTATTAAGCAAATCACGAGAATAATATGAAGGTACAAATCTATGCCTCATTGCTCTCTTCAAAACATTCCATATTCTAGGTATGTTCTGATTAGTACGACAATATTCGCTCCACCAAATAGACGCAAAATCAGAAAACTCGCTAGTAGCAGCCCGAACTTTCTTATCTTTACGGAATTCGTGACAAGTAAATTTTTGTTCTACGGTAAGCTCCGATGTGAGATAAGCATAAGGATCATATTTTCTAGCAAAAGGAGGCGTGATGAATTTAATTTTACCAAATGCATCATTATGGTCACGTACCTCACGTTGATTTCTTCCCATACCTTGACAATTTTGACGAAGCCGACGATGGTTGCGATCATTGTGAACATTTAATCCATCTGTTTCTGTATCAACAGTGTGGTTGTTCACGTCTTCTTCTTCCACCTCATCTGTCCAAAAGTGGGCAGCAGGTGGTGTGCGGCGAGCAGGAGGCTCCTTGATGAGTCACGGCGGCCCGATCTTCCGATAGGTTCGATTTGGTTCGTCGTGAGGACGTTAACGCTTTGAGGCTTCCGACCAACAGATCGTCACCTCGCAATTCGCTACACCCGCACGCCTGTCGTTATCGACCACGCTTGCACGCGATCGACCTTACCACGAAGGTTATTGTTCCTACAAGCAATCGAAGCAACTCACAAGAATAAGGTAGATGCAATCTGAATTGTATTGCGGATATAGATGAAGTTTACAAGTGGGGTTCCTCAAACCGATAATCGGCGAAACTGCAATTGGCAGAATAATCTAAGAAAAACCCGCCCTAAACTATGACAGCTACTGTATATATATAGGGGAACGTGAGGAGGTCGACCTAGGGTTGTGCGGCCGTGGGATGAAGCGTACACAAGCTGGACTACGACCTCGTCACGTTTACAAAGTCCTATTAGTTTCCAAAACGGTGACGCAGCACCTTGTGTTGCGTATTTCTGGTGGAAGATCTGGTTGTAGGACAGGTCCTAGGGTGGTCTTGAGGAGTCCGTGCTATCTTTGGTCATAGATTGTGTCCAACGAGTACTGTGCTCGCTTTTTGTAGGACCGTAAAGGCGACTAGGGGGGTGAATAGGCGTTTTCTCAACTTTCTCGCCTAAATCAAATTCAACACGAACTTTACTCCTTTAGCTATGAAAGCTAAGAAGATCAGTAAGCGCACAGTGGAAGCCTTGTGCTGAATTCGATAACCCCGCTCAACCACACGACACAAAAGTGGAGAGATGAACTCACCATTACAGGCTGAGTGCTGGCGGTCGGGCCGGTTTGGACACAGACGGTCGACCGACGTTCAACGGCGGTCGGACCGGCTACTAGCGGCGGTCGGACGGTGGATATCGGTTCGACCCGACGATCGAGTGGTGCAAAGCGAGCGGTCGGACGCTGTTACAAAACGGTCAATCCGATTGATCCGATCTTGAAAAATCAAACCCAAAACCAAAACGAAATTTGATCCAACTTTTGATTCAACCAATGAAACTTGACCAAATTTCGAGCACACTTTCCTAATGATATTAGAGACCTATTTCTAGCGACGATCCTCCTGATCCACTTCGTAGAATCGATCTCTCAAGGTTTTATCGAAGAAGTGCACAAACCCTAGAAATATGAAAATCTTGATTCAAGACTTGCTTGTCGGGGTTGATGATCTAGATGACTCTAGGAGTATTCCCACACATCAAAGCAAGATAAAATTGGTCAAGAGACCAAGCATAAACCCTTGAATCAAGGACGCACCAAAATCATCCAAAAGAGAGAAGAACACAAAGGGGACAAATGATCTTTCAAGTAAGCATCACAAGATTGATTGATCACACTAGATGCTTACAAAGCCACTCCAGCAAGGAGGACAAGAGCTCACATAAGAGCACACTCACAATCTCTCCAAACCCTAGCTTCTCCTCTCCTCTCCTCCAAACCCTAGAAAATGAAGAAGGGGGCCAAATGAATGCTTCAAGGGGTTTTACATCTCCCCCCTTTCTATTTATAGGAGAGACCTAGGGTTTCACTTTTTGGACCCACTCACACATGGGACCCACACACACAACTGTTGAAGCAATCGCCTGCTTCACCACGTGTAGGTTGATCAGCGGTTCTCATCACGTCGCCAAGCCTCTCTTGTCCGAATCCCACCGGAACCTCCCAGAGACTCGCACCGACTTCCGCACCGCCTGATCCAACCAGCTGTACCGAACTACCCGTTCGATCCATCTTGCCCATTCTGCACCATGCTTGAGTCACACGACCTCACCCGGTATCCATGATCGTTCTGAACCTCAGCTCTCCAAGCGTAGTCCCGATCCACCTCACCATTGATGTCGTTGACCTGCAAGCCACCTGCACAGCAATAGACAAACAAATCGTTTCTGGGAACAAGTTCTTCACAACTTGACCCACGTTAGCTCCGCAATGCAATATGCAACAATAAAGCATTGAACTCCATACATAAAACACATTCAATTCAACTCAATGCCAACTTGGCTACCCTCCAAGTCATCGGCGGTCTGACCGCCCCACAAGGCCGGTCTGACCGATTCCATGCTGGTCGGACCGATTCCTCAACGGCGGTCGGACCGCCCGAAAAGACTTAGCCAAATTTTCAGCGTGAAAATCCGAAACCTTCTGGAAACTTCAACTGAATGGAACTTTTGACTGGGAGCTCCAAAAATGATGTGACCACATCCAGGAGACTCCACTCACTTTCCTACACAACCTATTTTTGGCTCAACTCCAAAAACCACTTTTCTTTTTGGCGGTCGGACCGGCAAGCACTGCCGGTCAGACCTTCCCACTGGCCGGTCGGACCGGTGACCTGGCCGGTCGGACCGCCCGTGACCTGACAGCCCTGGAGCAAACCCGAAAACGCGACAAATTGCAAACCAACAAAGACATTGCCAATTGACTCATCATCCTGAGATCGTGCACATATCCTCACGATATCAACACTTTTCTGGTCGTAGATTGCTCCAATCGAATCAACTAGTCGTAGGTCTTCTTGTAGTGGTCGTAGACCCTGCGGAACTGGTCGTGGACCTTCTTGAACTGGTCGTAATCCTAGATTCCTGAGTACAAGTAAATCATCTCCATTAGGCAGCATCATAGAGTTCT
The DNA here is from genome assembly GCA_036346395.1 of Hsuehochloa calcarea. Taxonomy (NCBI): domain Eukaryota; kingdom Viridiplantae; phylum Streptophyta; class Magnoliopsida; order Poales; family Poaceae; genus Hsuehochloa; species Hsuehochloa calcarea. The sequence continues at coordinate 26,002,323 of CM070598.1, read as the reverse complement.
CAAATAATACACTCAGCCCTAGAAACGACTTTACCTGATCGATTAAGTGACGTGCTCTAGCTCTTGTCATAGGACCGTGTAGTTCAGCACCCAGATCTGTAGGGTCTTGTGTAGTGCGTGTATCCGAAGGAGGGATGTCCTCATCATACTCCCCCTCTTGAATTGGAGTCGTCCTCGACTCAAGCTCATCTTCTTCCCCCACGTATGGTTTCAAATCTGAAATGTTAAATGTTGGGCTAACCCCAAAATCTGCAGGTAATTCTAATTGATATGCATTATCATTTATCTTCTTAATTATCTTAAACGGTCCTTCAGCTCTAGGCATCAACTTTGATTTTCTTAATTCCGGAAACCTATCCTTTCTCAAATGAACCCAAACTAAATCACTTGGTTCAAATTTGACAACTTTCCTACCTTTACTTCCAGCAACCTTATACCTTTCAGTCATATGCTCTATATTCTCTTTAGTGGTTTCATGCAACTTGAGAATAAATGCAGCACGCTTCTTAGCATCTAGATTAATTTTTTCAGAGGTCGGTAAAGGTAGTAAATCAATAGGAACACGGGGTTAAAACCATACACTACCTGAAATGGACTTACCTTGGTGGTGGAGTGTACTGACCTATTGTAAGCAAACTCAATATGCGGTAAACACTCTTCCCACATCTTCAAGTTCTTCTTTAAAACAGCCCGCAACATGGTGGATAACGTGCGGTTGACAACCTCCGTTTGTCCATCAGTTTGGGGATGGCATGTAGTAGAGAACAGCAGCTTTGTCCCCAATTTATTCCAAAGTGATCTCCAAAAGTGGCTCAAAAACTTCGCATCACGATCCGAGACAATAGTATTGGGCACTCCATGTAAGCGAATGATTTCCCTGAAAAACAAATCAGCTATGTTTGTAGCATCATCGCTCTTGTGATAAGATATAAAATGTGCCATTTTAGAAAATCGATCCACTACTACAAATATACTATTTCTCCCCCTCTTTGTCCTAGGCAATCCTAAAACAAAATCCATAGAAATATCCTCCCAAGGGGCGCTAGGAATAGGAAGAGGCATATAAAGTCCATGTGAAAGGAGACGGGACTTAGCTTTGTTGCATGTAGTGCAGCGAGCTACGTAGCGCTCGACATCACGCCTCATCTTTGGCCAAAAGAAGTGGGTGGCCAGCACATCTTCTATCTTCTTTGCTCCAAAATGTGCCATCAAACCTCCTCCATGTGCCTCCTGTAACAACAAAAGACGAACAGAGCTAGCTGGAACGCATAGCTTGTTAGCACGATAGACCAAACCATCATTCAGCACAATGTTATTCCATGTCTTCCCTCCTTTACAATGTTCAAGCACTTCCTTAAAGTCCAAATCAGTGACATATAAACTCTTAATGGCCTCCAAACCAAAAATCTTATGGTCAAGTGGAGATAACATGGTATAACGTCTAGAGAGCGCATCAGCAATCACATTATCCTTACCTTTCTTATGCTTTATAACATATGGGAATGACTCAATAAATTCTACCCAGTTAGCATGTCGTTTATTCAGTTTAGCTTCACTTCTAATATGCTTCAGTGATTCATGATCCGAATGTATAACAAATTCTTTGGGCCATAGATAATGCTGCCAAGTTTGAAGCACTCGAACTAAAGCATACAATTCCTTATCATAGGTGGAATAATTCAAACTAGGCCTATTTAGTTTTTGGCTGAAATATGCAACTGGTTTACCTTCTTGAATCAATACACTACCTATCCCAATCCTACTGGCATCACATTCAATTTCAAAAGTCTTACCAAAATCAGGGAGTTGGAGTAGGGGTGCTTGGGTGAGCTTCTCTTTCAACAAGTTGAATGCCTTCTCTTGTGCAGGTCCCAATTGGAAAGGCACTCCTTTCTTTGTCAATTCATTCAATGGTGCGGCAATGGTGCTGAAATCCTGCACAAAGCGCCGATAGAATCCAGCAAGGCCATGGAAGCTCCGCACTTGTGACACAGTAGTAGGCGTCGGCCAGCTTTGGATGGCTACAATCTTTGTCTCATCCACCTCAATGCCCTGTGGTGTCACAACATAACCAAGAAATGCAACTCGATCGGTGCAAAAGGTGCACTTCTCGAGGTTACCAAACAAACGTGCGTCTCTCAAAGCATTAAAAACAGCACGTATATGATTTAAGTGTTGCTCATGTGACTTGCTATAAATCAAGATATCATCAAAGTAAACCACCACAAATTTTCCAATGAAAGGACGTAAAACCTCGTTCATCAAACGCATAAAAGTGCTAGGTGCATTAGTTAGACCGAAAGGCATCACTAACCATTCATATAATCCGAACTTAGTTTTAAAAACAGTTTTCCATTCATCTCCTAATTTCATTCTAATCTGGTGGTAACCACTCATAAGTCAATCTTTGTGAAAATAATAGAACCACTCAATTCATCTAGCATGTCGTCTAGCCTTGGGATAGGATGACGATACCTTATAGTAATGTTATTAATGGCTCTGCAATCAACACACATACGCCAACTACCGTCTTTCTTAGGAACCAAAAGAACTGGAACAGCACAAGGACTAAGGCTTTCTCTCACGTACCCACGGTCCAAAAGATCTTGGACTTGTCGCTGAATTTCCTTAGTCTCCTCTAGATTGGTCCTATATGCAGCATGGTTTGGCAAAGTCGCTCCTGGGATCAAATCAATTTGATGCTCAATTCCTCGAATAGGTGGTAATCCCGGGGGTACCTCAGTTGGAAATACATCCACATACTCCTGCAAAAGGTTAGCAACAGCAAGAGGCAAAGAGCTAGCTATGTCCTCAAGCGAATATAAGGCATTTTTGCATATCAAAGCATAGCATGTCAGCTCATTATTACAAATTTCGGCAAGTTCAGATTTAGTGGCAATCATAACACATCCCTTCAATTTAATTCCCTCGGACTTAGGACTAGACGCCACTTTCTCCCTTTTGGGTGGGAAAACACATTTTGCTACTTGCTGATTTTCAGAATCATGCTTATCGGTGTTTCTTTCACTTTTAGCGCGCTCTTCTTCATCTTTCAGAATCTCAGCTGGTGTCAAAGGCAACAACTTAATCTTCTTACCCTTATGTGAAAATGAGTAGGTTTTAGCTCTACCATGGTGCAAAACATCATTGTCATATATCCAAGGTCTACCGAGAAACAAAGAGCATGCTTGCATAGGCACGATGTCAAAGTTAGAACTATCTTTGTAATTACATGCTAAAAATTGCACTTTCACAACTTTGTGTACCTTTAATTTACCACACGAATTGAACCATTAGATGTAGTAGGGACGTGGGTGTGGTTGTGTGGTCATGCCAAGCTTCTCGACCATCTCGGAGCTTGCAAGGTTGTTGCAGCTCCCTCCATCAATGATGACTCTGCAGGCTCTGTCCTTCACGAGAAATCTGGTCTGAAAAAAGTTGTGCCGTTGATTTTGCTCCGCTCTCTCCACTTGTGCGCTCAGCACTAGTTGCGCAACAAGGCTCACATGATACTCGGTGTCAACAGCAACTACTTGTTCCTCTACATCATCAGCATCACTGTCTATCTCATCTCCTCCACCTGCAATGTTAGCTGCAAGTACATATTCGTCCTCAATATCACTAGTACTTGCATAACCACCGTCTTTGGTGGCAAGGTATGCTCACGACCAGGCGATCCCTCATGGCGTGCTCCATTCCCTTGCAACGGTGGCACACAATCCCGATGGTACGACCAATGGAAGCAACCACGAAGAACTCTTGGTGGTGCACGCACACTAGTAACTTTACTTACCTCGGGTGCATGTGATGTGGTCGAGGTCTTTGCTGAACGCGCCCTACTCGTGGAGGGGGCAGCAGACCGTGTAGCTAAAGGTGGGGCTGTTTTGGCTTGCCCCGACACTGGTCGTGGTGTAGACATGCTCCCAAAGTTGTTCCGTGGCTCGTGTTGTCGCCCCGCAATTCTTTTTTACATCAAACATGCAAGTTGGAACAATCTAGGACGCTATCGTATTCTTTGTAATCCACTATGTCCCGAATTTCACGCCTTAATCCTCCATAAAACGTGCCATTGCGACTTCTTCATCCTCAATAATATCACAACGCAACATGCTAATTTGTAGCCCCGATAATATTCTTTACGGATCTATTACCTTGGTTTAAGCGCTGCAATTTATTACGCAAATCACGTTTAAAAGAAGGTGGGACAAATCTGTTACGCATAGCAACCTTTAAACCATCCCACGTAGTAGGCGCTAATCCTTCGGTGCATACCCTATTCCACCAAATGATGGCAAAGTTTTTAAATTCACTTGTGGCTTGCCTAACTCTATGCACTTCGGGAACTAAGTGAGCATTCAATTTCTGTTCTACCGTCATCTCCCAATCTAGATATATTTCAGCATCATAAGTACCCGCAAAAGATGGTATAGAGAACTTAACTTTAGCATATGGATCATCATTAACACGTGCATTATGTTGCTGCACATTATTACCTCTCATACCTTGACGGTTGAAGTTCGGTTGGTGCCGTTGTCGAGCATCAAAGGCGTCGTGGTCGTGCATCTCATTATCATTATCAAACTCATGGTCATGGGCTGCACCATGAGGTTCCACACGACCAACGTTTGGTGGTCGGTTCACCATTCTTTCGAGGCGTGTAGTGAGCGCCGCAATACTATCGTTGATTGAGCGTTGTAATGTGATCGTGGTAGCTTGAAGCTTCCTGTCGATGTTCTCATTAACTGTAGTGCGTTGTTCATCCAATATCGTCATGAGCTCTTCCCTCAAAACACACTCTTGCGCATCCAATCCTTCACCTGACATAGTTAGTAGGACACAAAAGACAACACAAAGGTATTATCCCTATCACTATTAGGTGGTCAGAGGGTGGAATCACACACTCTCAAGCGTCTTACCAAGCTCTTATGAGTTTCTTACCAAATTGTAGCAAGTGGTCTAATCGGCGAAGGTGGGATGTACGATCACGGCAGAGGCGAATGCGAGGATCCAATCTGTGGGTCGAAAGTATGTGGAGCTCGTACAGGCAATGTTTAGTAGCAAGGAATAGCAATAATGAAATCAGATTAGCAAAGCTGAACCAAAGCCCACAATACTCGTCACAGTTGCTGGTCTAAAAGTGCCCCTAGCCCTAGCACAATACTGATCGAAACAAGGACTCGATACAAAGGAGTCCAAAGGATGCAAAGGTTGGGCGGTCGTAGACCAACTAGGGGTGGTCGAATTGCTTCTTCTTCTTTTCTTTTGCACTTTTTGCTTCTTTTCTTTTCTTTTCTTTTGCACTTTTTGCTTCTTTTCTTTTCTTTTGCACTTTTTGCTTCCTCTTTTTTTTTCTTTTTTTTTTGCAAACGTGACCCAAACCCAAAAATTCTTCTGTTACCTTTTTTGGATCCGATGAGGTGATTGGGTCACAAACTTTTTCCGGAGAGCAGGGGTAAATAGGTAATTAAAAGATACTCTCTCTCTCTCGAACTTGGGCTAGTACATTGCGGTTCTGAATCCGACCAGGATCGAATCCGACTGTGGTAGTTCTGAGTGGATGGTAGAATGGGTGTTGCTCAAGAGGTGGTCGGATCCGAGTAGATGTTCGATTCCGACCGGATGGTAAATCCGGCGGGTGGTCGAATGGGTGTCGCGAAAAAGGAGGTCGTGCGTCGGGATGGATGGTGGCACGGCGGCACGGTGCCGACTAGAGACCAAGAATGCTACTCTAAACCAAGCAACAAATACACCGACGATGGACTCGAACTCAAGAATGCGAAAAAAACAAAATTGCGAAAGGCACAAAGTGGTTTGGACGGCGGAATAATTACGATCTAAAACTTTTGTAGGGCGGTTTTTCCGACTCTAGGTGAGGAACACAACTAACAAAGGGGATAAACAAAATTACCTAACGGGCAACCTTTGCTCGATACCACTTAATGAGTCACGGCCCGATCTTCCGATAGGTTCGATTTGGTTCGTCGTGAGGACGTTGGCGCTTTAAGGCTCCCGACCAACAGATCGTCACCTCGCAATTCGCTACACCAAGACGCTTATCGTTATCGACCACGCTTGCACGCGATCGACATTACCACGAAGGTTATTGTTCCTACAAGCAATCAAGCAACTCACAAGAACAAGGTAGATGCAATCAATTGTATTGCGGATATGGATGAAGTTTACAAGTGGGGTTCCTCAAACCGATAATCGGTAAACCGCAATTGGCGAGAATAATCTAAGAAAACCCGCCTAAACTATGGCGCCTCTTGTATATATATAGGGGAACGTGAGGAGGTCGACCTAGGGTTGTGCGGTAGTGGGATGAAGCGTACACAACACGGACTCCGACCTCGCCACGCTTACAAAGTCCTATTAGTTTCCAAAACGGTGACGCAGCACCTTGTGTTGCATATTTCTGGTGGAAGATCTGGTCGTAGGACTGGTCCTAGGGTGGTCTTGAGGAGTCCATGCTATCTTTGGTCGTAGATTGTGTCCAACGAGTACTGTGCTCGCTTTTCTGGTCGTAGATTGCTCCAATCGAATCAACTAGTCATAGGTCTTCTTGTAGTGGTCGTAGACCCTGCGGAACTGGTCGTGGACCTTCTTGAACTGGTCGTAATCCTAGATTCCTGAGTACAAGTAAATCATCTGCATTAGGCAGCATCATAGAGTTCTCAAATAATACACTCAGCCCTAGAAACGACTTTACCTGATCGATTAAGTGACGTGCTCTAGCTCTTGTCATAGGACCGTGTAGTTTAGCACCCAGATCTGGAGTGTCTTGTGTAGTGCGTGTATCCGAAGGAGGGATGTCCTCATCACTCCTCCACTCTTGGCTCACCCTGGGCCGTGGTTTCAGCATGTGGCTGACGTTCGAGGAGCACAACACGTGTGTGGAGCACCGCAAGGTTGTCGTTGATCTTATCCAAGGCATTACGTAGGCCCTCACCGACCGAGTGCTCCATGTACCGCAAGAGCTCTCTCGTGTGAGTTGTGAGAGACGCCGCACCCGCATGCTCCAAAGAGTAGTCGTTGTTGTTTCCGGCATGTGTAGATCCGTGTGACCCTGCTATTGTTAGTAGAAAATAAAGAACAAATCACAGTGTATATGTCACAATAAACTACTTGTTTCTGGAGTTTCACGAGTCACTCTCTCACAATGCCCTACCAAGTTCTAACAAGCTCTTACCAAGCAGCAAGGAGGTGGTACAACCGGTGGCTTGTTCATGATACTCTCACTTGTGAATAGCCCAACGATTGCGAGGAAACGGTACTTTATGAGTTAGTACGAAGTGGAGCTCAGAAGTCTAGTATGTAGCAAAGGAATAGCAATTGTTCAAATCAGTATGCAAAGCTGAAAAGTGGTTCAAAGTACTAGTCACAAGTGCTAGTCCTAGTATAAACCAAGCCTAATTAGTGCAACTCGCAAGAACGACTAGGAGCAACAATGGGAAGGCTAGCACAAGAACTATCAAAGCAAGCGAGTAATGTATTACTATGTCAAACTAAACAAGGAAAAAAATCAAGAAATGAGCTAGCTCTGAATTTCTTTTTTCATGTTTTTCTTTTTCTCTTTTTTTTGCTCCTTTTTTTGCCCTCTTTTTTTTGCGAATCTGCAACTGACTGAAATCTCTTCGAAATCCTCTTTCGGTCCTAGGGGGGTATATGGGTCACAAACTTTTTGTGAAAGGCAGGGGTATAAATGTAATTAAAAGATACTCTCTCTCTCTCTCTAAACTATGATTTTTTTATCACGTTGCCGAAGTTTGATGAATCTTAGGTTTCCTTCTAGCAACACGAAATAACCTCTTTTAGCTCGCGACGGAAGGGTGGCTTGTGGCCTCACGAACAAGATGGCCGAACGATGGTAGACCGTGTTGGTGCCACGACAGTGATTAGCAATAGCGGCAGGAGCTATGGTGGTCGATCGATTGCCGCGGCAAGTGTTTTGGTGGCTTCAAAGAAAGGCCGGTAGTAGCGGGGGGGGGGTGATGGGGCGCAATAAGGTAGCGGCGCTACAGGGGGTGATGAGTGCTGCGACAGGACTAGACGACTTGTAAGAGACTCCAAACTAGACCAATCTAGACAGAAACTAGCACAATGACTCGACGATGCAACAAAAATTCAACAACGCGAACTAACATAAACAAAAAGGGCTCAGTATGGATGATAGATGCAATATTTTTTTGGTAATTTTCTCGACTCTAGGTATGAAAAACGAATCTACTACTAGAAAATTAGAAACTTTCACCGATCAACTGTAGCTCTGATACCATCACTTGATGAACCACGAAGGTCCTATTTTGGCCCAATCTTTCGGTGAGAAGGTAAGTTCGGTAGTAGTCGCTCAACTCTCACAATCCTAACTACGAACTCGCAAGGCTCGAAACCACACAATCGCTGAACTATTCAACAAGTCATTATCAACTGTGCACGAATACCGAGATGACATGACCACGAAGATTAATTCCTGCATACATCGAAGAAGCACGCAAGAACAAGATAAATAGGCAATCTGAAATTGCAAATAGAAATTGAAATTGTATTGATAAGTGGGGTTCCAAAGAACAATGTCGCTATTGATCTCGCCGAACAAGAGGACAAAATATAAAGTAGCAAAGCTAAACTTCAATCAACAAAACTGGCCAAACCCTAAGGGTGGCGACCACTATGTAAAGGAGGAAGAGAGGGGCGGCGGTCGCGGGTACTGTTCACATGTGAATAGTGCCAAATCCTAGGTGTCCAACCCGAATTACAAGGCCCATGGCCCATTAGTATAGGTGGCGCAGCACCAAGTTTTTTTTACTCAAATATTGCTAAGTGTTGGCCAAAACAACTTGATATATAGCCTACATGCTAGATTCTGCTAAGCCTTAGTGTATAAATATTCATTCCTCGTATGATCATCTCCATGCTTGGTGCTACCATCATCTCCATTTAGCATGCCTCCCGGTCCTTGATTCCTAAGTAAAATAATATCACATGCTTTAGGCGGCATCATAGAGTTCATAGAATATAGATGCACTCAAAGAAACGAAGTCACCTCATAATTTAGTTGTCGAGCACGTGCTCTAGTAATTGGTCCTTGCACATCAGAAACAGTAGGAATGGTTGTATCAGTGGAAGGGATATCCTCATCATGCTTTGTGCTTGTATTCTTTCCTATGGGAAGAATTGGGAGAAATATTTGTCGTTCGTCGAGTTCGCCTACGACAACAGCTTTCAAGCTAGTCTCGGTATGGCACCATTTGAGGCCTTATATGGGAGGAGATGTAGAACCTCGTTGAATTAGTCAGAGACTGGCGAAAGATCATTCTTTGGCCCAGACTCGATCAGTGAGGCCGAAAGTCAAGTTCGGTTGACTCAAGACCGGTTACGCACAGCTCAATCAAGGAAAAAAAGCTTTGCGGGTTGCCGTCGTTGCGAGTCGAGCTTCGAGCCTAATGACTTTGTTTACCTCAAAGTGATGAGGCCCTAGGTGCATCTACTACGGCAGTCAATATCCCTAAGTTGCAAGTGTGTACTAAACCTCAAGTTGAGCCTATTATGCATCAATGGAGAAAAAAACAAGAACAAGGTTCGGCAAAGAGCAAGAAGAGGAAGGTAGGCCAAACGGGGAGTTTGAGCGGATATGGGAAGACAAAAGAACCAAGGGCTTTGCATGTTGCAAAGTTTACAAGAGAATTCGGCCAAGAAAAGACAAAAGAACCAAATTCAAACTCAATTCTGAAATTAAAACATTTTTAGCCTAAGAATCCAAAATGGGTTTGGATTGGAGAAATTATAATTTGGATCTTTCTTTAAAAGAAGTTAATTCTAAAATACTTGTAATAGGATAATTTAATCTATTTTCAACAATTAGAGTAGTTTCAATTTTGAATTAAAGGAGTTTGCAATAGGATTACTATTTAGATTATCGCTCACAAGATCGCTTGTGACTCGACATCGCTCATGAGTTTGACATCGCTCACATGCACTGTTCACTCGAGCCTATATAAGTTAGGGGGTAGAACCCCCATTGTAAGCAAGTTAGAGTTGAAGAAAATATAGAAAAGTCACTAGTTTATGTGGTGCAAAATGAATACATATGTTTCGAAAATTCCCATCTAGGGTTTTGTGATTGCGTGAATATTGCAGGGAGGTTGTTCTTCCAAGATCCGTGATTCCTTGTGGATCATCTCACCAGTTCGTAGCATCCTCAATTGCTTACGGTTTGGTGTTGTTCTTCGGGTTTGATTTTATTTATCTTTTCAGATTGATTCAAGATCAACCAAGTATTACTTGCTTTGGAAATACACTTGTTCTTCCTTTTTGCCAAATGAAGAAAGAGGGAAGATGGAGCTTTTCTTCAATCAAAATTGAAATACAAGTACCGTGAAAGATTAGGCCACATTACGCATCAACACACGTTGATCCGTATCATCATGGCATCAGAGCGTGGTTGATCACGGTATGTGGTTGACGTCCGAAGAGCGCAACACGTGTGTGGAATGCCGCAATGTTATCGTTGATCTTATCCATGGCATTGCGTACGCTCTTACCAAGCGAGTGCTCTATGTGCCGCACGAGCTCTCTCGTGCGAGGTGTGAGAGACCCCTCACCCACATGTTCTAAAGAGTGGTCATTGTTGTTTCCGTCATGTGTAGATCCGCGTGACCCTACCATTGTTAGTAGAAAACAAAGAACAAATCGCAGTGTATATGTTCGTATGGACTAGTTGGTTCTGGAGTTTCACGAGGCACTCTCTCACAACGCCTTACCAAGTTCTTACAAGATCTTACCAATGCAGCAAGGAGGTGGTATGACCAGTGGCTGGTTCGTGATACTATCACTTGTGAATAGCCCAACGATTGCTAGGAAACGGTACCTACTGAGTTAGTAAGCAGTGGAGCTTGGAAGGCTAGTTTTTAGCAAACGAGTAGCAAATGTTCAAATCAGTATGCAAAGTTGAAAAGTAGTTCAAAATACTAGTCACAAGTGCTGGTTCTAGTCTAAACCAAGCCTAGTTAGTGCAACTCACAAGAACGACTAGGAGCAACAACAGGAAGGTTAGCACAAGAACTATCAAAGCAAGCGATCAAAGGATGAACTATGCCAATCTAAACAAGGGAAAAAAATCAAGAAATGAACCAGCTCTAAATTTCTTTTTTTCTTCTCTTTCCTTTTTTTTTTGCTCTGTTGTTTCACCCTGTTTTTTTTTGTGAATCCGTACCTGACTCAAAACTCTTCGAATTCCTCTTTCGGGCCTAGGGAGGTATATGGGTCACAAACTTTTTGTAAACTTTTACGTGGTATAATTTTTGAATTGTCAGCTAGCGTAGCCTACCCGTATCCATTCACGACCATGAGTGTAAAAGATTAGCAACATCAGCGTATTAGGGTTACGACCACACTCAAGTTATTCTTTTTATTTCTTCGAGTGTTTGTGTATGTTAAAATTTTGGCCTAAGAGGCCCATAATACAATTTTAATTCTAGCCAATAGGGCATATTTTACTCTATCTAACCTTCTTTTGGCAATCATAAGCTGGCATGATACAATCCGCAACTGAATTCATGGGCAGTTGCGGGGAGTACGATGACTCTGCTTAAATTTTGGGCTGTCACAATATTCCATGAACTCAAAACTTTAATTGTAATCTTTGTAAACAATAAAACTCTATAAATTATGTCTTTCTCTTTCATGCAATGCAAATGTAATGTACCTATCATTGTAGCTTATACCGGTATAGCTTAGTGTTCACCCATCGTTGAACCACCCTTTTCCTATCCTCCTTCGTACGAGGTCCATCATCCACTCTCGTGGAGTGCCTACCAAAGTAGATCTTCCTCTTCCCACTCCCGTGGTATGCCTACAGGAGGTAGATCTTGTGTATCAGTGCAATGCAATGGTGCAACATTGTTTCCAATATTAACATTAATCCGATTAAGCATGTTTTGGGACCCAGAATATGATTCCGACCCCTAGGTGTGTACCATGCTAATCCCACAATTAATTTCTAGCACACACCTCCAACATTGACATAACGCATCCATACACAATAAATTAAAAAAATGTAGTACATATAGTTGACAACTTAACATACCCCTACAAGGCGAGTGATGAACCACAGAGGTCCTGATTTGGCCCGATCTTTCGATGAGACGATAAATTCAGTAGAAGTTGCACAACTCTCACGATCTTGGCTACGAACACACAAGGCTGGAAACCATGCAATCGCTGAACTACTCGATAAATCGTTACCACCCGTGCACGAATGCCCGGATGACCTGATCACGAAGATCAATTCCTGCATACACTGAAGACGCACGCAAGAACAAAGCAAAACACAATCTGAAATTGTAAATAGGATTGAAATTGTATTGATAGTGGGTGATGAGGACATCCCTCCTTCGGATACACGCACGACACAAGACCCTCCAAATCTGGGTGCTGAACTACACGGTCCTATGACAAGAGCTAGAGCACGTCACTTAATCGATCAGGTAAAGTCGTTTCTAGGGCTGAGTGTATTATTTGAGAACTCTATGATGCTGCCTAATGGAGATGATTTACTTGTACTCAGGAATCTAGGACTACGACCAGTTCAAGAAGGTCTACGACCACTGCAAGAATATCTACGACCACTACAAGAAGACCTACGACTAGTTGATTCGATTGGAGCAATCTACGACGAGAAAAGCGAGCACAATACTCGTTGGATACAATCTACGACCAAAGATAGCATGGACTCCTCAAGACCACCCTAGGACTAGTCCTACGACCAGATCTTCGACCAGAAATACGCAACACAAGGTGCTGCGTCACCGTTTTGGAAACTAATAAGACTTTGTAAACGTAACGAGGTAGGAGTCCAGGTTGTGTACACTTCATCCCACGGCCGCACAACCCTAGGTCGACCTCCTCACGTTCCCCTATATATATCTGAAGAGTCGCCATAGTTTAGAGGCGGTTTTTCTTAGATTATTCTGCCAATTGCAGTTTCGCCGATTATCGGTTTGAGGAACCCCACTTGTAAACTTCATCCATATCCGCAATACAATTCAGATTGCATCTACCTTGTTCTTGTGAGTTGCTTCGATTGCTTGCAGGAACAATAACCTTCGTGGTAAGGTCGATCGCGTGCAAGCGTGGTCGATAACGACAGGCGTGCGGGTGTAGCGAATTGCGAGGTGACGATCTGTTGGTCGGAAGCCTCAAAGCGTCAACGTCCTCCCGACGAACCAAATCGAACCTATCGGAAGATCGGCCCGCCGTGACTCATCAGTGGGGTTCCGAAGAACAAAGTCGTTGTTGATCTCGCCGAAACAAGAGGACAAAGTATAAAGTAGCAAAGCTAAACTTCAATTTAACTAAACCCACCAAACCCTAAGGGTGGCAGTCAATATGTAAAGGAGGAAGAGAGGGGCGGCGGCCATGGGTACTATTCATGTATGAACATTACCATGTGAATAGTACTAAACCCTAGGTGTCCAACCCGAATTACAAGTCCTATGGCCAATTAACATAGGTGGTGTAGCACTAAGTTCCTTTACTCAAATATTGCTAAGTGTTGACCTAAACAACTTGATATATAGTATTCATACTATATTTTGCTAAGCCTCAGTATAGAAATATTCATTCCTCGAATGATCATCTCCATGCTTGGTGCTGCCATCATCTCCATTTAGTTTGCCTCCCGATCCTTGATTCCTAAGTAAAATAATATCACGTGCTTTTGGCAGCATCGTAGAATTCATATAATATGGATGCACTCTGAGAAATGAAGTCATCTAATAATTTAGTTGGCGAGCACGTGCTCCAGTAATTGGTCCTTCTACATCAGAAGCAGTAGGGATGGTTGTATCAGTGGAAGAGATGTCCTCGTCAGCGAGGTTTACAACACAAGGGCCGACCAGCCAAATAGTTCATATAGTAATAAAGATCCAACATAAACATAGATAAAAGAGACATCAAAACCAACAAGTGTACCTCATCCCTTCCACAGGCAACTGTCCAGTTTAAACCTTAGAATTCAGCATCATCGTCGCCAAAACTCGCTGCATAAAACTAACTATATGATGGGTCTTCTTCCACATCCTCTGAATATGTCCAACAAGCCACTGTAAGTATAGTGATGTACTTCGGAAGACTTTTTAGAAAAGTATAATATCATGCAAGCTTAGACAATGGAGACTAGCAAATCTAGTTTTCATTTGGCACAACACGATTCTTTTTGTTTGCAATAATGAGTAGTAGATTGCAACCGGCAAGTGTAAGAGCATTTGATAGTGTTAAACAAATAATTAATCTAGCATAAATATCAATAATTGAACCATGGGCTTGCTTCCCTAAAACCAAATAGCGACAAATAACCATTTGTCGACCACAAATCACATGGATTCCCTCATCCATACCTTCTCCAACTCATTGCAAAACATGAAAACTACTAGTGTGTGATATAACCAAGCGGTGTCCATAACCACAAACATGGTTATTCGAATAGATTCACATTCTACAGAGGTAGTACAACATTACCCACACGACATAAACATCCCACCATGCCATGTACGATTGGTACCCGATTGAGAGTCTACGACAAAGCTTTTACATCAGCTATCCTAACAACAAACCCACCCATTGATCAATCCTTAGAATATGGAGTTCTCTCCAACATCCCAAGGCTCAACATTGTGTTGGATAGATCTTGCATGAATCGGTCAAGATTCCTCTGAATAAGGATGAACCTCCATGCCCGTACTAGCATATGGTCAATCCTTTGGCTGCTACTTGCGATTTGATTGCTAGAAGAGAACAACTTATTATGCCAGGGTCTTCCCATATAGGCACATGTGGTTTGCACGGATATACTTGGGTCAATGGCACAAAAGATCGGTACTTGGCGACCCAGCTGAGACAACTATTAACCAAACTCTTGTGCAACTGCACTGGTCCCTACTCACATCCGCCCAAGTCTAAAACAAGATTTCAAGTCTTATTTGATACCAAAATAACAGAGGTGACCACCTCTGGACCATAATAACCAGTGTCTCCCAATTTTTTAGTAATGATCAAATTTCATCCTGTCACATCTAGTATTAATATTTGCATGCCTAAGCTTCATCTACTAGAGCAATCTCCAATTCCCACAACTAAAAGTATCTACTAGGGATAACATTACTACGGTGACAACAGTGAGGATATCAATATACCAAGGCATGGTAATGCAACAATTGGGTTTAACTATGAACCTTACTGTTATAGAAATTTTTACCGAAAATACACGCATGCATACATAATTTTAAAAAAACATACATAAAAATGAAATATGGGTTCAATATTATCAAAGGGCGTGCTTTCCTTGCTCGTTGAGTGCTGGTTATTGCCTGGCTCGTTGGCAAAATTTCCCAAAATGTCATTATCTACATGTATATCGGCAAATAACACAAATAAAAGCCAACAAAATTCAAATAGAGGAAAATACAAATATTTTCACAACATATAAAAAGATCGTGATTTTATAAAAGTTTCACTTAATTGGAGTTTGTATGCAAATGTTATAAGTGTTTGAATTTGGTTCTGTTAGTAAAATCCAGGAAAATAAGAAAAATTGTGATGTCGATGGCGTATTTTCTGATATTACGCTTTCTAACAGAGAATAAATATTCTACTGAAACAGAAAGTGTATTTTCCATTTTTAACATTTTTCAAAAAATAAGTTCTTACAAGTGGACCCATCATGCCTGCCTCACAGACTTTAAAACACATTTTAATTAAACAAAACAACAAGTGGGTCCCATCTGTCACAAACGTATCGGCCACTAATTACACAGTTAACAAACTAATTAAATCTTAAACAAATTTTTGTACCCTAACAAGTTAGTCCGACCTGTGTGTGACTTAAGGCAGAGGAACTGGCGCAACGGCTCGGTCGAACCTCGTCGGCAGCAAACGACGTGGCGGATGGCGACATTGAGAGGTGAAAAGGGAAGAGGGTTCAATGGTGATGCTTTGGGTATCGGTGGTAATAAGGGAGGTGGTCGGAGCGGTGGCGGTGGTGGTGGCGACAAGTTCACCGGTGGTGCAGAGCAAAGCTATAAGGAGAAAAAGGGAAAAGAATGGGGAAGGCTCTAACAGACTCAAGGATCAACTTCTGGGGTTGCTATCGATGCAAATAGTAGTAGCTCGGGGACCAATGGTCACTGGGTTGTCGATGACAGCGACTTCCGCCGTGGCATTGTAAGTGGTTACGGAAACGATGAAGAAAACAACTTGCCTGAGGTGAAATGATGGCCGCAAGAGAATTAGGGGCTCACCATGAACATGATGGTGATGAAGATGATGAAGATGATGATGGAGAGGTACTGGAATGGCTTGATGGTAGTGGTCAGTCTCGGCGGAAGGTGAAGCTCGGTGATGATGAACTCAGTGAAGGGATAGGCTACAAGGAGTCGAGCATTAGCTCACTGACATGCTAAGGATGGTGAAGACGAAAGTTATCGACCGGGGACTAGTCAATCTATGAGAAACGGTGAAAATGGCGACAGCGGCCGGAAAGGAGGAAGATGACGCGGCTAGGCAAGAATCTGCAGGAATCTCTTAGTTAGCGGTGGTTTCTAACAAACAGGACGAAGAGGCACAAGATGACATATGAATAACAGGACTCACTAGAGACACGAAGACACGGTGGTTGCACTCGGTGCGTTAGTCGGAGTCAGATATGATGACATGGATCTCGTCGTACAAGGTTTCGACTGTGACACCCTCCAAGGGAAAGGCATGAGTGAGGGATGAGGTGAGTTTTCGACATGGACGTCGAGGAAAAAGAAGCTCACCTACGGCAATGGTGGCTCATAGAGAGCTCACCGGTGTCGAGGATGGCACTCGCGTTCCTGCAGAACCAAGGTTCAAAGACCTCTGGCTTGTGCGAAAATGGAACGAGGGTGGGCTAAGGAAGAAGATGACACGGTTGGACATCTTAAGTACCGATGTGAAATGCACGAGACGAATAGCAAGAAAACAGCGGCTGTGGCGAGAAAACGGGAGTGCATGCTCTCGTTCTCCACTAATCGGACAAGAAGAACAAACAAGGGAGTGGATAGCTCTGCCGCGACGGGAAGACAAAGGTTATGTGGAGGCGACGGCTTGCCAGAAGATGGGAAACGGTGGGCAGTGGTCGCATTCTAGGGTCGGACGAGCAAAGCTGGCGCAGTGCGGGCGTGGGCGAACGGGTGAAGTGGACGAAGACTCCTATCGCGTGGGTCCATTAGCTACTGTGGGTACGGGCGGTATCGGTCGGGCCGAAGCTAGGCCGAAACAGGTATGGGCTGGGCCAACAGTAGTTGTAACACCCTGGCTATTTGGAAGCCAAGATGTCACCAAATCAATCAAAATTCTAGTAATCGAACGGATGTACAACAATAGCAATAATACTAAAAACCATAATTGCTACGAAGCCAACATTAAAGTTAACAAATTTCAAACGAAGAATAGGGCAACAAATATAACGTGAACATATGGTAACAAAATCCAAGTTGGATTATTACAATTCAACAATTATCAAATGGATAACAGGAGATTAAAATATCAATGAATGCTGGTTGAAAATGGGTACTGTGCATCGTGCTGGTCTAATCCCTCCCAAAACTTGTCTTCTTCATCATTTACCTAAATTAAACAAAACAAGCAAGAATGAGCCGAAGACTCAGCAAGTACTAAACATGTTTAGTCAAGCATGTAGTGGACAAGCCAAGTACAACCATCATATGAACAATTCACGAAACACATACATGAATGAATGGAATGAAAGAATGCTATGAAGGAATGGACTGCTCAACAACTTATACCAGTATAACGAGTGATACACCCATCGGTGTTCACTTAAGCCCGTACTTAAAGTTCGGGGACCCAAATACCGTATGAAGAACGTTTCATACAGGTGTCCAAGATTGCCCACATTGGAGTGGTAGGACTTACATGCCCATACTGGAGTTGATGGGTCTTTCCATTTCCACTCCCGTGGTCAAAACGAAAAAATGATACGTGTATTGAATGCATCACATGCATTGAATATTTATGACATAAGAATGAATAAACTAAGTTGTATAGGAACATTGATAGCAAGTCTAGCAATACATCCACACGCAATCATCAACATTACATAAGAAAAGACAAAGTACTTGCCTTCCGCGCTGTGACGTGTTAGGAGGCAACAACGGTACACCTCCACTCACCGCCTCACCGCCTACACAAATAATTATTCGAAATAAGGATAACATGGATTGTCATAGCTAAAACTAGTATTACACTATTCAGACTCCTGCCCATCCTACTGGACAGAGGTATTAGAAAAATCATAATTAATTATCTGGAACTCGAAATGACATGAAACCAGTGCCACTGAAACTTAACGCGAAAAACTACGAAACTCTAATTAACGGGGTTCTTTGATTCGGCAAAAATAGTTGGCTAAATCGCAGTTGAAAACAACTGATAGACATCTGTCCAGAATACAGAACAGTAGTAAAGAAAATGATGTAACTTTCATTCTACTGATCCAATGGAGGTTATCTTTATCAACTTGGAAATACTATTTGAAGGGCTACAATAACCTAGTTGGGCGGAGGTTCTGAATCTGAATCTAACTAGATCAAAACCGAGTAACAAACCGACAGTCCCCAGATCTCAGACAGACAGAACAGCGCACTTTTAAAAATTCATATCTCCTAAACCGTAAGGTGGAATCTTGTGATATCGGTGCCAAAAGAAAGCTAATGGCCTCAGGAACAAAAATCTAGGAGATGAAAACCCGAGATTCAGCATATAAAGAATCAAAACTGGCCGCGCAAGGTGTCGGACAAGTTCTGGAATTTCCAGAACAGAACACCAATTAAATCCTAATCAACAATTATGCAATCAAATCGAACCAAACTGTGACTTGGATCATTTTTTACCCTTGAAGACTCGTTGGGAGATGTGGATCCACCTCCCAAAGATCTCCCTCCCTTCTCCTCCCTTCCCTCTCCAATGGCCGGCCACAAGATCGCTGGCGAACGGCCGGTGGTGACGGCGGAAGGAGGCGACTTCGGAGGAGAGCCTGGGGGCGACGCCGGGGATCACCACAGCAGCGAGACGCCGTCAAGGGACGCCGGGGGGAGGAGGATGAAGGTGGCGGCTCTAGGGGGGAGAGGAGAGAGTGGGGGAGGCGGCTAGGGTTGGGCGCCTCCCCCCTTTGCCGGCCCCCCTGGGCGGTCTCCTCTTGGGCCTCTGGGCATGGTCCATGCCCAAAGTTGCCAATTTTTACGAAAATCCCCTCACTCGACAAGAATTTACATTTCTTTAATTGCCTATTAGTACCCGGTTTCTTTTAAAATCTTCCGATTCGATTCCGGGATATTACATTCTAACCCCCTTAAGAGAATTCGACCTCGAATTCTAACCATCAAAACGAGTACAGGAAAAGAATACCACAGAATTTGAAAACAACGATTGACACATACCTGAAGCGAACAAATCTGGATACTGCTCTCGAATACAGGATTCTAACTCCCAAGTGGCCTCTCTCTCAGTTTGATGAGACCAAAGAATTTTGACACACTTTAGGATTTTGTTCCTCGGAACCCATTCTGATTCCTCTAATATTTTCACTGGTTGGGACTCGATGGTAAGATCTTGTGCAATGATCAAAAGCTCCAATGGAATAACATGATCTGGATCTCTAATAAATTTCCGCAACATCGAGAGGTGAAACACGTTGTGAACTCCACTCATGGAATCAGGAAGGTCCAAACGGTAAGCTAGTTTTCCAATTTGTGCCACGATTGGGAATGGCCCAACATACCTTGGGCTAAGCTTCCCTTTAGTGCCGAATCGCACCACGCCTTTCGATGGCGATACTCTCAACAGAACTTCGTCCCCCACCTCGAATTCCAAATCTCGCTTCCTGGCATCTGCGTAGCTCTTCTGTCAGCTCTGAGCAGCTAACAAATTCTGCCTAACTTCTGCCACTCTAGCCACTGTTTGCTGAACCCAGTCGGGACCCAAGACTGCCCGCTCTCCAACCTCATCGCAACACAACGGGGACCTGCACTTACGCCCATAAAGAACCTCGAATGGTGCAGCTCGAATACTGGCGTGATAACTATTGTCATAAGCAAACTCTGCCAATGCTAAATGGTCTTCCTAATTTCCCTTCCAGGATAAAAACACAACACCTGAGCACATCCTCTAATGTCTGAATGGTGCGTTCGGACTGACCATCTGTCTGGGGGTGGAACACGGTGCTAAGACGAAGCTGTGTACCCAGCGCACTCTGCAAACTCTCCCAGAATTTGGAAACGAACTTGGCATCTCGATCAGAAACAATGGTCTTTGGCACCCCGTGCAACCGCACAATTTCTCGTACATAAAGAGGAGCCAAATCGTTTGCTGAATTGGTTGTACGAATAGGAACGAAATGTGCAGACTTACTGAACCGGTCCACAATGACCCAAATAGCATCCTTTCCTCGCTGCGTGGGAGGTAAACCAACCATAAAATCCATAGAAATATCATCCCATGGCCAAACAGGTACCTCCAAGGGTTGCAACAGTCCTGCTGGTCGCTTGTGCTCAGCTTTGACCCGCTGGCACACCCCACATAACGCCACATATTGTGTGATATCAATTTTCATCTGTTTCCACCAGAAACTCTTCTTTAAATCTTTGTACATCTTGGTCTCAATAGGATGTACGATATAAGGAGTACGATGGGCCTCCTTCAAAATCTCATTTTTAACCTGAGCCTCCTGTGGATCACAGAGGCGACCTTTAAAACGCAAAGTATCAGACTCGTCCACACTGAAGTGGCATTGCTTGCCCTCAGCACAACGCTTCCTCACTCGCTGGAGCATCTGATCATATTGTTGTGCTTTCCGCACTCGATCTGGAAGAGCTGACTCTAGAAGCAACCGAGTCTCGGTCTGGGCGGTACCCGCAAAGCAGAAGGAAATATCCATACGCTCAAAATCAGCAATAAGATAACTGAGGATAGGAGGTGTCGCCTTGCGACTCAAAGCATCTTCTACTACATTAGCCTTACCGGAATGGTACTGAATAGTGAGATCATAGTCCTTGATCAACTCTAGCCATCTCCTCTGTCTTAAGTTCAAGTCCTTCTGGGTAAAGATGTATTTCAGACTCTTGTGATCAGTGAATACATCACAAGATTCGCCGTACAAATAATGACGCTAGATCTTCAAAGCGTGAATCACTGTAGCAAGCTCTAGATCATGAGTAGGATAATTCTGCTCATGTTTCTTCAACCACCTCGATGCATAGGCAATCACCTTGCCATCTTGCATAGGCAGTCACATGCATTGAATATTTATCACATAAGAATGAATAAACTAAGTTGCATAGGAACATTGATAGCAAGTCTAGAAATACATCCACAAGCAATCATCAACATTACATAAGAAAAGACAAAGTATTTGCCTTCCGCGCTGCGACGTGTTAGGAGGCAACAACGGTGCACCTCCACTCACCGCCTACATAAATAATTATTGGAAATAAGGATAACATGGATTGTCATAGCTACAGGAGGCCTACATTAACCCTTCGGCTATTCAACGTAATCAACAGAGTTAAAACTAGTATTACACTATTCAGACTCCTGCTCATCCTACTGGACGGCGGTATTAGAAAAATCATAATTAATTATCTGGAACTCGAAACGACATGAAACAAGTGCCCATTGAAACATAACGCGAAAAACTACGAAACTCTAGTTGACGGGGTTCTTTGATTCGGCCAAAACAGTTGGCTAAACCGTAGTTGAAAACAACTGACAAACATCTATTCAGAATACAGAACAGTAGTAAAAAAATGATGTAACTTTCATTCTACTGATCCAATGGATGTGATCTTTATCAACTTGGAAAGTCTATTTAAAGGGATACAATAACCTAGTTGGGTGGATGTTCTGAATCTAATTGTAACTAGATCAAAACTGAGGAACAAACCGGCGGTCTCGGATCTCGCATGCAGACGAGCAGCGCATGTTAAAAATTCATATCTCCTAAACCGTAAAGTGGAATCTCGTGATCTCAGTACCAAAAGGAAGCTAACGGCCTCAGGAACAGAACTCTAGGAGACGAAAACCCGATATTCGGCTCCTAAAGAATCGAAACTGGCCACGCAAGGTGTCGGATAGGTTCTGGAATTTCCGTAATAGAACACCGATTTAATCCTAATCAACAATTATGCAATCAAATCGAACCATACTGTGACTTGGATCATTTGTTACCCTTGAAGACTCGTTGGGAGACGTGAATCCACCTCCCAAATATCTCCCTCCCTTCTCCTGCCTTCCATCTACAATGGTCGGCCACAAGATCGCTGGCGAACGGCCGGTGGCGACGGCGGAAGGAGGCTACTTCCGAGGAGAGACTGGGGGCGACACCGGGGATCACCACAGCATCGAGACGCCGTCAAGGAGCAGCAAGGGACGCCGGGGGGGGGAGGAGGATGAAGGTGGCGGATCTAGGGGAGAGGAGGGAGTGGGGGAGGCGGCTAGGGTTGGGCGCCTCTCCCACCCCCCCTTGGCCGGCCCCCCTTGGGCCGGCCTCCCCCTCTTGGGCCTCCTGGACCACGGTCCGCGGCCTAGGTTGCCGAATTTTTACAAAAATCCCCTCACTCCACAAGAATTTACATTTCTTTAATTGTCTATTCGTCCCCGGTTTCTTTTAAAATCTTCCGATTCGATTCCGGGATATTACAGTAGTAGAATATGGCCCACGGACCGATACAGAATTTAAAATATTTTTCCAATTGATTTAATCCCATATATTAAGTTTGGATTTTAAAAATAGCGCATCGACTCCAAAAATTGTGATTTTTTCTCGAGAGGCTCTTTAGATTATTTATAACCTAAATAAATTATCCCTGTGTTTCGTTATGTTTTATTTAATTTTATAAATTCAAACACCCTTCACTGAAATTAAGAAAAGACTTTCTGAATGCGAAAATTTTGAAAGTTGCTCAAAAATTCAGAAATGCACATTTTGAAATTAATTAAGAATACTCCGAAATTTTAGGGGTGTTACAACATGTTTCATCATCGTGTAAATGGAGATATCATCTCATAATATTGCTTTAAATTATAGTATAGAAGAACAAGTAACAAACATCCACCACAAACCACTATTTCACCATACACATGCCTTTAAACCACGAGAAACAGGACCATACGTAGAATACACCAACTGTGAAGCCAAACCACCTCCAATATAAATAATGTGCCATAACCGTACGTACTCATAATATAAATCGCGGTCGCCCCTATGCACAAACACGGCCTAATTACCCCTTTTTACCCGACAACACTCCGTTGTCCTACTAATCAAATGATCATATCTTTCAGATTTAAAGCCAAAACAGTATAAATCATATGTGATTTCGAATCTACACAAAATTTATAACATATTTCTAGTCATGCCAGTTTAATGATTATGTCATCTAGGTCTACGTTTTGAGCCCCGAAGGTCAATCCGTTACTTTTTCTTTACAACAGGCTTCACAATTTAATATATATTTTTCTACAACATGACAAGTGGTAAACCATACCACTTTTAGAAACTAAAGAAAGTTATCTATCTATTCCTATAGCTATGACCATAATTAAGTTCAACCATCCACGGTGCTTAATAAGCCCAACAACACAACTGATACCGTTCAGAACAAGCCCACAACTCGGGACGGACAGGGCAGCCGAGAGAAAACAAATTGAGATGATCATTAACCTAGGATTCAGACGTCAAGATTGGCGCCATCGCGATGCCCTTCTCTCAATCCTCCCATGTTTTTCTTTTCCTACTCTTTCTCTTCTTCCTGTCTTGTACCGCTCCTTCCTGGTCGCTGGTGAGGAACCCTAGGCAGCGGCTAGAGGAGCAGGTGTGAGCAATGGCTTGGAGCGGCGGGTGACGGCTTCGATGGCGATGTGCTGGGCCACGATGTGTGACGCAGATCGAGTTGGCTACGACACGTGCCCTTTCACCAGGCCTGGACTCTTTCTTTCTTTCTTTCTTTTTTACTTAGTTCTTTCTCCCTAATTCTTTTCTAGTCGTTCAATCCCAAAACGGGATGTTACAAGTAAAGCGGGGCAGCAAGGGCACCTGAATTTGCTTCTGGAGGCAGTTGAATTTGCGGCTCATCATTGTCGATTTTAAAGAACATATCATGTACGTACTTCCCACCATTCATATACTCCCATGCTTCCTTCTGTAAAGCACGGTGCAAATAGTCATTACAAATCCCGAAAAAAACTTGATAGCATTGACACAAAATCAATCTACAATACCATAAAATTTCAAATGTAAATTCGCTGTAGACATTGAGAAACAAAAAAAACAAATTCTGCTAAAAAGGAAATCAGAAAATAAAAAGGGAAAAAGATAAAGATAAAGCCACAATTCACTGGAATTTATATTTTTTGTTTTTGGCTGAAATTTTGTTGGATAATTGACTATATAATAACATATCTAATCAAATTTGTTCGGAATTTTCAAAACTCTTTTCAGCGTGTTTTGAAGAAAGGAAGCACGTGGGTACTCGAAGGTGGGAAGTACAGGACACCTTCTCGTAAATTTTGGGCTGTCGTTTTGGGCTTCTTCCCACGTCAAGTTTGGCACTTGCTGCCGTCTTAGTCTTGTTCTTGCCTTGGGGCTTTTCTTGACAGTGCGTGCAGGTTCAGCTCAGGTGTACCAAACATGCCTCCAGTCTTCTCAACCTGCAGTACCCTTAGGGGACCTCCAAAAACAGGTCTCAGATCTTATTAGTTGTCCAATACACACTACCGTCTGTGTTGATCAGATAATACACTATTACACAAAGAGTCATCACAGATGGTTCTAAATCGTCACCACAAACGGTTTCTGAACAGTCTGATTTTATGTCGGTTATCACATACATTTTTAGCCATCTGTGATAGATAACAACACAGATAATTTTTTATAGAAACCATCTGTGAAGGTCTACTATCACTGACGGATCTTTTTACTAATCGTCTATGATCAGAGACAATCACAGACGGTATTTAGTAGTAGCCGCCAGTGATAATAGGCCTTCTCAAACAGTTTATACCATAAAACCGTATGTGATATGTAGGCCATCACAGACGGTTATATATACCAACCTTCTATGATTGGAGATATATCACAGACGGTTAGTAAAAAACCGTCTGTGGTATTCACATATCACAGACGGTTATTCGTGGTAGCTGTCTGTGATAGTATGCCTTCACAGATGTTTTGTACCACAAAATCGTCTGTGATAGTTTGTTTTATACCCAAATATTTTTTCCATTTTTCTGTTAGCCTCAAGAAATGCTAGCAATGCCCTCTGAAAACAAGCAAGGAGCAAACAAATAAATCACAATTGATTTGATATAGAACAACTCAAAGTGATGTAAAACTCAAAATCAATTACAAAAGCATGTTGATGTATTACCGTTAAAGCTACAATTGAATTACAACTCAAAGTGAATTGCAATTGAACATGTATTAATCGGTGTCGCCGGAGTGAAACTCTCTGTTCGGGTTAATGATCTTCGACTTGTTGAAGGTGCAGAGTCATCCTCGAACGTTCGAGAGCTTGTCCAGATCGAATGTAGTTGATTCGATTGTCATGCACTGTCGCTAGGAGTAAAGTAGTAAGCATATATATTTAAATTGATAACTAGGAAATAATTATTACGAGATTGACGAACCTCTACATCCTTCAGCTTAGCACTGAGGATTTCTTGCATATGATAGCAAACGTAGAATGCACATACATTGTCTTGTAGTTGCTGGTGGCACTGCAAAAATAGAATTATATGTACAGGTATAGTCAGTTCGAGAGACCATGCTACTAAATGTGATAGAGGATTATTATGTTGTAGAGGGTACCAAAAATCGCGTTTGGTGTCACAGTGTGGCGCTCAGTTCGTTTTGTTTCCCTCCCTCGGCAACTTAGGTGCTGAACACCCTACGTGATTCCAAAAAGTTATCCTCGGCCATTTCAAACGAAGTAAGACTGACAATAGAGTTATGTATAGAGGAAATGAGCATACATGTCGAGTGCTTTTTGCACATGGGTGAAGTCAGGGTTCTTATTAACTTGGGAGTCAAGGTATATTATCTTGTTCCACTTTGGTACAATGACTAAAAGGATCCAGTGTCATATACTCATGTATGTCGCTATAGTCATTAAACCTATGTTTTTATTGCGTATAATGTACAAACGAAATTTGTATAGCAAGTAGTGAAACACTTAACCCTGGTTATAAGGTACCAGTATGTAGTCCTTGTTGCCATGAGCAAGCAACCCCTCTTTATGTATTTCTCGACGTAGGATGCATTTTCATTGATGAAAGTGATCAGAGATCAACTGTGGGTCAAGGAAACCCACTGGTTGTCGTGATCGCTGGACTTCTTACATCATGTATCTATACATAAGCAATGATTAATGACATTTATCAGTATCGCATAAATATAGCAATTGATTGTACACACTTACAGTGCCCAACATCTTAGAAGTGAGGCGTCGAGGTTGAATAGTTTGAATAAGTCTTGAAAGCCCACGACGAAGTATCCTGCCTTGTGGAGGAAATGGTTCTCCGTGTAATTGACAGTGAATCTAGTAGCGTCTGCTGTCATCTCGGTGTGCCGCATGTACCAGGCATTCAAACTGATGCAACCCAATCCAAGGTGGGTTGATAGTGTGTCAGAGACCAACGGTCTTCCAAGGTAGAACGTCTCGGGCTCACAAGGTGCCATAATAACTCCTTCCTTTTTCATACATGATTTCTGAAGCCGAATTAAGGAATTCACCAGTAGGTTTCCTTGACCCACACTTGGTCTCCTTGCAAACCATCAAGGAGAATGCAAAATTCGTCGAGGATTACATGACGGAGTTTGCTGGCTCACCACGACAAGAAATTCATACTTTTGCCCTACAACCAGGAGTAAGTGATACACTAGTGGCTATACTTGTTGATTTATACTTTATAAGCAACACGAACTTAGGTTTAATGACCATGGTGACATATCTTTGTAGGCTCCACTAGATTCTAATTGTAATTATACCAAAACGGAACAAGATAATATACCTAGATTCCCTAAAGAGGGCCACACATGACTTTATAAATGTCCAACAATTAATCAACGGGTAAACATATTTCCTCCAAAGAGATCTCTATTTTAGTCTTTCTTTCCTTTGCAATGATTAAGGCTAACTTCTTGGAATCACGTAGGTCGTTCGCCGTGTACTTTGCCAAAGGAGCGAAATGCAAGGGAAGGATTCTGCGACACGATCTAAATTTTCTGATATTCGCTAGTACACATTGATCCTATATAACACTTCGTAGTAATGCCTCTCGAACCAACCAATTCTATTTTGCAATGCCACCAGTAGCCGCCGACCTGCAACATCTATAGATACTATGGTTGCCACAATATGGAACTACTCGTCGGTTCCACGATGACCAATGATCCTTAGGTTTGTCAATCTTGCAATAATTATTTCATACTTATCAATTTATATATGCATAATTTAATCTTCCTAGCGACAGGTTGTAAGCATCGATACAACTGCGTTGGAATAGGGCCAGCTCATAAACATTCGAGGACAGTTTGCGGCATTCTTGAACCGTGAGATCTTAAATCCAGATGCGAAGTTCCACAATGTAGATAGAACTTGATTGGGATAAGATTGAACTTAATGGTACATATGTGTAAATATACATGAATGGTTAATTTTAGTTAATTGATTTGTGAATTGGATGTGGTTGTTTTCGAAATGAATGTGAATTGGATGTGCTTGTTTTCGAAATGAATGTGAATTGGATGTATACATGTACTTGTTGTATTTCATCTTGTTTTAGAGGGCATTGCTAGCATTTCTTGAGGCTACCCAATAAATAAAATAGATTTAGCAATACAAAAGAATATCACATACGATTTCTTAGGACATACCGTCTATGATACATCAGCTCTCACAGACGGTTGTCATCTACAAATCGTCTGTGATACATCAGCTATCACAGACAGTTTCATCTACAAACCGTCTGTGATAGTCAAATATCACACACGGTTCTGAGTTAATAACCCGGTTCTGAGTTAATAACCTTCTATGATAGTTTCTATCATAGACAGTTCAAAAACCGTATGTGATGACCTCATCTCATTACTGAACCATAAACTCAGATGGCTCGCGAAACTATTTGACTATCACAGACGGTTCTGACTTAATAACCTTCTGTGATAGTCTGCATCACAAACGGTTCAACAACCGTATGTGATGACCTGATGTCATTACTGACTCATAAACTCAGACGGCTCACGAAACAATCTGTGAGGATGTTTTTGAACCATCTGTGAAGACCTTTTCTGTAGTAGTGTGCGTGGTTTTACAATCGGTTGAGTGGGGCACTGTTGTTTTACGGTTGGTTGAGCGAGGGTTAGCCGGAGCATAGAATAACCTATTCTATACTCAGGCATAGAATAGCGCTACCGTGAGTGTGTCTATATATATAGAAAAATAGTATGGTACTCCTAGGAGTACGTACTCCCACTTATCATATACCACTTGAATAGTATGATGATACCTCTTTATCAATTTGAGTATACTCTAATAATGATTATAAGATACCCCAAAGTGAGTTCCATAAAAAAAATTCATCAAACCCCACCTTTTATAGCAAAATTTATGTATATACTTATTTTATATATGAAAAAAGGTACATAGCAGAAATATAGCACTCCAATGAAATTTTTAATCAAGACGCAATGGAGTATCATATAATTGGTATTTAAGTATACTGAAAATGATAAAGAAGTATAATATATTCGTTTAAGTGGTATATTAGAAGTGTGAGTATGTACTCTCGGAAGTACGAAATGGGCATTATATATATATATATAATTTCTACTCCCGGGTGTACTTACTCCCATCTCTGATGTACCACCTAAAAGAACTTGGCATACTTCTTTATCACTTTAGGTATACTCTTATACTAATTATAAGATACTCTAATGCGAACCACACAAAAAAAAATTGCAAGAGAGTCTACAGTTTTAGTATATTTTGTAAATACCTTCATATTCGCATATAAAAAGAAGTATATCTAAAAATTGAACATACCACCCCTAAAAATGTATAAATACCATATAAGTGATCTTATATACTCGTATACTACACATACATACTCTCAGTTACGCAAGATACTCCCTACGTTGTAAGATACGAAATAAGGAGTAATTACACCGGGAGTAGCAAAAAGGCTTCCTCTATTAGACCCGAATGAGTATATGCCTAAAGTAGGAAGACTGGTTTAGATGCCTTGTATTGTACAAAGCCATCCTTGTCTGCAGGAAGATCAAATAGGTATTCTTATCAATTAATCTAACCAAACATTTGATGGTCCAAATCGAGCGCTCCAAGCTCGCGCGAGGAATCAAACAGCACAAAAATTCACAATGGTGGGGAAGCCGACAGGCCGGACCGCCGGAGTACTTCTCATCCTCATTCCTCAGTATACCCTAGGTGAAACAGTGAAAACCCCCTCTATTTTTGGAGAACTCACCCTATCTTCTTTGTTTGGTTTGCAGCAAAGCAGCAAGTGAGTACGTACTAATTTGTTGGTCCGAACAGGTCCTTCGTAGTAATAAGGGAACTCCTGTAAAAACAATAAGTAATGACAGGAAATCATCCTACTAGTGCCGACTGCCAGCCCATTTGAAACGAGCCATTTGAATGACAACATAGATGGAAAATGTCGGAATTGCATGACAGATTAATTCAGACAGATAGCCTTCTCAGAAGTAGTATTTTAATCACACAAGAACATGTAGAGTTGCCAACTATTCTTAACTTTATAAGAGCACCAGAGATCTACAAGTGTAGATCGATTCGTTAATTCCCTTGCTGGAGGCATGCATATCCCAGCGAGAAGTCAAGAACATGACCACAGCTAATGCACCATCTCTCTCTCACACACACCATCTCTCTTTCTCACCTGAAATTTTCCTTGAACAGAGCATAAATAGTGCTAGCAATTAGCAAAACACATACCTAGGAAATTAATGAACCCTGAGAGGAGAGAGGCAAGCTAGCCAGGCACAGGAATCAAGCCAGGAGAGATATTGACGCGGCTCAATCCAAGAACATGTCTGTCGCGCCAGTCAGCCATGACTTCGGATTGAGGCACGCCAATATCTCTTAATCCAAGCAACCAACCAACCAAAACAAAGCATTTCTTTGTTTGTTTCGTTGGTTCTCGCTGATCATTTTCCATGCAAACAGGCCCATCGCAGCAAGATGTCCCTCTCGAATCTATCACCTAAGACTCAAAGCAAACAAGAACGCAGACACCAGGCAGATGGATCGATTTCTGATATGTATAAACAGCAGATGGGCTTATATATGAATATATGATATGGAGCCTGATATGAATGAGCTAGCTATCCATGGAGAGAAACAGAGAGAGAGGACAAATATATAGGTGGTGGATGGGCACCTAATACTGCTACCGTCTCCTTGAGAGCGATCTTTGAGGATTATATGGCCAAGAGGCAAGGCTTTCTCTCTCTGTGGGGACTCGTCTTTCTCATGATGCAACTTTTTTTCACTTGGCCCCTAAAAGGCGGCAGAAAAGGAAGAGCAGGATACAATCGAGGGAGATGTTTGGAAATGCTACAGCCTCATGATTTTGCTCCAAAAGGAGTTGCTGTTCTCCAAGTTTCAGAATGGGCAAAGGGTCTCAATCTCTCACACCCTCCTGGGATAAGGATTTAAAAATTTGGAGATATCAAATTAAGAACTTGTTGGTGAATTTTGTTCATGGAAAATTCTTGTTAAGTAATTATTTTAATAAAACAAACAATACTTTTTCTTTTTACAGCAAATTACAACTCTAGTAGTCCTTTTATTCTGTACAACCTATAAGAAAATTATCATCTAAAATTATTGTCTTCATCTTCTATTAAAGGCTAAGTCTCTAGTCAACTGCCACCAGCTCATCACAAGATCAGGTCAAGCAATAAAGCACTTAAAGATATTTTTCTGGGAAGCACTTAAAGGTATAAACAGCGTGCAAATATATGCATTTGACGAATAAAACAGAAAGCACTACATAGTTATTTTATTTTCTTATTGACAAGAGTTGGTCAACGTAAATATAACTCCCCCCAAAAAATTGGAAAAAAGTACATGAATACTAGAAGTCGCTAAATTAAATATTAAAACCTGTAATTATCTGCTGGTTGGCTTATCAAAAACATTTGTTTTGCTCATTGCCCTCTCAATATTTGTGGTCGTTCGGATTGGTGGAAATGACAAGTAAATTCGGTGGATTTGTTCAGTTTTCTAAAACAAAATGTGAATTTTCAGTGAGAGAAAAGATAATACATGGCAAAGACCAAATAATCCTTGCATCCACCTTCTCCAAAAAAAAAAAATTGCATCCATGCAGAAGTGCTGCTAGCTATTACTTACATGCCTTCAGTATTTGCAGCATTGTCGGGCCAGGTTCTCCGTTCTCAGGTGTATCAGAAAGTTCATTTTTAAATATGAAAAACGGTTGAAATGTTGTACATCAAGTTAAGCAAAGAATTATGATGTTGTTTTAGATAAAGGTATATAGCAAAAGATAATTAAAAAATGGAAACACCCAATTTTCGCTGTTCTTAATATGTATTAATGCGGAAATTTTTTAACTGTGCGAGCTAGCATAGCACTCATATTTTTATATATAAACCGTATGGACCGTGCTTACATTGAATACATGCAAAACGCAGCACTGCAAATAACCATGATGTACATTCGATGGATAAAAATCTAATTAAGAAAGGAATGGATCGAGAACAGGTAATCGAGGGGGGCAGAGAGGTCAGGGTGAGGCAGGCAAGGAATTGAATTGAGTGCCGTGCATGCATGATGAGCATGATAAAGGGTGGTGGTTGGGTTAATGGCTGCATGCACGGTCATGGAGCGTGATAAAGGGTGGTGGTTGGGTTAATGGCTGCGTCCATGGTCATGCCGGTGGTGGGTGGTGGAGCTCTGCATGCAGAGAGCACACACATGACACACCTGCTAGCTTAATGCCCACCGGTCTATTCATGCTTTACCCTGCATGCGTACCCTTTTAGCTGGCATGCAGTCCTCAGGCAGGAAAAAAACAGAGAAGTGTTATGAAACTTTCGACAGTTTTTTTTTTTTTTTGAATCTGTAACGGTTACTTTTCTGTTCATTAGATATGCTATAAGATTCGTGTTGTTGATAAGCTGTAATAAAAAATTATAGTGGTCGAATTTTCATTCGTTCGATATGTTTTGAGATTTGCACTTTTTCCCTTCTGATGAATTGGATCCAAATTTATTATAATTTTTTCTTCGGAACATAATGGGTTCACTATATTGTTGTATTTTGTTGGTATATTATTTTATTTTTTGTCTTTGTTTTGCTAAACCTCTCAAAGTACATGTAAAGAACATAACAGGTTCACCACATTACCGTATTTTATTAGTATATAATTTTATTTTTTATCTTTGTTTTGCTAAACCTCTCGAAGTACATGTGAGATTTTGAATGATGTGACGGAAATATGAGTTATTAATACTTTGAAGAATAATTATAGTGACCAAGAACCAAAATTACATAAATAATTTACTGTAATTTATATATAATGGAGTTGTAAATGAACTTTTAGAATGTGAAATTTTTGGAGTTGTAAATGAACTTTCAGAACGTAAAATTTCTTTATAGATAAAACATTCAAATTATGTACAGACAGACCTAAAAAAATGATACTCGCTCCGTTTAAATATATAGGCCGCGCTTTTTTATTTATATAGGGCGTTCTATATATACTAAACAAATCTTTTAGCTAACCCATGCATAAGTACTTTCTGTCGTTCAATCCATTTTGAAATATATGTTATTTCGAAATATAGGTGTTCAGGGGTGGATTTACCATCCCTCCGGCCTGGGCAGTTGTCCGGTCTTGCTGGCGACGTGTCATGGTAGTCTCGGTGAAGTTCCACAGTGACCACAACCAAAAAATAGCGTTGACAAAACAAGGCTTCCAACGCCTCCTCACACTCTGCCTAGACTTTAAAAAACTACTGACTCCAGCACTGAAGGTGTTTATGCAAATTTGATGGTCTTTTCTCTCTCTTTTTTTTACTCCATTTAGAGCCCGATCACGTGATAACATTACATATATAATTATTAATCTTCCATCTCTCTTGGTCATATTTTTCCACTTTAATTAGGAGTAAAGTCTCTCACTAACTATTCTCTCTAGTCACAAAAGAGTGATATTTAGATACGCACGCACGCAATCAAACTTGATAAACTTTAGCTATGGACATCTTAATGAATATTTAGATTATATATGTGAAAATGATATGCATAGGTTTGACTCGGAAAAAAAAACTTTCATAACATTACAAATTTATTAGATTTTAATAATATGTTACAATAGAAATTAAAGATCAAAGTTATATATATGTTGTGGAGACAATGTTGATGTGTAAAACGCAGCGCTGCTTTGTGACTGAAAGGGAATAAACATTTTGATAATTACATGCATGTAAGCGAGACTAGTATCAAATCAGCCAAAAACTCTCCGACGACGCTGCTGCTACTGCTGCCGCCATTATCATGCGTCGGTGGGGGTTGCAGTAACTACCCGCCGGGCCTCATGGGCATGCCCATGATCGGCTGCATGCGCATGCGTCTCTCGGCACACCCAAGGTGGTGGTGGAGTACATGCACGACAGGTAAAGACGGCATCATTAATAGATATGGATATCTGGCAGGAATTAATCTCTAGGCCGGGTTTCTTGACCTGCAGGTTAATTAAAATCTGGTCCGCCGTTTGCTGGAGTTCTACCGTGCATGGACATGGGCCCGGACGCCTCATTGGCTGCATGACTGGATGGTTGGCTTATCCTGACGAGTCCATGCAAGCAGCATCTTTTGTACTGTAGGATGGAGGTTGTGTTTGGTTGCTTGGCTTCAGAGCATCTCCAATAGTTAGAGATAATTTCGTCTCTAACATATGCTATATTATTTTTAAAGATAACGTCTCTAATATATAGTCTATAGCACACTCTCCAACATTTATATTTTATAATTTTCCTTTGAAACTGGCCCACATATCAACTAGAGTAGATTGATGTATTCTGTCTTATTTTGTGTTATCATATCTTGTTTCGCGTACACAACAGTCTCTTCAGGAAGAGACGTCATGTGCTCTCTCTTCTCCCCTTCTCTTCTCTACGTGGGATTTTGTTGACATAGTATTGTTAAAGATGATAATAAATACACTATTGAAAATACCCTTAAACAAAGAACCTAGGTAGCTGGAGCGCTCCATTTTGGTCCTCGGAGACAAGTGACAACCAACATATATTTTCACTACCACATAAATGCTTGATCTTGTGTGTGCTACCAACCAAACCACGTCTATCCACATGCAATCAAAAAACTAAAACACTAGCCTAAAAATCTAGCCGGCCACATCAGCAACATGAAAGCAGTCAAATAATTTCGTCCCACTAACCAAATACAAGAATGAGCCCTCATCCCAGGACGATCCCAACTCATCCCACTCGGTTCACTCAACCAAACACTACCCAACAGTACTAGAGACATCTACCTAACAACTTAGCTCTTCGCACTAGCCCACACAATAAACACAACATCTTATGTTTTTCTATCATCAAACCTAATCAGCTTCTCTCACCTCTCCCTCGGTACTCCCCAAACCCCAACCAAACAACTCGCCAACACCCTCCCTGATCCTCATCGACGCCCCTCCCCAACTGTCGGGACCCAAATATACAAATCCAAACCCTCAGTATATTATGCACAAGTGCAAAATCAAGCTAGTGCGCACAGTTGAAGCATCGACGAAGTATTGTCCATACAAACAAATAACTAAGAAACGAGAAAATATTATTAAGAGAAAGTGATAAGACCTTATGGTCAGAGTTTACATTTGTTAGTCTCACAGGGCTTGACTAAGGAAATAACTATAGCGGAGAAAAAATAAAGATAACTCTGAAGATAGCCGATCCATATGTCCACATGTAATTGACTAGGGTAGCATGACCTAAAGGGATACAAGTAGGATACGCTAGCTGATAATTCAAAAATTCTACCACGTAAACAAGGATGTCATGGAAGCAAGAGATCATAGATCATTACCACCAAATGTGTAGTGCAGCAGAATAAGAGTTGGAGCAGCCTAATCCAACATAGAGCACGTCGATGAAGTGGTCGAAGTCGATCATACAGCGTACTCGATCGTCCTCGGTGGCGATCGTCTCCTCCAGTAACCAATCGAGTTACTCACCAAGGTCGTAGATCGTCCTCAAGCGCCATAGCAGCTGTAGTAACGCCTCTACGGTATCCACACATCCAGTGAAGGAACACCGTACGCCGGTGTGCTAGCACCAACTTGCACGGTAGGGCTCTCGGGAAGATGGTGGCTAGGGTTTTGGTAGAGTAACTCATGTTACGTCTATCTGGTCTCTTCTTCCCAAAAGCCTCATGCATCTCCTTATATAGAGTTTATGATGGGTCCTATCCAAACACGTTTGTTCCAACCCGTTAAGTGTGTGGCCCATTAGGTTCATGCGTAATCATTTGTGACTTGGAAACCTTTTCGGATCACGAGTCGTTAGCGGTTCTTAGTAGGACATAACGATTCCCGAATACACATAAATAATATCAGACAAACCTTAATACAATATGATCTACGACTATGTCCTTGTCACTAATGACCAGCTCATATCTCTATACACTAGATCATATTAGTCTCGACCGGTTCGTAACTCCTTATGACCAGGTATCGACCATTTAGTGATTATGTTCGACCAGTCTATGACTAGCTCGTATCTCCACAAGACTAATTCGTATTTGTTCGATCTGAATGACCTGCTCGTGTATTCTCTCTTTGCCTCACGATATCTAGTTGAACTCCAGGGGAGATATTATGTCATCCATGGACTGTTCAATACTTTTTCGATCAAGTGTCGAATAACTTTACGTTGTCAAACTTTTCGACCAGTAGTGGCATGGCCATGCACTTTCTTTATCTAACCACATCGAGGGGTCCAAAGATATCTCTCCTGTTATGTTAGGAAGGGCAAATCCCACATCCGACCAGTTACATTCCTCCGCATGTTTCATAGCATACCTAAAAGCTATCTTTATAACTACCTAGTTACGGAGTAGCGTTTGACAACCTCAAAGTGTACTCTTACAAATATAGGAAACCAAGTTGATCTCCGGTCTAAGGATTATACATCATCATTGCTTGAGACCAACTAATGACACATCAAATCATAACAATCTCACTAGTCTCTCAAGGTGGGTCAATCCAACACTATGTTCTCTAATATGTGTTCACATTATTGATTCGATATCCCTATATCCATGACCAGTGAAACATGGTCATTAATCAATACATGTGATACTTGATAGAGTAACTAGTGTTCCGACCAGTGACATCCGACTAGAGATACATTTAGAATGACAATGCCGTAGGGGCGGCCCTACCGGCCCGGACAGCAAAGCGAAGCAATCATCAAAACCTTGGGGGGCGAACCCCAAGCGAAGAACCCCGGCCAGGGAGCACCCAGGGCCCCGGTGGGCCCAGAGCAGCAAGCCTCCGGGCCACACTCGGGGGGATCCGAAGCCTCCCCGGAGGGTCCCAGGGGCCCCGCGAGGCCTAGGGCAGCAGGCCCACCGACTCACCTTCAAGGCGGACCCGGAGCTTCCCTAGAGGGTCCTCGGAGCCCCGCGAGGCCCGGAGCAATAGGCCTCTGGGTCACCTTCGGGGTTGACCCGAAGCCTCCCCGGAGCCCCGCAAGGACCGGAACAGCAGCCCTGCCGGGTCACCTTCCGGGTGGACCCGATGCCTCCTCGGAGGGTCCCCGGAGCCCCGCGAGACCTGGAGCAGTCGGCCCTCCGGGTCACCTTCGGAGTGGACCCGAAGACCCTACAGGCGCGGATGGACCGGGTGCATCGGCGGGGTAGACCAGGCCCAGGAGCGTCTACCATGGACCAAGGCCTAAGCGTAGGGAGGGAATGTCCCTGCAGCCCCTACGCGCACAGTACTGTCATAAAGGTTAGAATAGTAATGTAGAGACCCTCTCATAGAGGACTATAAATAGGGGGTCATCCCCCCTTGTACGGGGCAGAAAAACCGCCCTAATTTTCCAGAGTAGTAATAATTATCTCATTCTTGTTACTAATTGGTCCCTTCTCTCGAGGATCCCCGGAGCTCCTCTAAACTTGTCCGGGGTCCCCCTTATTTTACTGTATAGCCCTTTTTTGCTACGATAGTTAGCACCATAAGTGGGGACCGGCAAGGAAGTCGAGCATGTATCTGAAGCACAGGAATGGCACCTCGGAGAGCCGCGCCTCACACCTCCGCAGTCGAAGCAGCAACGGCTGCAACATCGCCTAGTGCCCCGAGGGCTAAGCGAAGCAATACCTCTCAGGACGCGGCGGCTGCCGCTCGCACCAACGAAGAGACCGACAACTCTACGCAGAGGAACATCGTAGGGGGCGAGGCGCCCCCTGGGACTTGGGCAGTCGGCCAGCCGCTGGCCCTGGCCCAGCCGGTGGTAACGCAGAGAGCGCACGAATTGCTCCAGGAGGAGCTGGCTGACCTCCGCCGGGAGCTGCTCGACCTGTGGCAACCGAGGGTAGGCCTCGGCCGCCCAGGGGCCAAGCTCGTCGGAGCCGGAGCGGCGCAAAGACCGATACCCCATTGTCGCTCCCTGACCGGTGTTCCGGGGAGATCCTAGTTCCCCATTGAGCGCAGGGCTGGAAGCAGTCCGCTAGCCCCAGGGCTTCAAGATGCTGAAGTCAGGCCCTTCGAAGGGTCGACGAATCATGCGGAGTTCCTCCACGTCTATGAGACAGCCATCGAGGCCGTCGGAGGAGACAACACCATGAAGGCAAAAAGCATGACCCTGGCCCTGAAGGGGATAGTGTTGACATGGTTTTTCACCATCCCTCCACATTCTATGTATGCGTGGGAACAACTGCGGGATCTAGTGCGTAACAGCTTCCAGGGGAACTACGCCGAACCGAAGGGCGCGGGGGATCTATTCGCCATGAAGCAAGCCCCGGACGAGTCCCTCCGCAGCTTATTCAGAAGGTTCGCGAGGCCAAGTGCCAGGTGAAGGGGGTCAACAAGACAACCGTCATCAACGCCGTGACCTGCGAACTCCAGAAAGGCCCCCTAGCAGAGCGACTCGCCCGCAAGCCTATCCGCTCAGTGGCGGATCTCTTCAACAAAATAGAGGAGTACGCCAGAGCGGAGGAAGACAGCGCTCGACGGGAGGGTGCCCCGGACCACACCGCGGCAGCAAAGCAAGGACCCCCCGAAAGAAACCGGAGCCATGGTCGCGGAAGCAACAACCAAGCCGTGGAGCAACGACAACCGTCTGAAGGGGTGGGGCGTGTACAACATCGAAGGACAGCAATAGCAAGGATCGCGACTGGGGTCGTGGCTGCGGCCGGCAGGGCGGAAGGAACAACAGAGCACTGCTATTCTGTGAAATGCACGGTGAAGGGTCTCATACAACCCTACAGTGCCGAACCCCCCGGGACAGCCGCGAAAGGCCACCCCTGTTCTGCGACCTGCACGGCGAGGGGTCCCATGCCACCTAGCACTATCGTACAATCACCGCCATGCAGAGTGGCGATGGGGAGGGCCGGCAACCGATCGCCGCCCGCCACCGAGGCCTCAGATCGAGGAGTTTCACGGGCAACGACAGAGGATCATCAACATGATCGCGGACGGCTCGTCGTTGGGTCTCTCATCAAAAAGGTAGCGGCGTGCTTACATGTGCCAAATTCACCATGTGGCGGCTTACTCAACTTCTAGCCCACCCCGCTACGCCGAGATAACCATCTCTTTCAGCCCTGAAGATGCCGGAGGCATACACTTTCCTCACCAGGA
The DNA here is from genome assembly GCA_036346395.1 of Hsuehochloa calcarea. Lineage (NCBI taxonomy): Eukaryota > Viridiplantae > Streptophyta > Magnoliopsida > Poales > Poaceae > Hsuehochloa > Hsuehochloa calcarea. The sequence continues at coordinate 25,963,338 of CM070598.1, read as the reverse complement.
CCCTCTGGTCATCTCGGCCAACATTGCGGAGTTCGATGTGCACCGCGTTCTGGTGGACGGAGGAAGCTCTGCCGACCGGCTATTCGCGGTGGCCTTCGACAAAATGATGATCCCAAGGGACCGCCTGTCACCACCGGGCATCCCCCTTATGGGCTTCGGCGAAAGGTCAGTAACAGCCTTGGGGCATATCAATCTAGATGTCACTTTTAGTGACGGCTCTGCCTCCCGCACGGAGATGATCACATTCTACGTCATCCAGATGCCATATCAATACAATGCTATCCTCAACAGAGCTACGCTGAACACGTTCGGCGCCATAGCGCACCACAACTACCTCTGCATGAAGATCCCTATTTCCGAAGGGGTGGTCACAGTGCGGGGAGATCAAGACCTGGCAATGCAGACCGAGCTCGAGGTATTATCCCCACCCCGCCATGTCCACGCCGCTGAAGAGAGCACCACCCCCCCAGCCCAACAGCGCCCCAGTGAGGTGGGCGCCTAAGGCTAAGCCCGAAGGCCAGCTCTTGCGGGTCCCTCTTGCCGAAAATGAGCCAGACAAAATGGTGGCCCTCGGCGCCGAGCTGTCGACCGCGGCCTGCGGAGACATACTCGGGGTGCTCTACCGCAATGAGGATACCTTCGCATGAGGCCCCGAAGACATCCCGGGGGTCCCAAGGGAAGTCGTCGAACATCGGCTGACACTGTGGAGTGACGCGGTGCCCAAGAAACAAAAGCTGCGCCGCGTGTCGGTAAAGCGGCTTGAAGCCTCTCCAGGCTCTTAAAAGCTAGCATGATCAGGGAGATTAAACACTCGGAGTGGTTGGTCAACCCGGTCCTCGTGCAGAAGAGAGAAGGGGACTAGCACATGTGCGTTGACTTCACCGACCTCAACAAGGCCACACCCAAGGACGGTTTCCCCTTACCCCGCATTGACCAACTCATAGACGCCACCTCGGGCTGTGAGCTGATGAGCTTCCTCGACGTGTACTCCAGTTACCATCAGGTATTCATGGCAAGGGAAGATGAACTCAAGATGGCATTCATCACCCCCATTAGAACATACTGTTACAACCGGATGCCCATCGGCCTGAAGAACACGGGAGCCACGTTCAGCCGACTCATCACCAAAGTCCTTACCGAGCAGCTCGGCCGGAACGTCGAGGCATATGTCGATGACGTAGTGGTCAAGAGCAAAATCCAGGCCTCGCACGTGGCAGATCTCCAGGAGACATTCACCAACCTCAGGGCGAAGGGGATAATGCTCAACCCCAAGAAATGCGCCTTCGGCGTCCAAGCCGGAAAACTCCTCGGCTTCCTGGATCGCAGAGGGGCATCGAGGCGAACCCAGGAAAGATCAAAGCCATCCAAGAGATGGAACCACCCCGTACGGCCCGTGAGGTGCAGAAACTCACGAGCCACCTCGCAGCCCTCAGCAGATTTTTGTCCCGCTCGACAGAGCGGGCCTTGCCATTCTTCAAAACGCTCCGCGGAGAGGAGCCGTTCAGCTGGACCCAAGATTGCCAGGCGGCATTCCTGCAGCTCAAGGAGTACCTCGCCAAACTCCCAAGCTTAGCGAGCCCGGCACAGGTCGCATCCCTCTTCCTGTACCTCGCAGCCTCTTCGTTTGCCGTCAGCGCGGTACTCGTCCAAGACGAAGGTGTTCAGCTGTGGATATCATGGGGATATGTTCCAGATCTTAGGATGATGTGACAATTGGCAATAGCGTTTACAGTTTGTCGTTTCACGTGTTTTCAGCAAAGTTGGCATGCTATCAGTTATAACCGGCCCGACCGGCCGGGGCTTGGTCGACGATTCTCGACCGGCCCGACCGGCCTGGGGCAATCGGACCGCCACACTAAAGTGGGGATTTGAGCTGGGCCAAAAATAGAGGGTGTAGGCAAGAGAGGGGATTCTATTGCACTTGGTCCCATAATGTTTGGAGTCTCCAGTCAAAAGTTCTATTGGTTTGAAATTTCTAGTAGGTTTCGGTTTTCAGAGGTTGAAAATTGGCTAAGTCTTTAATGGCGGTCTGACCAGCCAATAGGTGGCGGTCAGACCGGCCCCAGGGGCGGTCTGACCGGTTTCCACTTGGTTCGTCGCCCGTCGTGGTAGCGTTCTTCAGTTGTTAGGTCAAAGTCATGAGTTTCAGGGCATATATGTTGCATGATGCATGTTTTGACTAACATAGGTCAAGTTGTGAAGAACTTGTTCCCAAATTCGGTTTACTTGTCTATTGTTGTGCAGGTTGCTTAGTGGTCAACGACGGTCAAAGGCGAGGATGATCGGGACTAGGCTTGGAGAGCTGAGGTCCAGAACGATCGACGATACCGGGTGAGGTCAATGTACTCAAGCGTACTGCAAGATGGACAAGGGTGACCTATTAGCTAATCCGAGGCGCAAGATGGTGCTAGGTGTAGCTAGTTAGGTCAAGGGGTGTTAAAGACGGCGCATTAAAATGCGTGTGTATGCGTCCCGTTTGTTTTGGGCCTTAACGGGAGCCCAATAGAGTCAAACTTCTAGAAGGTCTAAGCCTCCACTATAAATAGGAGAGGGAGGTGGCTGCACCTCCGCTTCGTCTTTTTTGCAATTCTTGTAAACCCTAATTTTCTTAGGGAGAGCTTTTGTGGAGGCTAGGGTTCTTGATGTTTTGATGTGATTTTCGTGCTCTTGGACTGAGCATTGTCCTCCATTGATGGAGAAGCTGTAAGCCCATATCATATCAATCAATCAAAGGAAAGTTTGATCAATATTTTGTCTCATTGTGTTCTTTCTCTCTATTTGATGATTTTATGTCATTCTTTGATCCGTGAGTTTCTGCTTGGTTTCTTCACGTGATCTAGCTTGCTGTGACGTGTGGGAACCTGTCTAGGATCATCTTGATCATCAATCACCCACGAGCAAGATCTTGGATCAAGTTTTCGTTTTGACCCAGTTTTGAACCCTTCTTCAATCAAATAGAAAAGGATCGCTATTCTTCCAAGAATTATCATAATCTTCGATTGGAATAGGTTCCTGATATCATAGAGAAGGTGTGTTCCTAGTTTCATCAAGTTTGGATTTGTAGATCAAAAGTTTCATCTAATTTAATCTTCATCATCGGGGCTGATCTGTTCTGTTCTGGAGGGCGGCGGTCAGACTGCCCGTGGCCACCGGTCAGACCGGCCGGAAATCGCTCCGACCGCCCTTGAGGTAGTGGTCTGACCGGCAGTGCACTGTGTCTTGTTATCTTGCGTTTGATCTTTTGTAGTATTGCTTAGGGGTGTTTATTGGATTCAATATTAGTCTTCCGCTGTACTGATATACTGATCTTCATAGCTTCCATAGCTACTGGAGTGAAATTGTGTTGAATCCAGTGTTTGTGAAAAAGTGAGTGTGCTCCTATTCACCCCCCCTATAGTCGCCTTTTTAGTCCAACAAGTGGTATCAGAGCCCGGTTAGTTCAATCTTGATCTTTACCGGTCACTGAACTTGGCGATGAACAGATACTTCACAAAGCCGCATATCTTCGATGGGCACGACTATGCCTATTGGAACAATCACATGCGAGTCTTCCTTGAGAGCGAAGGACACGCTATATGGGAGGTTGTTCGAGTCCCGCTCGTGGTGCCCGAAGTTGCTACACCAGCGTTAGAAGCCCTTTTGGCTAACAACAATAAGGCTAAAAATCTCTTGTATGGTGGGCTTGGGAGACAGGAGTATGATCGGATTTGTAATCCTGAGACTGCGCATGAGATTTTGAACACTCTCGAAACCTATCATGAGGGTTCGTCCCAAGTCAAGAAAGTACGCCAAACAGTATATAAGCGTGAATACAACAAATTCGAGATGCGTCCTGGTGAGAGCATCGATGATATTTTCAGTGGCTTTAATAAAGTGATTAATCAGATTAAAGTTGTTGGTGTTGAATATTCTCAATCTGAAAATACCACCCATCTCTTGGCTGCAATCAACACCAAGGAGTGGGAGATAAAAGCTACTGCTATTGAGGAGAATGTCAATCTTTCTGATCTAACTTTGGAGCTGCTCTATAGCAAGCTCAAGACTCATGAGATCAAGATGATTGATCATCCCAAGAAGGAAAACATGGCTTTGGTAGCAGACCCGCTTAATAGAGCTTCTGATGGGTCTTTTCAGTCTTCTTCTGGATTTTCGCTTGCTGGTTTATCTGCAATTCATGAAGAAGAGTTTGAGGGTCTTCCTGAAGCTGAGTTGGCTCTCATAGTCAAAAAGGTCACACGGGCCTACTGTAACATCCCAATTTTCAGAGCTTTAAAAATCTTTTAAATAGTGATAGAGAGAAAATTCACCATTTGGATTTATTTGAATATTAAATTAAAAAGCTTAATATGGACTTTAAAGACAAACTGATTTAATGTGCTTAATCCCAACATCAACAATTGTCAAAACTATTTTATTTAGATTCTATATGCTTGTATATATTTTATAGAATTTTCTGGAATTTTTCCAAAGTCATTTGCTATTTTTCTAATTTCTATTTGCATTTTCTGGATTTATTAAAAAGAAAAATCTATTTGTTTTCCTCGAATAAAGAATCGGGCCGAAACCGACCACTATTCCAATCCGCCCAACTTCCGCAACTTCAACTTTCTCTCACCACTCGCTCAAGGCGCGCCGTTGATCGCCATCGCATCGCGCCCGCGTTCGCTCACGACCAAAGGGCCCGCCGCCACGCCATCGTCGTCTCCTCGGGGACTCTCCGCGCCGACTCCGGATCTCCCGCCGCCGCTGCTTTCTTCCGCTGGATTCGCCGCCTTGGCTATTTAAGGCCCAAGCTTTGCACCAGATTCTTCGCCCCTCCGCTCTCCCCCAAAACCCTAAGGCGCCGCCTCGGGATCGTCTTCGTTGTACCGCAATCGCCGAGAGACCACCGACAGCCAAAGCCTCCTCGCCGCCGCAATTCGTCGTCGACACTCCGTCCCCGGCCGTGATTCCACCGCCTCCAGGTCCGTATTTGCAAGGACTACATTTTGCGCTGGCCGCCCGAGGTCCAGGAGATTCATTTTGCCGTTTTCGGTTTTGTCCGACAACCGTCGTCGCCATTATCGTCGCCGCCGGTGAGCCATTGCCGCCCAAGCACCGCCACCACCCCAGCAGATCCGCTGTGTTCCTGGCAACCCGTTTTAGTGCTCCGTCCCCTCACGCCCTTCGCCATCGCGCGTCGCCGCCGTTGTCCGGCCGCGGCCAAGTCTCTCTCAGATCAGGTTCCGTCTTTGGATCAGCAGCCAAGTCAGCATCCACGCCAGCGCCATCTCAGCTCCCCTGTCCCGTGTGGCGCCTGCGTGTCACAGCCACGTGGCAGTCCAGTTTCCTCCCAAGCCAACCCTCGGTGAACCGAATCTACGGTGGGCCGAGCCATCGATGATGGGTCCCTTTGTCAAGACGGTTTTAATTATTTCTTTTTCCGGTGGAAATTCATCGCTGACGTCAGCCGACGTCATTAATCCGAATTTTATTCATAAAAATAATTCGGAAAATTCAATAAAATCCAAATTAGGGTTTATTTGATTTTTCAATCTTCCAAAGCCCATATCTTTTGCATCCGAACTCCGATTGAGCCCATTCAAATTTGTAAATTCATATAAAATTAAGATCTATTTAATGGAGAACTTTATTTGAATTTTTGGAGTTGTTTTGCCTCTGTATTTATTTGTTTTTGTTTCTTTTGTCTCGTTTGCGAGTAGACGTCGATACTTCGGGGAATTTTGCAGAAGAAGGAGCACCTCAAGATCAAGACCAGTACTTTAAGCTATTCCAAGGCAAGTTATACCTTTGATCATATTGAACCCAATTTTCAAAATACTTTGTTTCAATGTATTGCATTCTATTTCAAGTATTTATTTAAATACTTTTGGGATAGTTATTAATCCAATTTGTTGTATCCACCTTGTCTATTGTATGCCATGATCTTTTGTCACCCTAGGTTGGTTCATTATTAGTTGGTATTATCGTAGCACCAACGTGGGTTGGTTAGATACGATTAGACTGCTTAGCCATGCCACGAGTCATCATTTCATGTGAGAGTTTCAATTATAAACTTGACTAAGTGATTATAGAACTGTGTGATGAAACTGTGTGTGCTGTGTGCTGTTACTCGTTGATGGCATGTGTTGCACTTAATCAACAGGGTGGGAAAAGATTTAGACTGAGGCAAGTGGTGGATCTGTGTGAATGGTGGAACTGTGTGCTATAAACTTTGTGATTTGGGAAAAACTGGAAGTCTTGCCTTGGTCAAATAAGGACTTAACTTTGTGTGCCATTGAACTGGGCCTTACTGTACGACCACATGCCTAGTATGGGCTGGGCCTGACTTAGTAAGTTATGGAGTCTTGACATTGACAACTCAGGTTGTATTTAAGCTGTGTGATAGGCTGGAGGTGTGATATGTCACATCGCGGGACGGTTCGCTGCATCCCTGTTCAACGGTGTGTGTCGTTCCAAGGGCTGTGTGTACAAATTGGACGGCGGTAAAACACATCGGGAGTGTCATTGTTTGAGATGAAGTCTCTGAAAGGTTTTGTTATGGTCAGTGCTAGCTACACTGATTGTATCGTGTGGGTAAAGTGTATAACCTCTGCAGAGTGTTAAACCAATCTATTCGAATAGCCGCGTCCTCGGTTATGGACATGTTCGGGAATTTCACATGAGGGGTAGATTTTCATAAAACAATTGGGAACGGTCAGCTGTGTGAGATAACTTATGCAGCTGTGTGAATAACTTGATTAGACTGTGTGTCCTTTGTGAAATCAATTGTTAACTTATTATTGTCTATTTGGTTTGAATTATATTTTCAATCTATTATTTGTATTCAATTGCAAATATTGCATTTCCGCAAAATAACCACAAAAGCCATTCCTTTGGAATAAGCCATCATGTATAAATGCATTCTGTGGTATGACTTGCGAGTACGGTGTGTACTCACTCTTGCTAAACAAATCAACAGAAGTGGAGGAGTCGTCGCCTGCTTTTGAAGAAGAATTCTACGAAGGTTGATCGTTTGGGTCTTGATCCCAGTCAGTTGCCTGTGGTAAATTGATGGGAGCCCACCGGAGTTTATTTCGTTTCCGCTATAGTTACTTCTTTATTGTCAGCCTTGCATGGCTTAATAAATGTAAAACTCGACCGTAAGGTCCCAACAGTTATTTGTTATTCAAAGTACTCGTTTATTCTTATATTCGTTGTATGGATGTGATATTTCATCGATGTTGACACTGTGTGCACTAGCGTGATCCTGGACTAGTGTAGAATACACAGAGGGTCCAGATTTGCATATTTGGGTCCCGACACCTACAATAATATGAGAAACATAAATCGAGGAGATCCCGTGACTTGCTATGAATGTGGTGAGCTAAATCATATCCAGGTAAAAATCGAGAAGATGTCACCACCGACAAGGCACGTCAGAGTCGTTTTCTGAAAGGATTAAACACTGGACTTCAAGTCAACTTGATCGCCCACACCTTTCCTGATTTCCAAGAATTGATCAACAAGGCTTTGATTCTTGAGGATAAGCGCAAGGAATTGGAAGATCACCGTAGCGCAGAATGGCTCAAAGAAGGAAGTCACCAACCCCACCAAGGCAAGAATGATTCCACCGCAGCTTAGCCGCTTTTCCACCACGTAACTCGCGGCACCACCGCACTAACTTCAACACCTCGCCCAGCTTGCTCGTAACTTTTGCAACCCCGCACTACCAACCCCAATCCAAAGAAGCAACCCACGTAATGTACCGAGTTTGCCTTACCGCCGCCGCCTGGGCATTTCGCCAACCGATGTCCGCAGAATGGGACTATCACCCAAAGACACTTGAACCTTGGGAACACCCCACCAAGACGCCAAGACAAGGCAACCATCAAGGAACTTCTCAAGCTACCGGTCAATCCGAGGAGCACCAGATCGGTGGTCGAGGTCGTGTCAATCACGCCACTCGAAGGAGCCTGTGAAGCACCCAACGTCAGATCGGGTAAGTTTCTAGTAAATTCAAGACTGTGATCGCCTGCTTGATTCAGAGCTTCGCATTCGTTTGTTTGTGGAATTTTTGCAACTAAGAACAAATTAGAAGTTATGCATCTTAAGCATACTCTGTTAGTCCAGTCGCCTGGAGCAGAGCTAAGTTCTAAAGTTGGATGTTTAGGAGCTAGGTTACTCATAGCTGGAGTTGAGTTTCTAGCCAACCTAATAGTTCTAGACACTCAGACCATAGATGTAATCCTTGGTATGGATTGGTTATCCAAACATAAAGCAGTGCTAGATTGTGGCCGAAGAGCCGTAACAATAGAGGAAACCACAGGAAAGAAAGTGGAATTTCTAGCCACCTGTAGGACCGGAAAGGCGACTAGGAGGGGGGGGTGAATAGGCGCTTTCACAACTTTCTCGCCTAAGTCAAATTCAACACGAACTTTACTCCTTTAGCTATGAAAGCTAAGAAGATCAGTAAGCACATAGCAGACGCCTTGTGCTGAATTCGATAACCCCCGACAACCACACGACACAAAAGTGGAGACTTAAACTCAACGGGCAAATCTGGGCATGTGCGGCTTGACCGGCTACCACAAGCGGCTTGGACCGACGGTCAACCAATGGTCCGACTAAGAACTAATCAAGCGGTCGGACCGGTGGACAGCCGGTTCAATCGGAGAACAATGGTCTGAATATACGGCGGTCGGACCATTGCTCAAACACCGGTCCGACCGGTTCACCCAAGATCAAAAGAACTCCAAATCCAAAACGAAATTTGATCCAACTTTTGATTCAACCAATAAAACTTGACCAAATTTCGAGCACACCTCCCTAATGATATTAGAGACCTATTTCTAGCGACGATCCTTCAGATCCACTCCGCAGAATCGATCTCTCGAGGATTTAACCAAGAACTGCACAAACCCTAGAAATATGAAACTCTTGATTCAAGACTTGCTCATGGAGGTTGATGATCTAGATGACTCTAGGAGTATCCCCACACAACAAAGCAAGATAAATTAGTCCAAGGGACCAAGCAAAAACCTTTGAATCAAGGAAGCACCAAATTCATCCAAAAAGAGAGAAGAACACAAAGGGAGCAAGTGATCTTTCAATTAAGCATCACAAGATTGTTTGATCACACTAGATGCTTACAAAGCCTCTCCAACAAGGAGGGCAAGAGCTCACACAAGGAGCACACTCCAAACTCTCCAAACCCTAGTTCTCCTCTCCTCTCCTCCAAACCCTAGAAAAGGAGAAGGAATGCCAAATGAGTGCTTGAGGGGGTTTTCCATCTCCCCCCTTTCTATTTATACTAGAGAGCTAGGGTTTCACTTTTGGGGTCACTTACACATGGGACCCACACACACATAACTATTGAAGCAACTGCTTCACCACGTGTAGGTTGATCAGCGGTTCTCATCGCGTCGCCAAGCCTCTCTTGTCCGAATCCCATCGGAACCTCCCAGAGACTCACACCGATATCCGCACCGCCTGATCCAACCAGCTGTAACGAACCACCCGTTCGATTCATCTTGCCCATTCTGCACCATGCTTGTGTCACGCGACCACCCCAGATCCATGATCGCTCGACCTCGGCCTCCAAGCGTAGTCCCGATCCACTCACCGCTGACGCCGCTGACACGCAAGCCACCGCACAAAGAATAGACAAACAAATCGCTTCCGGAACAAGTTCTTCACAACTTGACCCACGTTAGCTGTGAATGCAATATACATCAATAAAGCATTGATAACCATACATGAAACACACTCAAATCAACTCAATGCAAACTTGGCTAACCTCCAAGTCATCGCCGGCCCGACCGCTTCCACAAGGCCGGTCCGACCGATTCAGTTGGCGGACCGCTCCACAACAAACGGTCGGACCGGTCAAAAAGACTTAGCAAAATTCCAGCGTGAAATTCAAACCTTCCGAAATTTCAAACGAATAAAACTTTTGACTGGAGCTCCAAAATGATGGGACCACATCCAGAGACTCCCTCACTTGCCTACACAACCTATTTTTGGCTCAGCTCCAAAAACCTAAAATCATTTTGGCGGTCGGACCGGCCACCATGGCCGGTCGGACTCCTCCACGGGCGGTCTGACCGACCGACACCTCCGGTCAGACCGCCTGTGGTCTGACAGCCCTGGAGCAAACCCGAAAATGCGAGATTTTGCAAACCAACAACGCCATTGCCAATTGACTCATCATCCTGAGATCGTGCACATATCCTCACGATATCCACAATCTCCCCCTTGATGAACACATTGGCAATTTTCAAGAAAATGTGGTTTTTCGAAATGAAAAGTAAAAATTCATTGCTGCATAAAGGCACAACTTGGTCCAAAAGCAAGAAAAAGCCTAGGAACCGACCAAGCTGGCTTCAGAATAGTGTAAGCAAGTGAGATAAGGCAATGAAAGCACAAAAGGATTCAATTTCCAGAAAGTAGCCAAAAATCTCACTTAGGTCCAAATGAAAGACAATTTTTCTATTTGACCTTTGATCACTGTGTGTCTACTTCAAATGCAAATGAAATCAGGAAAAGGCAATAGAACCATAAGACTTAACTCACTATGATCACAAATTTTCAAAAGGTTCAATTTTTTTTTTATGAAGTTCTTATATATTAAACCTTAACCTTAAGTATGAAACCAAAAGCTCCAACATCATTTTCTTCACAATCTTTCTCCCCCTTTGACAATGAATTCATCAAGATGCATGAAAAAGAAAGAGCATGAAGGAATGACTTTATTTTTGAACTTTAATAAAAAGGAGCCATGACCATTATACATGAAAACAGTACAAGTATTATACCAAGCCATAAAAAGGGTAGACGCTATATCCAATCATGGCAAAACATGTACTGCAACGCTAAAACCAAGATAGCAGTTATCTGAGATAAACAGAATTAAAACCATGAAAGGTTGCTCAATATCATAGTTTCACTAACAGCAACCACAAATGAATCAAGCCATGTCTATAAGTAAAAAGAGACTCAAAATAAGAATTGAGGCATTTTGAGCATTAAGAAAATTCTTTTGAAGCAAAGCTCAAGCACTTAGCCCTTTTTGGGCAAAATTTCTTTTTCTTCTTTTTTTTGCTGTGCTAGATCTCAAGCCTTGCCGCGACCATCTCAAGCGATAAGCTTAAAAGAATGATCTAGGTCATCCAAAACTCCCCCTGAGTTTATGCCTAGTGCAATGGCAAGCCGTCTCATGAGAAAGGATTGGTGAGATCAGTTTTTTCGCACAGAAAATCTCATTTTTCATTTGCTTGACTCAAAAAGATAAAAATGCTCATTTTTCATCTCAAAATAAGTTCAAGACTCAATTCAACCTATTTGACATGGCAAGAATCATAAAATGATCACTAGAGCAAAACTAGTCACAAGATCCAACAAGACATGATTTGATTCAATTTGCTCTCAGAAATAAAGCTAGCAAGGCAAAAGCTAAGCAAAACACGAAAGGCCATAAAAGAAGTCTAACAGACTATCACTTGATATGACAAGGTATAGAAGATGGAATCAAGTCATACAAGGATAATAATCAAAGCTCCACTAATTTTATTATACAATGCAAGACAAATGAATTGAAACATGCATTATGATACAATGAATGCAAAAGAGCAACTTCCCCTCAAACAGCCCAATAGGACTAATAACCCTAACTCTCCCATAAGCAAAGAAACGTGAAGAGTCAAGAGCTTTAGTGAAAATATCTGTAAGCTGTTGCTCAGACTCTACAAAGTGAAGCACAACATCACCTTTCTCAACATGGTCTCTCGTAAAATGAAATCGAATATCAATGTGTTTAGTCCCGAATGTTGCATTGGGTTTTGGCAATATTAATTGCGAAGTGTTGTCACGTAAAAGAGAAACACTTCCCAAAGATAACCCATAGTCCCATGGCGTGGATAAAATCCAGAGAACTCCGAGAGCGACCATCGCGGCAGCCTACATACTCGGCCTCACCAGATCAGGCAATGTAAGACCTTTTTAGAAGACCAAGAAACAAGAGATGTGCCCAAGAAATGACAAGTGCCGTAAGTACTCTTCCTATCCACTCTACACCCCGCAAAGTCAAGATCGTAAAATGCTCGAATTGAGAGAGCGTAAGAAGAAGAATACAGAGTCCAAAGTCAAGCGTATCTTGAAGGTACCAATATGCGACGATCGCTTGACGATGGGAAGAACGAGGAAGCTCGAAAGTGAGCGCATGACATACGGCGAATTGTATGTCGGCCCGACACTGTAAGATAGAGGAGGGAGCCAATCATACTGCGTTATTCTTCCGTCCACGGACTCTCCATCCTCATCGTGGTCCAAAGACGGTGGTTGTAGCAATGGGAGTAGACATTGGCCTATCGCTTCCCATATTGAAGCGCCAAGAAGGTCCTTTGTATACTTACTCCGTGAACGAAGGTGCCTTCTTTCGCTTGCTTGATTTGAAGACCAAGGAAGAATGTCGCTCTCCCATCATGCTCATCTCAAACTCATTGCTCATCGAATCTGAAAATCTAGACACCAAAGCATGAGAAGAACCACCGAAAATAATATCATCCACATAAATCTGAACCAGCAAGAAATCACTGCCATGCCTGAGAGTGAACAAGGTTTTATCAACCATTCCCATTTTGAAATCATTTTCAAGCAAGAAACTCTTAAGCCTGTCATACCAAGCTCTAGGAGCTTGTTTCAATCCATACAGGGCTTTAGAGAGTTTAAAAACATGGTTTGGGAATTTTTGATTTTCAAACCCAGGAGGTTGCTTGACAAAGACCTCTTCTTCTATGAAACCATTCAAGAAAGCACTTTTAACATCCATTTGAAAAAGCTTGAAACCCTTGGATGTTGCAAATGCTAAAAGAATGCGAATGGCTTCCAATCTAGCTACTGGAGCAAAGGTCTCTTCAAAGTCTAAGCCCTCTACCTAGGAATAACCTTGAGCTACAAGTCTAGCCTTATTGCGAACAACCAATCCATCCTCACTTTGCTTATTTTTAAAACCCATTTTGTTCCAATAACATGAGAATCAAGGTCGCTCAACTAAAAACCGACTTTGTTTCTTTCGAAATTTTCAAGCTCTTCATGCAAGGCATTGACCCAAGAGGCATCAGATAAAGCATGGGTGATATCTCGGGGTTCAAAAGAAGTGACAAAAGCAGAATGTGCATGAGAATCAGGAGAAATAAACCTGGAGCGAGTGACTCGCTCTTGAAGATCCCCAATCATCTCGCTCAGTGGATGTTGTCGCCAGATGCGAAGAGGTGCTCTCGGTGCGTATGGCCTCTACCTCATGAGTTGTGGAGGTAGGAACAGAGCCACTCAGATCGTCGGTGGGGATAGGAGGAGGCTGCTCAGCTGAAACTGACGTAGTAGTAGCAGGCTCTCCACCCTTCTCAGAGGTAGCTGGAGGATGGTTTGGTTCTTCATCCTCAGAATCATCATCGACAAAAATGCTTCCTTGAATTTCGTGAACACTGTACCAAGCATCGGGTCTAGTACTGGGACTAGCCTCATCAAAAGTGACTTCGCAAGTCTCAACAATTTTATTAGTATCAACATTAAAAACACGATAGCCACGAGAATGAGCAGGATATCCAAGAAATATGCCATCAAAACATCTAGACTCAAATTTATCAAGGTTTCCATGTTTAAGAATGAAGTACTTGCAACCAAAAATCTTGAAATGAGAGACTTTGGGAGAATGACCAAATCTAAGTTCATAGGAGATCTTCCCAACCACAGATCTCAAGAAAACCCTATTGGAGATATAACAAGCAGTAGAGATCGCCTCAGCCCAAAATCTCCTAGGAGTAGAATGCTCATCTAGCATGGTCCGAGCCATCTCTACAAGGGTTCTGTTCTTCCTTTCCACAACACCATTCTCACTGGGAACTCTAGGAGAAGAAAAGCGATGCTCAATTCCCTATCGGTGCGAAGGTAGAAAAAGAAGAATTCTTGAACTCGTCCCATTGTCACTCCTAATGGCTCTCAAAGCTCGGGTATATCAACAAAGAATTCTAAGGACCAAATCTCTAAAGAATCCAAATGCTTCGTCCTTAGAAGTAAGAAAATAAACCCATGAATACCGGAGTAATCATCCACAACCACCAAAGACATACCATTTCCCACCGGTGATGAACTCTAGAAGGACCAATCAGATCTAAGTGAAGAAGTTGTCCCGGTCCATCACCATTATCAAAGTAAGAGGTGGGTGGGAAGCGGACACCATCTTACCATGTCTACAGGTGAGCACACAAGATCTCTAATGACCTTCAACCTAGGCAAACCTCTAATCAAGTCCTTGCAACCGACTCTAGACAAATGATCAAAACCTATATGCCCAAGTCTACGATGCCACAAAACAAGATCATGAGAATCGAGACTAAAAGACACCTAGGACTGGAAGTCAAGAAATACTAAAATTTGCACGTAAGATCTTCTCAAACTGAGATCTCAAAACAAGCTCACCCGAGGAATCTAGAACTCTACACTCACTTCTCTTAAACCTCACTTCTAGACCCTCATCAAGCGCTTGAGAAGCAGATAGAAGATTATACCTCACCTTACTTACCAAAGCGACGCCTTTTAGCATGAACTTGTCGTTGACGCAAGACAGTGCCCTTTGCGATCCACGGTCCCAGAGAAGCATCCCCAAATGTAATCAATTCATTGCGGATGCACGTGTGAGGAGGAGAACCATCTAGAATCTCCGGTCATATGTCGAGAACACCCGAGTCAACAAGCCATATGTCCTCCTTCCTCGCACGACGGACCTAAAAGCACAATCGAAAACATCCGTGCCTCAAGATCAAGTTAGTGATAAATGATCGAGGAATCCAAGAATGAGAAGCACGATGTCCGGGAACAATGAGAGAAATAGCGTAAACATGATCAGAGTAAAATCATAAGGATGCACATGAGAACCACCTAGACCTCTCCAAACGATCTACCAAAAGATCGACACTCCCCTGCCTAGGTGCTACCCGTGGTCTCTCCTCATGATGTCCTAATCCAACACGCCTAGACCCACCAAAAGAGTCTACAAAGTTCTCTACAAATCTAGGCCTATGTGTGGTGCGATAAACAGTCGCCTAGCTCTAGAGACTACAGTGGAGAAGGGACTCCTCTAATGGATCTTAGGACGCCATCCTCTCTTTTCTCTCAAGTTTTGCTCTCCTAAGGTAACTCAATAGTATGGCCTTCTTTCTTGCAGAAGGTGCAATGGTATCGACCTTTGAGAGGTGCATGACAGAGTGAGTGAAAGCACCTTTCTTACTAGAAAGAGTTTGAGCAAAACCAGAGGATTTGAAAACAACCCTGATGGCTTAGGAGGTTCTAGCTCAAACAAACCATTCTTCACAACTCTAGCAATCCTAGGTGGGTTTTTCTTGGAATGCTCTAGGGATTGAAACCTAGACCACTATTTTTCACGCCACCTTGGATTGATCAAGAATCATGTTGAGTTTCTTTTTCCCACTTGAAAACTTCTCAAGAGTCACCTTGAGGTAATCATTCTCTTTCATTAAACCCTCACATCTAGTGCACTTGCTAGACTTGATTACCTCATTGCTCTTACTCTTAAGAAGGGTCACTTCCACTTTGAAGGCCTCACAAGACACACAATAGGATTCTCTAATCCTATTCAACTGCTCCTTAAATTTGACTCTAAATGCCTCTTGAATCTGATTAATCATGGTTTCAACTTCAACATTTAAAGCACAAGAGTTAGAATCAATAACTTTCTTAGAAGCAGTAAAAGACATGGATCTTTCAATTTTAGCCTTTTCTTCAAGGGTCTTGTTTAAGGCTTCAATCTCAATTGTAAGCTTGGGATAATTTTCACAAGATGCAACTCTAGAGTAAACTAGCATTTCTTTCATCTCTTGCATCTTAATCCTATTATTCTTACAATGAGAGCATGTGTGACTAGCATCAAATTTTTGCAATTCTTTTAAGGAGCTATCCAGTTTTAATTCAAGCAAAAGCACAATTTGAGCAAGTTAAAGGGATAGCTTCCATGGCAGTCACATCAAATGAAATGGCATCTAAGCAAGCAGAACTAGACTTGAGAGATTCTAGTTCATCGAGAGCATCTTTAAGTTGATTAGTGACAGAGGAATGAGCAGATTTCAAGCTTGTCAAGTCATTAAGCAAGCTAGTGCAGGATTCACAAATATCATCAGGATTAATAGATTTAAGCCTAACAACTTCTAGGTTCAAATTATCAATCATAATATCCTGGCTTCTTAATCATTTTTACTTGCTTATGCAATTTCGTTCAGCAAGCACCAACGCCCTTTTCATGTCAGCAATAGAAGGGCATACCTCATCATGATCACTAAAAGGATCCTCATCGTTGGAGGAGTCGTCGTGGTCGTTCTTGGCCATGAAACACATGCCTGAAGTCATGCGCCTTCTTCTTGCCACGAGTCACTCGTCGCCCTCCGCTTCCGAGTCCACATCGCTCATATTGACATTCTCTAGAGCGGCAAGGACCCTACCGACAAACTTGCGATAGTTTGTCTTCTTGGGTTTAGCATCCTCTCCGGGATGTCTTTGTGTCTCCTTCTCCTCCTTGCCCTTTAGCTTGGGGCACTGGAGCGAATGTGGTTTGGCTCACCACATTCAAGCACGTGATAGGTCCACTTCTCCTCCTATTCCTCACCTTGTTATACGCTCTTGTGAATTTGGTGGAAAGGAGGCTAAGTCATCCTGCGTTTCTCTAGTTGCTCATCACTTAAAGAATGTAAAGCGATAATGAAAACCGATGAGCTACAATCAAGAGACTCAAGAACAACCCTTGGATTTGTCGACCACTAATGCCATCGACTCTGTCTTGGGAGACGCGAGATAAAATCAATCTCATGCGTCTTCAACCTCGAGTAAAGCTTATCCATGGTAAGCTCACTCATGATGATGTTGTCATTGATGGAAGTGATCTTCATTCCCTGACCTTCACATCAAGAGCACCGAAGTGGCGTGCATTTTCGGATCGTAAAATATCAAGTCAACAGCGCAAGATCATGAAGAATCTTAGAGAATCTTCCCCACAGCTCATCCAAAGACTCACCAGGCCTTTGCTCAATCTTTGAGTATACTTTCTTGAGCTGGTTCTGTCTCACTTCCTTGATCGCAGTGGACCCTTCATGATAGTGACAAAGAGTCCGCCAGATCTCGTGAGCAGACCGCAATTGAGCAACACGCTCAAACTCAGATCGACTAAGGCCTTGGATCAAATAATTTCGAGCCTTGCTGTTGGCCTCCACATCTAGAGTGATCATATCGTCATCGGTTGGCACGACATAAGGATTTTTCACCTTTAGCCAAATAGCGTGCCCTTGAGCCTCGATATATGCTTGTATACGAGCCTTTCAGTATGCAAAGTCAACTCCCTCAAAAATGTGTGGCTTGGTTGAGTACTTGTCAGTCGCCATGGCTCCAAAGACCGGTTAAGATCTATGAGAAAAGCTAACCGGCTCTGATACCACTTGTAGGACCGGAAAGGCGACTGGGGGGTGAATAGGCGCTTTCACAACTTTCTCGCCTAAGTCAAATTCAACACGAACTTTACTCCTTTAGCTATGAAAGCTAAGAAGATCAGTAAGCACACAGCGGACGCCTTGTGCTGAATTCGATAACCCCCGACAACCACACGACACAAAAGTGGAGACTTAAACTCAACGGCAAATCAGGCACAAAGCGGTCCGACCGGCTACCACGGGCGGTCGGACCGACGGTCAACCAATGGCTCGACCAAGCAACTAATCGGCGGTCGGACCGGTGGATGCAGTTCGATCGTGAGCAATGATCTCGAATATCTGGCGATCGGATCCGCCGCTCAAACACCGATCGACCGGTTCACCCAAGATCTTGAAAAAGAACTCCAAATCCAAAACGAAATTTGATCCAACTTTTGATTCAACCAATGAAACTTGACCAAATTTCGAGCACACCTCCCTAATGATATTAGAGACCTATTTCGAGCGACGATCCTTCAGATCCACTCTGCAGAATCGATCTCTCGAGGATTTAACCAAGAACCGCACAAACCCTAGAAATATGAAACTCTTGATTCAAGACTTGCTCATGGAGGTTGATGATCTAGATGACTCTAGGAGTATCCCCACACAACAAAGCAAGATAAATTAGTCCAAGGGACCAAGCAAAAACCTTTGAATCAAGGAAGCACCAAATTCATCCAAAAAGGGAGAAGAACACAAAGGGAGCAAGTGATCTTTCAATTAAGCATCACAAGATTGTTTGATCACACTAGATGCTTACAAAGCCTCTCCAACAAGGAGGGCAAGAGCTCACACAAGGAGCACACTCCAAACTCTCCAAACCCTAGTTCTCCTCTCCTCTCCTCCAAACCCTAGAAAAGGAGAAGGAATGCCAAATGAGTGCTTGAGGGGGTTTTCCATCTCCCCCCTTTCTATTTATACTAGAGAGCTAGGGTTTCACTTTTAGGGTCACTTACACATGGGACCCACACACACATAACTATTGAAGCAATCGCCGCTTCACCACGTGTAGGTTGATCACGGTTCTCATCGCCGCCAAGCCTCTCTTGTCCGAATCCCATCGAACCTCCCGAGAGACTCGCACCGATATCCGCGATCGCTCGATCCAACCGGTAACGAACCACCCGCTCGATTCATCTTGCCCATTCTCGCACCATGCTTGTGTCACGCGACCACCCAGATCCATGATCGCTCGACCTCGGCTCTCCAAGCGTAGTCCCGATCCACTCACCGCTGACGCCGTTGACACGCAAGCCACCGCACAAAGAATAGACAAACAAATCGCTTCCGGAACAAGTTCTTCACAACTTGACCCACGTTAGCTCCAAGAATGCAATATACATCAATAAAGCATTGATAACCATACATGAAACACACTCAAATCAACTCAATGCAAACTTGGCTAACCTCCAAGTCATCGCCGGCCCGATCGCCCCACAAGGCCGGTCCGACCGATTTAGTCGGCTTGACCGCTTCCCACAACTGGGCGGTCGGACGGTCAAAAAAGACTTAGCCAAAATTCCAGCGTGAAATTCCGAAACCTTCTGGAAATTTCAAACGAATAGAACTTTTGACTGGGAGCTCCAAAAATGATGGGACCACATCCAGGAGACTCCACTCACTTGCCTACACAACCTATTTTTGGCCCAGCTCCAAAAACCTAAAATCATTTTGGCGGTCGGACCGGCCACCATGGCCGGTCGGACTCCTCCACGGGCGGTCTGACCGCCCGACACCACCGGTCAGACCGCCTGTGGTCTGACAGCCCTGGAGCAAACCCGAAAATACGAGATTTTGCAAACCAACAACGCCATTGCCAATTGACTCATCATCCTGAGATCGTGCACATATCCTCACGATATCCACACCACCTCAGTACATGATGGACATTTGGTAGTCAACAGTCTGAAGACAGTTTCTTTGGAAAACGTACCTGTAGTCAGAGATTTCCCAGATGTATTTCCAGAAGAGTTACCAGGAATGCCACCGGACCGTGACATTGAGTTTGTCATCGATCTAGTGCCAGGAACAGCACCAATTTCCAAGGGACCCTATCGGATGCCAGTCGATGAACTGGTGGAAATGAAGAAGTAGATAGAAGAACTACTGGAGAAAGGTTTTGTAAGACCTAGTTCGTCGCCATGGGGAGCGCCAGTTTTGTTCGTCAAGAAGAAAGATGGAAGCATGAGGATGTGCATCGATTATCGTTCTCTCAATGAAGTCACCATCAAGAACAAATACCCTTTGCCCAGAATTGATGATTTGTTCGACCAGATGAAAGGAGCCGGAGTATTCTCCAAGATCGATCTGCGATCGATCGTTACCATCGATTGAAGATTTGTCCTAAGGATGTACCTAAGACCGCTTTCTCAACCCGGTATGGACATTATGAATTTCTAGTCATGTCGTTTGGTCTGACTAATGCCCCTGCCTATTTCATGAACATGATGAACAAAGTATTCATGGAATACTTGGATAAGTTTGTGGTAGTATTCATTGACGATATTTTGGTCTACTCAAAATCAGAGGAAGAGCATGCAGACCATTTGAGATTAATCCTAGAGAAGCTCAGAGAACATCAGTTGTATACCAAGTTCAGCAAGTGTGACTTTTGGAAGAAGAAAGTTGATTTCCTCGGCCATGTGATGACAAATTAAGGAGTAGCAATTGACCCTAAAGGTTAAAGTCAGAATGAATTGGGAGTAGCCCAAGACGGTTACTCAGATTCGTAGTTTCTTGGGAATGGCGGGATACTATCGTCGCTTCATTGAAGGATTCTCCACGATTGCTAAGCCTCTTACGCAATTGTTGAAGAAAGAGAAGAAATTCATTTGGACTCCAGCTTGTGAAGAAAGTTTTCAAGAATTGAAGAAACGCTTGACTTGATTGATGCTAGTTTTGCGGACATCAAGAAGGATTTTGATATCTATTGTGACGCCTCACGTCAAGGATTAGGATGTGTTCTTATGCAAGAAGGAAGAGCTGTCGCTTATGCGTCAAGGCAATTAAGGCCTCATGAAGAGAATTATCCTACCCATAATTTGGAATTAGCTGCCGTAGTGCATGCTTTGAAGATTTGGCGACATTATCTCATCGAAAATCGCTGTGAAGTCTATACAGAACATAAGAGCCTGAAGTACATATTCACTCAGTCTGATTTGAACATGAGATGTAGAAGATGGCTGGAATTAATAAAGGATTATAATCTTGGGATCCATTACCATCCTGGTAAGGCCAATGTAGTTGCAGATGCACTGAGTCGCAAGAGCTACTGCAATGCTCTGGAAGCAAAAGAGATTTTCTCGGAACTTCAGGAGGAATTCCAGAAGCTAAAGCTAGAACTTGTTTCTGAAGGATTTGTGGCCAGTCTGGAAGTGCAGTCTACTCTGGAGAAACAGATTCGTGAAGCTCAACCCAAGGATTCTGAGTTTGCCGACCTCAAGAAGAAGATGGCAGAATTAAAATTTAAAGACTTCACCATGGATGATCAGGATGTACTGTGGATCAATGGACGTATCTGTGTACCAAATATTGATGGATTGAGACAGCTGATTCTGAAGGAAGCCCATGACTTAAAGTATTCGATTCACCCTGGAAGTACTAAGATGTATCAGGATGTTAAGAATAAGTTTTGGTGGCCAAACTTAAAGCGAGACGTCGCAGAGTTCGTTGCCTTATGCGACGTGTGTCGGAAAGTAAAGGTAGAGCATCAGAGACCAGCAGGTTTGCTACAACCGCTGAAGATACCAGAATGGAAGTGGGAAGAGATCGGTATGGATTTTATTACCGGTTTACCCAAGACTCAATCAGGTTATGATTCGATTTGGGTAATAGTGGATCGTTTGACTAAGGTTGCCCATTTCTTGCCAGTCAAAACTACTTACTCAGGAGACCGCTTGGCAGAGTTGTATATGTCAAAGATCGTCAGTCTGCACGGTGTGCCTAAGAAGATAGTGTCGATCGAGGATCTCGCCACCTCTCGCTTTCGCGAGTTTGCATGAAGCCCTCGAACTCATCTCAATTTCAAGATCGCTTATCATCCACGCATGATGGACAGATCAAAGAGTCAACCAGATATTAGAAGATATGTTGAGAGCCTGTGCCTTAGCAAATGCTACCAGTTGGGATAAGAGTTTGCCATATGCAGAATTCTCGTACAACAACAGTTTATCAAGCCGTTTGCAGATGTCACCATTTGAAGCTTTGTATGGTCGTGCCTGTAGAACTCCATTAAATTGGTCAGAGACCGCTGAACGTGTAGTGTTCGGGCCGATATTATTCGTAGTCAAGAACAAGTTGCTATGATCGAGAAAGACTAAAGATAGCCCACCTGTGCAAAAGAGTTATGCCGATAACCGTCGTCGTGACCTCAGCTTTGAACCAGAGGATTTTGTGTATCTTCGAGTTACTCCGCTCAAAGGTGTTAAGAGATTCCACACCAAAGGGAAGCTTGCCCCAAGGTATGTGGGTCCGTTCAAGATTTTGGAACGCCGAGGAGAAGTTGCGTACCAGTTGGAGCTACCACAGTCGTTAGCAGGAGTGCATGATGTCTTTCATGTCTCTCAGCTGAATAAGTGTCTTCGTGTGCGGAAGAGCGGACCGCTGGAGTCAATTGAACTGAAGGAAGATCTCACGTACAAAGAACAGCCTGTCAGAATTTTGGATGTCGCAGAGCGCCGCACCAGAAGCAAGACCGTTCGTTTTTGCAAAGTCCAGTGGAGTAACCATTCAGAAGGAGAAGCAACGTGGGAACATGAAGAAGAGTTGAAAGCCGAGTTCCCAAGCCTTTTCTCTAGCTAGCCGGAATCTCGGGGTCGAGATTCGTTTAAGGGGGGGAGGTTTGTAACATCCCAATTTTCAGAGCTTTAAAAATCTTTTAAATAGTGATAGAGAGAAAATTCACCATTTGGATTTATTTGAATATTAAATTAAAAAGCTTAATATGGACTTTAAGGACAAACTGATTTAATGTGCTTAATCCCAACATCAATAATTGTCAAAACTATTTTATTTAGATTCTATATGCTTGGATATATTTTATAGAATTTTCTGGAATTTTTCCAAAGTCATTTGCTATTTTTCTAATTTCTATTTGCATTTTCTAGATTTATTAAAAAGAAAAATCTATTTGTTTTCCTCGGAACAGTAACTGGGCCAAAACCCAGTCACTATTCCAATCCGGCCCAACTTTCCTCACCCACTTCGCTTCGCTCGCTCCGCGCCGTTGATCGCCATCGCACCGCGCCGCGTTCGCCCACGACCGATGGCCCCGCCGCCACGCCATCGCTGCCTCCTCGTGGACTCTCCGGGCCCGACTCCGGATCTCCCGCCCGCCGCTTTCTTCCGCGGATTCGCCGCCCCGCTTATTTAAGGCCCAAGCTTTGCACCAGATTCTTCGCCCCTCCGCTCTCCCCCAAAACCCTAAGGCGCCGCCCCGGGATCGTCTTCGTTGTAACGCAATCACCGAGAGACCACCGACGGCCAAAGCCTCTTCGCCGCCGCAATTCGCCGTCGACACTCCGTCCCCGGCCGTGATTCCACCGCCTCAGTCGTGACGGTAAGGACTACATTTTGCGCTGGTCGCCCGAGGTCCAGGAGATTCGTTTTGCCGTTTTCGGTTTTGTCCGACAACCGCCGTCGCCATTATCGTCGCCGCCGGTGAGCCATTGCCGCCCAAGCACCGCCACCACCCCAGCAGATCCATTGTGTTCCGGCAAGAACCTGCTTTAGTGCTCGTCACGCCGCCTCGCCATCGCCGCGCCAGGCCACCGTTGTCCGATCGCCGCCAAGTCTCCTCTACATCAGGTTCCGGCCGGATCGCCAGCCAAGTCAACATCCACACCAGCGCCATCTCAGCTCCCCTATCCCATGTGGCGCCTGCGTGTCACAGCCACGTGGCAGTCCAGTTTCCTCCCAAGCCAACCCTCGGTGAACCGAATCTACGGTGGGTCGAGCCACTGACAGTGGGTCCCACCTATCAGTACGGTGTTAATTATTTCTTTTTCCAGTGGAAATTCATCGCTGACGTCAGCCGACGTCATTAATCCGAATTTTCTTTATAAAAATAATTCGGGAAATTCAATAAAATCGAAATCAGGGTTTATTTGATTTTTCCAGTCTTCCAAAGCCCATATCTTTTGCATCCGAACTCCGATTGAGCCCATTCAAATTTGTAAATTCATATAAAATTAAGATCTATTTAATGGAGAATTTTATTTGAATTTTTGGAGTTGTTTTGCCTCTGTATTTATTTGTTTTTGTTTCTTTTGTCTCGTTTGCGAGTAGACGTCGATACTTCGGGGAATTTTGCAGAAGAAGGAGCACCTTAAGATCAAGACCAGTACTTTGAGCTATTCCAAGGCAAGTTATACCTTTGATCATATTGAACCCAGTTTTCAAAATACTTTGTTTCAATGTATTGCATTCTATTTCAAGTATTTATTTAAATACTTTTGGGATAGTTATTAATCCAATTTGTTGTATCCACCTTGTCTATTGTATGCCATGATCTTTTGTCACCCTAGGTTGGTTCATTATTAGTTGGTATTATCGTAGCACCAACGTGGGTTGGTTAGATACGATTAGACTGCTTAGCCATGCCACGAGTCATCATTTCATGTGAGAGTTGCAATTATAAAATTGACTAAGTGATTATGGAACTGTGTGATGAAACTGTGTGTGCTGTGTGCTGTTACTCGTTGATGGCATGTGTTGCACTTAATCAACAGGGTGGGAAAAGATTTAGACTGAGGCAAGTGGTGGATCTGTGTGAATGGTGGAACTGTGTGCTATAAACTTTGTGATTTGGAAAAAACTGGAAGTCTTGCCTTGGTCAAATAAGGACTTAACTTTGTGCGCCATTGAACTGGGCCTTCTGCACGACCACATGCCTAGTATGGGCCGGGCGACTTAGTAAGTTATGGAGTCTTGACATTGACAACTCAGTTGTATTTAAGCCATGTGATGGGTCGAGGTGTGATATGTCACATCGCGGGGACGATTCGCCGCATCCCCGCCCAACGGTGTGTGTCGCTCCATGGGTCGTGTGTACAAATTGACTGGAAGAAACACATCGAGTGTCATTGTTTGAGATGAAGTCTCGAAAGGTTTTGTTATGGTCGATGCTAGCTACACCGATTGTATCGTGTGGGTAAAGTGTACAACCTCCGCAGAGTGTTAAACCAATCTATTCAATAGCCGCGTCCTCTGCTATGGACATGTTCGGAATTTCACACGAGGGGTAGATTTTCATAAAACAATTGGGAAGGGTCGGTGTGTGAGATAACTTATGCATTGTGTGAATAACTTGATTAGACTGTGTGTCCTTTGTGAAATCAATTGTTAACTTATTATTGTCTATTTGGTTTGAATTATGTTTTCAATCTATTATTTGTATTCAATCGCAAATGTTGCATTTTCAAAATAACCACGTAAGCCATTCCTTTGGAATAAGCCATCATGTATAAATGCATTACGTGGTATGACTTGCGTAGTACGGTGTGTACTCACTCTTGCTAAACAAATCAATGTAGTGGAGGAGTCGTCGCCTGCTTTTGAAGAAGAATTCTACGAAGGTTGATCATTAGGGTCTTGATCCCAGTCAGTTGCCTGTGGTAAATTGATGGGAGCCCACCGGAGTTTATTTCGTTTCCGCTGTAGTTACTTCTTTATTGTCAGCCTTGCATGGCTTAATAAATGTAAAACTCGACCGTAAGGTCCCAACAGTTATTTGTTATTCAAAGTACTCATTTATTCTTATATTCGTTGTATGGATGTGATATTTCATCGATGTTGATACTGTGTGCACTAGCGTGATCCTGGACTAGTGCAGAATACACAAAGGGTCCAGATTTGCATATTTGGGTCCTGACACCTACAATAATATGAGAAACATAAATCGAGATCCCGTGACTTGCTATGAATGTGGTGAGCTAAATCATATCCAAGTAAATTGCCCCAAGCTGAAAGGTAAGAGCAACCACAAGGAGGGAAAGCTAGCTTGGAAAAAGCCTCAATGGAACAAATCAAGGTTTAATACTGCCAAGCTGACAAAAACCGCTCACCAGGTGCTTGCCACGTTTGAGGATCAATCCGTAAGCGATGTTGACTCCGGGAGTGAGGAGGACAAGGAGGAGGAGATCACTCAAAGCAAGAAGAAAGGGAAGGCCAAGGACTTCACCGGCTTATGCTTCATGGCCCGACTCCATTGACAACGATAACAATGAGGTGCCTCCTTCCTATGATGTTCTTTCTGATAGATGTGAGTCTATGTTTGAGCAACTCATGAGTCAGGATAAGGGTTTAGAGTTTGTCATGGTCAATAATAAGCACTTAGAGTCACAAGTAGATAATTTGACTTTAGAACTTGAAAATGCTAAGACTCTTGAAACTGATAAATGTACATCTTGCCATGCTTTGCACTCTGAATTTGCTAAACTGCAATCTGCTCATGATATTGCTTTGCAACAACTTGAAAATGCTAGGACTGAGTTTGTTGAAGTTAAATCTGCTCCATGTGAAAAATACTTAGAGTCTAGCAAGTTAGTTGCTTATGGTGTGGTTGATCTTAGCTTTTGCACTTTCTGCTTAAAACGCAAACATGAAGTTAAAGATATCTTAGAAGCAGCTAGAGCTAAATATGTCAAGTTTAAGGACAGTATTGAGTCTTCTACATGTGCTTCATGTCCAGCTCTTAAACTTGAAACTGTTGTATATAAGGAAAAATATGCTAGAGGCATTAAGGGTAAAACCTGTGAATTATGTGTTAATCTTAAAGAAGAAAATGCTTATCTTAAGGATATTTTAGAAAAATTCTCTAAAGGTAAGAAATAATTAAACACTGTGGGTCGCCGGAAGCACCAAGTGGTCGCCTTGAAGTTCGGGGCCGCCCTAGGGCAACCGCGGGGAGCCCGTGTGGCCCAAGTGCCTCGCCCCGTTCTCCAGATCAACAGCACAGACTGGCGGAATGACATTCGAAGCTACCTCGGAGGAGAAGAGCCCGAGGAAGCAGCCGAAGTGAACCGCCTAAAGCATCAAGCCCGCAACTACCGCATCATCGACGACCAACGCTACAAGGGAGGTGTACGCGCCCCCTTGCTGCGGTCCATCTCCCAGGCCGAAGGGCAATCCTTGCTGAAGGAAGTACACGAGGGACTTTGCGGGGCACACCAAGCCCCCCGGAGTCTCGTGACAAAAACTTTTCGCCAAGATTTCTACCGGCCTACGATGCTCCACGACGCACAGGACCTGGTGCAGCACTACTAGGGCTGCCAATGGGCCAGCCACCATTCCAAAGCACCTCCTGTACCGTTGCAGCCGTTTGCTCCAATATGGCCCCTCGCGCGGTTGGGGCTCGACATCATTGGCCTCTTACTCGTGGCCAAGGGCAGCCTCTGGTTCGCCTTCGTCGCCATCGAGTACTTCTCCAGATGGGTGGAAGCCGAACCAGTCGCCAAAGTCACTACCGCGGTGGCGCAACGCTTCGTCTGGAGGAACATCGTGTGTCGGTATGGCATGCCCTGCGACATCGTCACTGACAACGGCACGTAATTTGATTCCACTACCTTCCAGGCCTTCTGCCAAAGCATCGCCACCACCATATGTTTTGCATCGGTCGGCCACACCGAGTAGAATGGGGCGGTCGAGCGTGCCAACGGCAACCTACTGGCCGGATTGACCAAGCGCCTCGTCGGCCTCCCAAAGGGGCTATGGTCGGAGGAGCTCCAAAAGGCCTTATGGGCAATTCGCACATCCCCAACAAGGGCAACCGAGGGCCGGAGCATGGAGGATCGCGCGGTGTCACTAGATCTCATAGAAGAGCACCGCATCGAAGCCATTTCAACAATGGCGAAGTACGCCGAGGGGGTCGCTCGAGCGTACCATAGGAAGGTTAGGATCCGCACCCTAGCCCCAGGTGACATGGTACTCAAGAGAGCGGCAAACACAACGGCGCTGGGAAAGTTAGAATCGAAGTGGGAAGGGCCCTATATCATCACCCGGAGCACAAGGGCGGGGTCCTACTACATAACGACGCGAAGGACAGCAGCTGGACCACACGTGGAATGCCAAGAGCCTCCGAAAGTACTATCCCTAGATAACACCGGCAAGAGCCGCAATACCCCCAGCACTGGAAAGCTCGATGCCCGCACCAGAACCCCCGCCACCGAAAGCACCGTTGATAGCTCCTTCTCTTCCTCCGCCAGCAGTACAAATGTAAGTAGAAGAAAAAAATGTCCAAGCTCACCAGGAGTGGTTGGGGCGTCGCCGAGGGCGCCTCCCACCAGGGTGTCCTCGGTCCCTCGGTCGTACACTCCCGAGGGAGTCCCGCCGGAGGACCCCTTGAGGGCCAGGCTCACCACACAAAATGAGCCCATCACTAGGGCCACCGGCGGTGAGCCACTCGAGGCCACCCGCTCGGTCTACCCCGAGGGTACACTGGCGGCTTTCGAAGGGCGGGTCGGCAGGCATCTGCCAAGTGCGAAGCACGAGGGTCTGCCGGCCCGCCACACTGCAAGGGCACAACGTCGATGGGCCCGGTTGCATTCAGCTCTTCGGGTGCTCGACCCCTACGCCGCTTGCCATCATCGGGGTCTGGCTGCTCCTCAAGACAGATAGCCGGGTCCAGGTACGTGCGGTTCAGCCGCGCCTCGCGTACCACGAGCCCCCACTTCGCGTGCTCTTTGCTGGTATACAGACCAAGTAGCTGCTCCGCAACGCGGGCCGCCTCATCCAACGGAAGCGCTGCAAATCACACCAACAAACATCATACACGCGATACACAAGCTAACCATCCCACACTACCACCACAGTGACACCTACCGTTCTTACCCTCCGGCAAACCAAGCGCGCGAACCCCGCTAGCCTCCGCGCCAAGGCGGATGTCCCAACCGTGCACGAGCGGCCATATCCGGAGCACGTAGAACTCCTCTGCAAGATCGCGAGTAGAGAGCCTGCGCGTGACAATCAGGAGGAGCTGCAGAAGCGACTCCTCCCTCGAGCTCAGCTCGATCTCCAGGGACTGGATGAGCGGAATGGGCCCCCAGACGACAGCAGCCCGTCCTCCGAGGGGGATGTATGGAAAAACTACCGCCAGGTCCAATCTGTCTCCCATCGGTTGGGGGAGGTGGGAGCTGGCAAGTACCGAAGGAAGCGCACCTTCGGCTGAAAATTGACACTCCCAAAGTTGAGTGTTTCACCGGACTCCTTCTTCTTCGGCTGCAAGCGAGCGTCGTGAAGATAGGCAAAGAGCCGGCCCTCCCCAGCGGCCCGGTGGAACACATCACCCATTCGAAGACCCCGAACTTCACAAGGGAGTTCGGGGTTAACTAGGCTAGCTCCACTTGGTACAACTGCAGCACACAGCTGACCAGCCCTACGAAGGGAAACCGAAGGCCAGCATCAAGGAAAGAGCCGAACAAGACAGCCTCGTTGTCCCGAGGCGCCGGCACCGTCTCCGACCCAGGGGCTCGTGCCAGGGAGAGATCCGCAATCTTACCCTCCTTGAGAAGCACCTGCAGCACCGCCGGTGTCACCAGTGACCGGCCTAACTCGTCTGTGTGGGCCGCCGGAACCCCCTCGTCTCGCGAAAGCTTCGTCATCTAGCAGCAGGGCAAGTCAGTCAAAGAAGTAGAGCAGAAGGAAAGGGCGCGTGACTGGGGGGAGGCAACCCACCCTATTTATAGCCACATGTGCACACGAAATGACAAGGCATGGAACCCGAAGAGACGCGGCTGTCCAGTGAGCGACGCGTGTGCCCTAGAGTGAACAGTCGTGCCGACGCGACGCGGACCATTAATGAATCGCCGCGCCCCATTAATGGAACATCGTAGCACCCAACTGACGGCGGTCAACACCCAACCGAAACCAATCAAGGCCCGAAGCACCGGGCGACCCAGTGAACGCTCAAGCAAGAGGATGGCGCAAAAGACCGCTTCGCCAAGCCGAAGGGGACGGTGTGCCCGTACCCTTCGGGAAGAACGACGCGGTTTTAGCCATGGCGAAGCAGGACCTCGTCCGCGAGGGGCTTGTCGTAGGGGTGGCCCCACCGGCCCCGACGGCCAAGCGAAGTAATCCTCAAAATATTAGGGGCGGACCACAGGCGAAGAACCCCCGCTAGGGGGCAGCCAGAGCCCCGATGGGCCCAGAGCAGCAAGCCTCCGGGCCACCCTCAGGGAAATCCGAAGCCTCCCCGGAGGGTCCCGGGGGCCCCGTGAGGCCCAGGGCAGCAGGCCCACCGACTCACCTTCGGGGCGGACCTGGAGCTTCCCCGGAGGGTCCCGGGGGCCCCGTGAGCAGTAGGCCTCCGGGTCACCTTCGGGGTGGACCCGAAGCCTCCCCGGAGCCCCGCGAGGCCCAGACCAGTAGGCCCGCTGGGTCACCATCGGGGTGGACCCGATGCCTCCTTGCAGGGTCCCAGAGCCCCGCGAGGCCAGGAGTAAAAGGCCCTCCGGGTCACCTTCGGAGTGTACCCGAAGACCTACTGGCGCGGATGGACCGGGTGCATCGGCGGGGTAGACCAGGCCCAGGAGCGCCCACCATGGACCAAGGCCTAAGCGTAGGGGGGAAATGTCCCTGCAGCCCCTATGTGCACAGTACCGTCATAAGGTTAGAATAGTAATGTAGAGACCCTCTTATGGAGGACTATAAATAGGGGGTCATCCCCCCATGTACGGGGGAGAAAAATAGCCCTAATTTTTCAGAAGAGTAATAATCATCTCGTTCTTGTCACTAACTGGTCCCTTCTCCTGAGGATCCCCGGAGCTCCTCTAAGCTTGTCCGAGGTCCCCCTTCTTGTACTGTATAACCCTTTTTTGCTATGACAGACATTATATAAGTTAAAGAGCTTGACCAACAAGTCACATACTTGTTAATCTTTATCAATGATGATTCATTCAAGAAACAGAATAACATTTATTCAATAACTCATAAGCATAGAGGTGATACCATCATCTGTATGATTGCCTCTAGGGTATATGACCAACACGACCTAGTTTCCACAATCTAAGAGGTACCCTTTTAGGAACAACTCATCAATGGTGATGTAACATTGATCTCTAGCAACTGAGCATCATTGTATATAGCATGGATGAATATATGGAGTACTCATCAATTTGTGCAAACAAATGCAAGGCTTATTACAAAGGATAGCTGATATGATTTATTTTCCATAAAGCGAATGTTGCATTTAAATGTGATAAATAGATTGTAAAGCATAAGTTAAAACATATATTAAATAACTGATAAGTAAATGATAGCTAAAATGAATAAAATGGTGAGGCATAACCCTATGCCTATCCAAAGATCCCAGCCAACCACTGGTACCAACCAGTGATAGCTTATTTTCCAAAATCCCCTAAAAATTCTATTTTCAAATATCTAACCCTCATGTGAAATCCCTGAGCATTGCCCATGACTAGGGGCACAACTAATCGAGTAGTTTTACCTTACAGACTTTTATACAACTTTAGCCACACAATATGATCAACCCATACTGCCTCGAGAATGGACACGCTTCCTTTACAGTACCTCACCGTAGCACTAGCCAATGGTGGAACTCAACCTTTTGCATGGCTAATCTACCAGTGGTTGTCCACCACGAACAAAGCTGTCGGGCCCCCGGGTGTCACACAACCCCGAGACCCTCTGTGCATACCAAGCTAGTCCCATGATCAGTAGCTAGCTTGCACAGTTGCATCAATGATGTAATCACAACCATTCAACAACGAACTAATGAAGCAGACAAAGTAATATTATTTAAAACAACGAAGATCTTATGGTCAAGTTCTTACAAAAGTCGCCTCACAGGGCTTAACAACAACAGAGTATCTGGCAGCGGAAATCTCAAAATACGTGGAGCCCAATCGACATGCCCACAGGCAATCGAGTGGAGGACGCGACCTAGTTCGCAAAGTCTTCAAAGTAGCCTTCTTCGTAGAACTCAACATTTCCTGATTCTTCTGCTGGGACTGATCAACAAAGGGCATAAAGCCGTGAGTACATAAAGTACTCAGCAAGTCGTAGAGAAATGTATGCACATAGTATTCATGACAGGCTTAAGTAAGGATGGCTTTATGGTTAATTTGCAGAAAGCAAGTTTAACAGTAAATACAATAATTAGATGGCAAAGCAGGATTTTAAAAGAATAATACATAGATAACCAAGTTCTTTCGAATCAAACAGTGAACATCCCGTTCACTTCCCAACCATTGCAACCAAACGTTTCTATCGAACCAAACCACATTTTTGAAAATACTACCCCTTGCGCGAAATCACTGTGCATGTCCAGAATCGGGACACGGCTATTCAATAGGTTTTAACACTCTGCAGAGGTTGTGCGGCTTTACCCACAAGAGATAAATCACTTGTAATGTCCGTCGACACACTTCCGAGGTGTGCGACTAAGTGATTACCACAAGGCCTTTACAAAGTTCCATTTTGCCTCGGTTACGCCGCTAAGGTTTCGCCATCATAGCCCCTCTTGCGCCATTAAGCACCACAAGCAGAACCGACTCAAAACTTTCCTAATTAGTTGGCGGTCCGTCCCATACCGGACTTATGGTTGCACGAGGTGACCGGATCAATGACTTGCAAAGTTAAGTCCTTAGTTGGTCGCTCGGACAAGTCTACCACAACCCAATGTGCATTACGCACCCACTCTAGCTCCCTACCTCAAGCCCGAGCATAAATCATTTTGTTCATACCCACCAAATGGCAATCCTCGCCATAGCATAACATCTTTTAATAAAAGTGGCCTCACACCACTGCTCCATAGTTCCATTAGTCAAATTTCATTCATCATTGAACATGTGATCGAACGCATCTTTGCGGGTAACTAGAGCATGTCTAAGCAATAATACGCACCCAAGTTGGTATACAATTATGTCCAACTAGTATTAACCATCCTAAGGTGTCCAAGGATATATGTCATTCAAGGAGACATTTCATTTTCAATTCATCAAGGAGGCATAATGGCAATTTGGTAATTATCTACTCCCAAAACCATTTTTAATAAAACTAGCCATGCATGATAATTTAATACAATATACATTTGTAAAATGGGTTCAACATGGTCAAAGGCCTACGACTTGCCTTCGTTGACGAGGAGCGGGTCTTCGGTCGTTGGGTCGAAGAAATCTTCTGGAACGCCGGAATCTACACGTGCGAGAAAAGCAACAAATAAATAAAACAGCACCAAATGAACTCCAAAAATTACAAAACCAGTACCAAATGAAAGAGGCTGAATTTAGATGAATAAAGAACCAAGAATCGACGGAATCGGATTCCGGATGAAGGAGAACGAATATCCGGAAGCTTCCTTCACATGAAATGATAGAAATCCTCATAGATGAATAGTATAGACTGGGTTAAAAGTGATGCCACCAGCGAGGGGAAGAGAGGGATGGCCGGCGAACTAGCAAAATGGAATCCCGGGAGCGAGGCGGACCCAAAGGTGGTGGTCGCGTCGCCGACGGAGGTCCGGTGTGGCGGCGGTGCGCAAAACAGTGCATAGGGAATAGTGGCGCCAATGACCCGATGATGTTTTGGAGCAAAAAAAGGTAGCACAGCGTAGAGCATCGCGAGGCGAAGCTAACGGCAGTGACAACAACGCCGGGGGATCAAAGACGGCACCGAAACGACGATAGAAAGCGGTTCGGCCACGCGTGAACATTTTGGGTCGCGGTAAAAGAGACCGTGAACTCTAGGGATAAGAAGAGGGCCGAGGGGCAGCGCATGACCTTGATGGCATCGGAGAATGGGTGACCGGAGTGAGAGAACCGAGGTGGAGAAGTTTTGTTGTTTCTCTTTTTTTTCTACGTGCATGAAGTTTTGCATGTACACGTACTCATTACTAGTAATGA
Source organism: Hsuehochloa calcarea (assembly GCA_036346395.1). Classification (NCBI taxonomy): domain Eukaryota; kingdom Viridiplantae; phylum Streptophyta; class Magnoliopsida; order Poales; family Poaceae; genus Hsuehochloa; species Hsuehochloa calcarea. Next base: position 25,929,971 of record CM070598.1, on the reverse strand, counting down.
GTTGCATTAGCTTCATACATACATGCACATGCAATGAGTTTCTGGCTGCTCGGCAGAGGGAGAAATGGGCACGGGAGGCAGCAGCACAAGAGGGCGAGCTGGTGGTCGGCCAAAGTCAGTTCGGGTGGACAGGAGATGGGCGTAAGAAGCGGCCGGGATCTCGGGCGACAAGATGGGAAGCCGCTGGGAAAAGAAGGAGAAGATAGGGAGGGAAGAGCAAAGCAAGGGGGAAGAGAAGCAGGGGAGCAAGGCTGCTGGCGCTAGCTTGGAGGGCAATGCACTGGAGCTTGCAGCGGTAAGGAGTTTGGCGACGGCCAAGAGCAGGAGCGCAAGGGAGCGAGCTGGCTGCACGGGAGCTGGAGAAAAGCAAGATATAGAGAGAGAGAGCAAGCAAGGGAGGACATGGAGGGGCGCACGGCTGAGGGAGAGCACTGGGAGCAGAACTGGAAGCATGGGAGCCGTGGGCAGAGAAGGAGCAGGCGCTGTGGAGGGCTCTGCGGTGGGGAGAAAGAAGTGGAGGTCGAGGCTGGGGCGCTTTCAAAGACAAGGGGCGGAAGAAGAGAGGGGGAAAGAAGGAGGAGGAGAGCTTGGCCAGCTATGCGGGTGGTAGGAGTCTGTGCCGGCACGGCCGGGCGACTCGAGGAAAGAAATTGGGCAAGGGGAAGGCAGAGAAGCTCGGCAGGGCTTGAGCTGCTGGTTAAATGAGGGAGGGAAGACGGAGCGAGAGGCACGGGAGGACCAGAACAAGGGATGGGGGCTCGGGGCTCTAAGCGTGCGCTTGAGGCATGGGCGCGAGTGCGTGGCATGCATAAGCAAAGAAGCAAAGATGGGGCGCATGAGAGCGAGCGGCATGCTTGCAGGCATGGGAGAGAGAGAGAGAGAAAGAAAAGGAGTGGAATAAAGAGAATCCGGGAAAATCCAAAAATCCAAAAATTCAAGAAAATTTTGTAAAATACCTTGGAACCTGGATAGATTAAATAAAATATTTTTGTATTTTTTTAAAAGTATATTTTAGCAATCTAAAATATTTCTCCTTCAATATCAATTTTAAGCTTTAAATTAAACCGAGAAAAACCGAATGATTATTTTTATTTTTCAAGCTTCAAAATAGGCCACCAATTTAAATTAAATATTTTAAATTAAAATTTACAACAAGTAAAATAATTTTTGGGTTGACAGAAAAGAAATAAAACAGACGGGGTTGCGAGAAACAGCACGGGCTTGAATAAAATCCAAAAACACGAAAAATCCGATAAACTCATTTTAGAATTTAATTATAGTTTGATTTAATCGTTTAAAATGCTTTTGCTTTTGAAATTAAATTTTAAGCTCCACATTTAATCAAGGAAATGAAAATAGTTTATTTTGTTTTAAAAGCTTTAAAATAACTCTGAAAAAAAAGCAAACTGAAAAGGAATAAAAAGGAACTCCACGGGAAAACAACCGGACGAAGGGAAAAAAAGAATACCAGATAAAATCAGAAAATCAAATAAGATGATTTTTATTTAATTGAGGTTTGAGTAATTCAAATTGAACTGCTTTTGATTTTCTGAAAGTCTCAATTAAGCTTTTAGCGTAAAGGCAAATGGTTATTTTTATTTTTGAAATTTTTTCAAAAACTCTCAAAAATTGGGATGTTACAAAAGCCCATCCATGGTACTAAATCTGCATCATGGATAATCTACCATGCGGCAATCCACACCAGAACTCACTCCCGTCGTGCCAGAGCTAGAACCCAGTTAATTATTCAGCTAGGTCTATCTCATACCAGACATGTAGTTGTACGATAAGACTCAATTCAATGGCACACAAGGTTCAGTCCTTAATCAACCTAGGCAATAGTCCCATTGATTCAAGGCTACAACACCACATCAATGTTCCACTTGCTTGAGTCTAAAATCAATTTAGTTATCAAACAACCAATGGCATCTACATGCCATGGCTTCCACATTTTAACAACAACAAGGGCAACTACCAGTTGCTTGTCATAAAAAAATACATAATTCATTAATCAAGATGTTTCCAAAAGTGCTTCTAGAGTATACCCAAGCATGGCTAAGAAGTGTGCTACTTCCAACCCATGAGGTACTAGTAATGTCCAACTAAATAGTTTCCAAATCAAGGTTGACAATGGATCATGGAATACAAACTAATCAAGGATTGGATAAATGAGCAATTGGGCACTAACTACCAACATTTAAATAGTTTTGAATAGAGAGAAAACACAAATAGAAACAAAATTCAAAAAGGCAACCCAAACAAACTCAAAATTGCAAATAAATATAGAAAGGTCTTGAATTTAGGTGGATTTAGAATCTTGAACGGGGTCAATCAACGCTCGTATGATGGAGAACGGGCCCTCAAAAGTTTCATTGGGAGAGAAATTCAAGAGAAAGATAGAGTGAGGGTACAGAGGTTCACATCAAGGAATATTCCAGGGAATCTTTCTTTTCCTGGATTATTAGAAAACAATGGGAGGCTAACTGGTAGGACCAGCGTCCATGGACCAGATTCATGAACTTGGGTTCAGGGTTCATGGTGTATCGGGTGTATGGAATCATCGCTGACACATGGGGCCCACGTGTCATAAGCTCGCCCCACCCTAGACTAGGCCCACATGGTTGGATCTAGGGTTTGGGCTTGGCTATGCCATGTGGGCAGCAGACTGAGTGGTTGCGCTGCCATGGCGGCCACGTTGACAGCAGCACATGGGAATTGAGGGCGATGGCGATGGCAGTGTGGCTCCAACAGACAGCGGTGTGGCTCCAATAGACGGCGGTGACGTTGTCTACGACAACGATGGCTGGCGAAGGTGCACATCACGAAGAGGACGATGAGGAGAAGAAAGTGATGTGTACGACAAGGCTAGCAACAAACGACGGTGAGTGGCGGCGCGACAACAGCGGTGGCAGCAACGGGCTTTACAGCAAAAAGACGAAGATAGCCGATTCATATGTCCACATGCAATTGACTAGGGTAGCACAACCTAGTTTCCACAATCTAAGAGGTACTATTATGGGAACAGCTCATCAGTGGTGATGTAGAACGTGGAACAGTGATTCCGATGGAACGAACAGAAAGGACAGACACTCACCGGTGATGATGGAATTCGACGGCGAAGGAGGTGTGCTGAAAATATTGAATCGACCGATCGATCTCTACACATGAGGGACAAAATATGAAATTGAAAGATCAGATGGATAGATGGGCATGAGGGGGCACAAGATGACAAGAGCGGATTAGAGGTATGCTCATCGGTGCGACAAGGAACATGACAAGATCGGTTTGACGACGATAACGATTCATGGATAAAGACGAAGTAGATGACAGAGGCACAACTTCCTCTGGTGACGACGGTGGCCGCAGTTTGTGGAATAGAGGGTGATGCATGCAGGGGCTTGGGCGTTTATAGAGGGGGGCTAGGGTTGGGCGGAGTGGCACACACGGCAAGGAGTTTGAGGTGTCAGTAGAGTCCTGGGCAACGTTGGCTGATAGGTGGGTCCTGACCCCATTGATCAAAGAGAGGAAGGGAGAAGGGAGGTCAGGTGGGATGCGGCAGTGCATCGGGCCAGTAGGGTAAAGAATGTGGGTTGGGCCAGCTCCAGCCGAATAGAGAGGAGAGAGGTGGAGTTAGGCCGGCTGAGAAGATAGGCTTTGGACCAAGGGAAAGAGGCACATAGAACTTGTTTGTAGAAGAAAATAGGTCCACAAGTCTTCTACTATTTTAATTAGTTTATCATTTTTTTTAATATATAAAATCAAAATGAGCCACAAAAAAATAGCAAATGAACTTGGACAAGTTCAAGCAAATTCATCGAAATACATTGGAGCCAACGAAACTCAAATAAATTATTTTTGGATTTAATCGAGGATTGATTTATTCATATTAAATTGTTTTAATTTCTAAAAATTGTAAAATAGCTTTTAAATTAGGAAGAAGTCCACCTTACCTCCCTCAACTTATAGCTCTTTTCCGAAAAACTCCCTCAACTACAAAATCATTCATTTCACACACCCCATCTATTGAAACTGAAGTAAATCACCCCACGAGCCCTAAACCACCCCGGTTTTGGTTGACTTGGCGTCAACGTGTATAGGTTTGCTGATCTGGCATACTCAAGTTCTTCTTCCTCTTCCAGAGGAGGTCGGTGAGATGAGGAGGTGACGACAACGAGACTCGGTGGCGGAATGGTGACAACGACGACGTCTTGGTGTGTTCCTATATATGTCTAAGAAGATGGAGGAATTCTACAGTGTATAAGTGGACGGAGGTAGGCGAAACGCAGTGGTGACAAGGTCACTGGGTGCGGAGAAGAGGAATAGGGTGTCTATGGATTTCGGCACAGCCATGGCATGGCACAATGGTGGTAGCCTCAGGACAGTGATGCTTATGAAGTTTTGGCTTGGGGTAGGTCGTTATGGCCAAGGGTAATGGTAGTGATGTTGTCCGAGCAAGTAGATTTGGCAGAGACAAGCACCGGAAGCAAGCGTCGTCGGTGGATCCAAGCAATGTTAGTGGCGCCTGATAGCAACAACAGCGAGATGGAGCAGGATCAGAGAAAGAGATGGAGAGGAAGATGAAGTAGTCACGAGCTAACGGTGGCCCTAACTAGTCGACACTCCTCTTCCTGCCATGCATTAAACTTATTTGGGCAATTTATCAAATTACAGTTCTTAAGAAACAAAGAAAATTTATCAAATTAGAGTCTTAAGAAAACACTCAAGAAGAAAATTAAACTTATAGATACATGCATGCATTCTGTTTTGAAATCTATAGATGCCCCCAATTAGGCAAGAGGGCAGGTCGTCAAAAGAAATAGGCTCTAAACCATCCCTCATATTCTTCAACATCATCAAGGTCCTCTCATCGACCACCTCCTGTGGCAAAACTAAACAAACCAAAATTTACAGATTTAGTAATATTTAAATTACAAAATCTTAAACAAAAAGCACTTGGAAGAAAAACATACCTCCAGGGCTATCCTTGGTCGGATCTTTCTCCCCTTCCAACATCCAAGCAAAGTGGGCCCTTTTCTTCAGGGTGCTAATCTTGTGAAGGAGAAAGTCATGAATGGTCCTCCGACCAGTTAATTCGATAGCTATCAAGGAGATGAATGAGTCGACAACGTTTTCCTCCTCGACTGTCAGTCTCAAGGAGGTCTTCTCCTTCTTCGAGTCCTAAGCAGACCAGGATGGTGGAGAACTTCTAGTATACTTTAAGCGACTACCTCTGAGAATTTCTGAGTAGACCACTCCTTCTGATAATCTCACCACGTATCCTTAATTGGAAGTGGGGGATATTTCTTGGACATTTGGTCGTGGAACTTCAAATAGATACTCCCATAGTTCCCATGACGTTTATTGTTTCAGGTAAACTAGTCGAAGTACTTGAAAAGACGAATAGAAGGGGGAATGCCAAGGAAAACTTCTCAAAAATGTGAAAAGACACTAAGGATTATGATAGGATTCGGTGCTAAGTGGAAGAGTTCTATCTTGAAGTAATCTAGGACGTCTTCTTAAAATTCACTTTCAGGTAGATGAAACCCTATCTTTACAAAAGAAGAAAAGAGAATGATCTGACCTTCTTGCGGAATCGGAGCATTCCCATCACCGCAAGGGTTCCATTCAATCAAAGATCGCACCGTAATGTATCCTTGATATTTGAGTTATGTAATTCGACTCTTAGAAAGCATTAAAGCATCGAGAATCCCCATGATCAAAGATCGAACAAGGATTTTGGAAGAAGGAAAAGTTAGAGAGCAAAGATAAACTAGAGACGAAAGGACTATAAGGCAGGAGATGAAGATTACAATGAGAGAGAATAATGGTGAAGGTAAAATGATGTACTTTTATCCCATTTACTGTGAACCGTTTGCTCAGTTACTGCAACCTTTGAGCGCGATTTCTAAGAAAATTAGAACCTTTTTCTTTGTCTTACATTTTCATTAAATGATTGTGCCGGATCGAATCCTCTTGATGTACGTTTTGAGGCAAGAAAACCTTAAGTAAATATTATTTTCTTAAGCCTTGGGAGCTAGCCGACGAGGATTCTTGACCAGGTCAACCATTTTCGGTCAAATTGCCGGATTGAATCCTCTTGATGTACATTTCGGGGCAAGAAAACCTTAAGTAAATATTATTTTCTTAAGCCTTGGGGGCTAGCTGACGAGGATTCTTGACCAGGTCAACCATTTTCGGTCAAATTCACAGTTCCTGTCAGAGGAGGTTCACTTAATAGAGACCCACATTATAACGGTTTTGAGCTTGCGACTAGTATATAAAGGAAGTTTTATTCCCTTTATTACGGCCAAATTGGTCGACGACCAGTTTGAGTCATAGACGACTAGATATGGTTGGAACAATCCTTGGATAGCAAACTGGTATAGAGACACAACAGTTACCCACGTGACTAGTAGGAAGGTGGTTATTGGTGCATGTGGAAACTTACGACAGTTTACTAAAGGACACGACAGTTCAAGACTCTCCTGATAAACATGCATGAAGATTAGAGATGCCTTTAGTGGCATTAACCGCCACCCCTTCAAACCCTATAAAGGGGGTAGCCCACGTATTATGTAATCATATTCATATTCATTAGACAATCATGATCATTATGATCATTCTGTAACATCATTTGTATTCTTATACACTTGGTGTGTCCACAATAATAAATGGTCTCCTTTTTTATAGCGTTTTCACACCATTTTTTCCTGGATAAGCTCGATAGGGAACCCCATATTCCAATTAATCATCGACAGTGGGCTTCAGAATTCGAACCATGGTGGGTAGTCGTATACCCACAACTCCACTACCCAACCAAGAGATAGTTCCCGTGACCATGTAACACATGATAAGTTGTACAATACCTGTCTGTTTCAAGACTCAAATTGGTCTACAGTTGTTGGGTCATTTCAAATTTGAAATCAGAATAGAGAGATTGGCGGTTGATAGTGACAAAATGAACTTATTTTGGTGGGACATGACTGATTTCTAATTTCCAACCAAATTCTTTTGGCACAAATCTCAAAGCAGTAATGGAAGGTGGATATAGTGGGTGTTGATGAACCTAGGCCATCAGCTCGGGCTTGCATTATTTGGTTCAAGCCAGTGTGGGATTGGGAATAGCATCGCACATGTAATTGGCCTAGCCCATGTCTGGCCTAGCCTGATGTCAACCCAGCCGAGCCAACGGAACCAGATTCTTTCTGAAGTATAAGCCCAACTGGGCCGATGGTCGAGTATAATCCCTACCATCTTTGACATCATATTTTTTTCAGAATTGAAAATAGTTAAGACTTTGTGCGTATATAAGTACGGATACGACGCACTCGTGTCGAAGTCCGAAACTTTTTTTTTTGAAACAAGAACTTTTAGTCTTATAATCCAAGAAGTTTGATCATGAATTAAGTTTAAATCCTTGGTTAAGCAAAGGTTCAAACCCAAGCCACCAAAGGTACACTCCTCTCCAGGAAGAGGAATAATTAATCCAGTTCTTTTCCTGGTTGTCCGCGAATAAATACAAATACTGTCTTGCAATAGTCGGTTTTTCCCTTGAGAACATATACAATTTTTTTTTCCTGGATGTCCAAGAGGAAATACAAATTTCCTCTTTTTTTTTTTGGTAGCCTTCCAACATCGGGAGGATTTTTTTTTCTTTGGCAAATAGCGGCATGGCCCATGGTTATATTGTTCGTTCTTTTCTGTAATAGAAAGGTGTTAAAATATTTTTAAAATATAATGATCATATGACTATAAGCTTAAAAGTAACTAATTAATGTGATTGGATCATCGATTGGCATCTAAAATAACGGACTGTGTGATACACAAACAAGAGTGAGCTATATGTAATTTTATCTTTTCTGAGCAACTGTAAATCTAGATAACTGGTCCCAAATTGAAACTTCGTCCTGACGTGATCTGGCTATTGTAAGATAATACATTTTGCTCACAATACGTCATTGAGATTCGACAACGAAACAGCTTCAACAGAAGTAACCACAAAACATTCTCCCAAAAAAACCAAACCAAAGTATTTTACACGTACGTAGGAAATCATAGTAGGAAAGCCGGACCAGACCAACAGTTCCACAAAAAAAAAACCAGGATTGGCACTAGGTCCAGTCCGGCTTTGAGCAGGCTAAGAGCAGAGACCGTTTCCGCGTAGGAGCCACTTTGAACCCGTGAAAATCCAGTAGGACCGGACGGTTTTGCCTGAACTGGCTTTAAAACCTGGACTGTGATAAGGCAATGGATCCCGATTTTCTAATAGAATGATAATTTCGATTTGGAGGAGAGCGATTTTGACGATGCATGCTTCTAACCGATCACGACCAAAACACTAAGTAATCGCTAAATCACACACCGAGTTATTATCAATTGTGCCAAGAACACGATTGACCCGACCACGAAGGTCTTTTCCTTCCTGCAATCGAAGAACACACTAGATTCGTTGGAAAGAGAACGAGATAAGTTTTTCATCAAGTATTTACGGACCTCAAAGTGAAAGCTATGCGCATTTGAAGTCGATGTTATCTTTAGAGGTCGAATTAGATTTTAAAATACATTCAGCTTGAACTCTTATTTTATGAAAAATTGATGTCCTCAAACTAGTTGGACCGACACAGACCAGCACTCAAAAAATACTTTGCGGTTGAGAGGAGTCGAACTCTTATAAGACATCGTACTTGCTTGTGAGGGTCTCACAGCGCCCCACGTACCAACTGGGCAAAGTCTGGTTGCTTTACATCAATCCAAGATAAGTATTTAATATATTATAAATTTTTTGAACCGACAGTTGAACCGATAAACCGGCGGTCCGGTCAGCAACCGGTGAACCGAGACGCTTACCGGGGAATTACCGGTCCGACTTTTTTGTGCTGGACACGTCTCCAATCTCATTCCACCTATTAAAAAAAAAAGGACAGGACGCCCTGCCGTTTGGCCTGCATGACGGCACGACGCGGCCAGACTTTTGGATGGAGGAGGTGGCCTGCAGAAACCACAAGGGCCTGTCGCACTTTATCTGCGTCAAAAAGTTCTGCAAATACGTAAGCAGACGGCAAGTGATCGATGGATCGAGGATTCCAATTGTCCTACTCCCCATGGATGCATGTGCCCACGACTCACCTCCCCATGTAGATGCAGAGCCGGAATTTTCCAAGCTTCTCTACGTGAGCACCAAGTTAGGGATGGGTACCATCGAATCCAGTAAATAAACTTTAGAGAAAATTGAATTATGTGTTTGAATTTATAAGGTTGTGGTAATTGAATTATGTGTTTGAATTTATAAGGTTGTGGTACTTAACTCTTTAAATTTGTATTTTACTTTCTCATGCTCTTTGACTTGCGAGGTTGTGATATTTAGCTCTCTGACCTTGTGTTAAAGCGAAGTTTGTCAGATGCGTTGTCCGCGACTCCGTCCCCTCCAAGTCCGGTGGACTTGTTGCCACCTCGTTCTGGCAGTGTTCATCGTCCCCTTCACCCCACACCGACAAAAAATGGATTCTTCGGGTCCGGAAACGCACATGCTCGCAGTGGCGGATCCAGGATTTTCAAAATGGGTATTCGGAGTTACAAACATGTTGTAGAGTGTAAAACATAAATGTATATAATTCATATAAAAATAAAGTACAAATTATTTGAGCAGTTGTATAATTATTGGTGCAAAAGTGTGCACATGTAAGTCAGATAAATATGAAGCTAAAAATTGAGTTTTGGTGTCATGAACTTACTCCAGTACACATTTGGTTGAGTCCTCCATTACTTCTAATAGTCATATAGCGATCTGACTCTTTTGGAGCTAATAATGCAAAATATGGTGTTAGGACTGTAAACAACGGAATCATATTTAGGAAAACATTACCACATATACATGTATGTGTACTGAATTTTGATGAGCAGTGTTTCTAGTTTCTATATCAGAGTATATATATAGACATATGGATAGGGGATTACCGAATTAGTGACATTCAACCCTAAAAAAAACCACAGCAAGAATAAGCCATCAGTGTCAATCTGATTCCATGGGCCAAATAGCCAATGCACATCCACTGTCCACTAATCCACATGACAACATCCACTTATCATAATTAATATCTACTCCATCACAGAGCAATGAGATAGAGAGGAATGGGAGTAGTTACCTAAAGGCGACTCGGCAATGGCAGCAACACCACAAGCCATGATAGCCCACCGCCCCACCCATCCTCATTCTCATGCGTAATCAACAAATAAACCACATCAGTAAAATGAACAATATTAACAACTAAAACAAATTAATAGAAAGGGAAGTAGACAGAGAAAATAGAGTCTGAGGGAGGCATCGGACGTCGGGCGTGGTGCACACGGTCCAAAGGGCGCGGGAGGCGGCAAGTGAGCGAGACAGAGAGAGGGGAGGCGCGAGCCAAAGGTCGGGCGTGGGCGCTTGACTAAGCAAACAGCGACCAGCAGCGGAGCCAGGGAACCATAGAGCCACTTGAGAAACGAGAGAGAGAGGGGGGGGGGGAATTTCTTCAAGCAAGCATCGGCCAAAGCAACCACCAAAATGGAGAAGAAGTGAGAAGGGGAGATAAGGAAGAAAAGGGGAAAGCAAAGAAGAAGAAAGAAGACTGTGGGAGCTCTCGGCCGTGAGTGGATAGAAATGAGAGATAGAGTAAGGAAGTGAGGTGTGACCGCGTGAGGGCGTGAGGCACTAAGGCGCTTGGCGTGGGGCGGCATGATCGTGGTGGGCGTTGGAATGGCGAATGGACTACGCCAGCGCGAATCGCCGAGCGAACAGAGTCGCGTGCACAGTGCAAATACATATTTTAAGTATACTTACTAGTATATATACCTAATAAATACTAAGTTTCCCCCAAAAAAAATGGGTGTACATCTGTACACCTGTAACACCCTGACTATAAGGAAGTCAAGATGTCACCTACAATCACTAATCTTTAAGAAATTCACAACAATAAGTATTACTAGATGTGGCGTACCACAAGGATATACGTGAACAGGAAATCATCAACAAGTTTAATCAACGGGGTGGAAATAAACATTTCAGGGAGATATGGTAATTACGGCCAAGTTGGCTTATTACAATTCAACACAAGGCATAAATAGAAAGCAATATTAAGTTCTCAAATGTTTTGGATTATGGTAGTGAGTGCATCGTGTTGAACTACCCTCTATGAAACCGTTCCTCCTTGTTATTTACCTAAATAAAACAACAAAGCAAGAATGAGCCAAAGACTCAGCAAGTACTTGAAAGTAACAATCCACATCCAATGAACCATATACATTATCACAGATTGAACATTTATTGGAAACAATTCTTATGAATGGATGAAATGAAATGATGCAGTGAAGGAAGTGGACATATTGCAAAGATATATCAGGTATAGCGAGTGAAACACCGTCGGTGTTCACTAAAAGTTTCCGTATGAAGAACGTTTCATACGGTACGTCCAACGTGGCCCACATTGGAATGGTGGACACATGTACCCATTCGGAATTGATGGGATTTGATGCCCATTTGGAATTGATGGGTCTTACACGAGAACTCCACTTTCGTGGTCATTATGAATTCATGCATGACATGATGTGATCTCATGGTAAATTTGAACATCAAGCATTAATGGAAAGAAATACACATGGCATTCAACTACACATGAAAACAAGTATAACCATGTACACACACATCACATATTGTATCAATAATAGCATACAAGTACTTGCTGCAAGGCTGACGGGTTGGGAGGTGGCGAGATACCCTCCACTCACCGCTTCACCGCCTACAATATAGAATAATCGAAATGAGGACAAACGAGCAAGACATTGCTACACGTGCCCTCCCACAATCTCTAACCAAACCAACCAAACAAAAGGTTCAATTTGATCCATTCTCCCAAACATTCCAAATACCCCTAAACTGGCAGTTTTACTAGAAAATTCACCAATAAATAACCGTAAGTCCAAAAGACCTGAAACCAGTGCTCAACCTCTCTTAACGTAACTGGCTACGAAACTCTAGTTGATGGTAAACTCTAATTCGGCCAAAACAGAGGTCTAACCATCCAACGAAAAACTATAACCGCAGTCTGCCCAAAATTCAGAACAGCCCCAAAGGAAAGACTCTAACTTTTAAACCACTGATCCAAATACAGTGATTGTTATCATCCTGGAAATATGGTGACATTATCTTCATAAACCTAGTTGGGTGGCCGACCTGATTCTGACTCTAACTAGATCAAAACCTAGGTGCAACCGACTATACCCAGCATTTCTGTCAGACAGAGCAGTACGTGGTAAAACAGTCATAACTTTTAAACTACTGGGTGAACATTCGTGATCCAGGTGCCAAAAGAATGCTAATGATACTAGGAACATATCTCTAGGAGAGGTCAACCCGAGATTCGGCCTCTAAAGGGTCGAAACTGGCCGCGCAAGGAGACAGATGCGTTCTGTAATCTCCAGGATAGAACCCGATTTAGATCTAATCCACCATTAATCAATAAAACCGAATCAAACTACCACTAAAAACATTCGTTACCCTTGAAGATCTGCAGGGAGACGTGGATCCACCTCCCAAGAACCTCCCTCCCTTCTCCTCCCTTCCCTCTCCAAGACCGGCCACAAGATCGCCGCATGAGCGCAGCGGCGGCGCCGTTGGAAGGAGGCGGCCGGGGAGAGCTTGGGGGCGACACCGGGGATCTCCGCAGCAGCGAGACGCCATCAAGGAGCAGCAAGGAACACCGGGGAGGAGGGGAATAGAGGTGCCGGCTCTAGGGGAGGAGAGGAAGGAGTGGGGGAGGCGGCTAGGGTTGGGCGGCCCCCCCCTTGGCCGGCCCCCTTGGGCGGCCTCCCCTCTTGGGCCGCTGGGCGCGACTGCGGCCCAGGTTGTCGTAAAAATGCGAAAACCCCCCCTCTTTTTCTCAGAATTTATATTCATTTCTTTGCATTTTTCTCCTCCGACTGAACCTCTAATTACCGATCCGTTTCCGGGGTATTACATTCTACCCCTTATGTAATTTGACCGAATTCTACCAACGAAACGAATACACGATTAAAAATATCACGGAATTGCAATCAACGAATTAGCACATAACAGAAACGAACAGGTCTAAATACTACTCGCACATGCGAGACTCTAGCCCTGAAGTGGCCTCTCTCTCGGAGTAGAGAAACCACAACACAAAAACGTAAAACGATGACTGACCTAACGCTCAACCTGCACTTTCTAAGTTCACTCATTAGAGGAGGATCGAAGGTAAGACCTTACTTGACGGTCAACGACTTTTACTAAATCTCAAACTTTGAATGGCTCAGCTGCTCACTCAGCCCAGAACACAACAGACGTTGTGTATTTCGCGAATGAACCAGAGACGGGCAAAACGATATGCTAACTTCCCAATTTCTGCATGTTTCAGGAACGAAGAGAATCCAATTGGAAATAGAGAGTACTCATCGCAACCACGTAATGCTAACCTTTCGCTAAAAGATTAAATCCCAAATCTGAGAATTCATCTCGGAAACAATTTTTTTTTAAGTAGGCAGTTTACAAAAGAACACCACGACAACCAAAGAAGAAATCACTCGAATGCCAAAACCAAATACTTCTTGTGGTTTATCAGAATTGGAAGGAATCAGACATGCCCACACAACGCCGACTCAAATTGCAGAAAACACCGGTCAACAACACAAAACTCAAATAAGAATCAAGAAAGCGCCTCATTATACGATGAAACATCATTTTCCTCAATTTCTCTCTTCTAAGAATAAAATTTCTCTCGAACCTTGAAATTCGAATTCATCGCATACCACCTGCGTTTAAACCTCTTAGTTAAACATCCTCAAATTATGATCAAACCGAAGGACATCATCCACACAATTGTGGAGAGGCTATATTGAATCCACCGAATACTCTAGATAATTCATTCTACTAACCAAAATCGATTTAATAAAAGGCGTTCAAGGCACCACAGAATAGGTTCCACACCATCACATTACCTCCAATTTCCAAGAACAACAACTCAGAATCCTTAACCCGCACAATCATGTACTACATCAGAAGGGTTCTATCAATTATCATTATACTGTTCAGGAAACACCATTATTCCACTTTCTCTACACACAATCATTGTGTGACCAAAGGTCTAGCATAAGAATGCAAGGTCCGGACCTAACTTCCAAAACCTTTACAAAAAATTTTTCTTCTTCTTATAACAGATAGTGAAATCATCAAATTAAATATCTAACATTCCCACAATTCTAACATCCTCACTCATTAACATCATCCGAAATTACCCACACAATCTCACAATACTATCCAATTGCGTTACGCTATAAAATTAATCAAGGTTTCCATACCTTTGATAATCCTCGACTTTTCAACATGAACTAAAGTTCTGGAATTTCACTATGCCATAGGTTCTACTCAGCCATAACACTATTCAGGTCTACTTTGAAACCAAACATTCCCTGTGGATCAAATTTTCCTCCAAGAGATACAGATCAAAACCAATTCACATACTACTACTTTTCCAATAACACGATAGCAAAATATCACCACTACCAAAACTTAGCCCCACCAAGCAGAGGCCAATATCGCATTGCAAAACTTTGTAACAAAATTTCTTTGGGTCTTTCTCAAAAGAAAGAAGCAAATAAGGACAAGCTTCATCACACGGAAAAACGTTGCTCCTTACAGCGAGCACGAAACCAAAAGAAAGAATCCGGTAAGGAGGAACTTAAAAGAAATGAAAAGTGAACTCACAGCTGAGGGCACACCTCCCTCAAAAATAAGTTAACAAGTAACAACTAATAAGGAAAAAAGACATTACGGTTGAAACTCGACATCTCATGAGCAGAAAGAGCAGAAAGTCTTGGCAAGATTCAAATAACCACATGTTACAAAATTTGACTCACATTCTCAAATTCTTCTACTGCACTCCTTTCTTTAACATAGCATTTAGTCCTTGAGCTAATAACACCTTGCCACATAGAACAAGGTAAGTTCTTTAGTCCAACCCACCGAACTACTCAAGAACCAATAAAATTCTTCAATACGCTCAATTTGTTCGGAACAGTTCATCTACTCCTGGAACATGAGATCCAAATGACCTCAGCCATAACACTCGTAATATTTTTTTTTTCTTTTCAGTACTTCACGGAAAGCAAACGGATTCTCAACGAAATTGACGAAAATTTTCTTTGATTGCAACCTCACTCTGCGAACTCAAACCAAGGGGCCTTTAGGACTAAATCACACGAAAACTCTTAAGAAACAATAGGATAACTTCAATACCTCAATTTACCCAAAAAATAATTTTAGCTACCAAATGATTCAGGAGCTCCAAAGTACTACGAAAGCTAAACTTGAAATGTTTTCATTTGAACGATATCACCAAAGGCGATCAACTTACTACAACTATTAACATCAATCTCACAACAACAATTAGAAAACACTTCGAAAGATCCACATGAAAAGAATGAGTTGATTCTTTTTCAAAAGAAGAAACAACTGGAAACGATGTTCACTAACTAAACAATCATTTACGATTCGCAATGAACACATGGCCCAAGGGGAAAAATCAATTAAGCACGAAACTCATAGAACATAAGTGGAGTCTGCAGATAAAAGCATAAGCCTCACAAGAAGAGAATGTCAGACCTTAACAAATAAGAACAACGAGCATTCAAGATCAAAGTGCTCACTTCAACGAAAGACCAATATAACTTTGCAACAATTCATTTTACGCGGCAACTTCGTTTACCATATAAAACTTGAACCCCCAAAAGGTCATGAACACAAAATAAGAAATTGGATCATTTTAGAAACATCAAGAAAGGCGGTCAAACTTCTTTCTCTATAAAAGAATCAACATTACCCTCACATTACTGAACATTTCATTAAGAACAATAACATACGTTTCTGGTAACAATCAATTTACATTACTATTCTATCAATAAACCTTCTAAAGGAAACAAGACAAAGTGTGGCTTAGAAATCCCCAGCATTAAATGGGATTGCTCTCGAAAAGAAACCTAGTACGAAAACCGCAAAACTTAAACAAACATCTGACACAACCCCACAAAAGGGTTTTAACATTTTTCTTCAGAAGAAAAATGCATTAAACTTCAACATGCGGAATGATCCAAAAGAAATTTATAGAGCCAAACGCGTTCTTGTTTTAACGAACTTGCAGCAGAAAACTCTCAGCATTCAAACTATCAAACAAGTAATTGAGTTGCTCTTTCCCAATGAGAAAGAAGGAACAACCATGAAAATAGCAATATTGCCAATTGACGAAAATCACCAGTAGTAAAAGCAACTCAACAATCGAAAACAACAATGGTTTCAGAGAACCATTAAAGACCCAATGAAACTCGTCTACCATGCATCATGAACCCAAGAGAAATTTATCAACCACCACCGGACAAGAGCTTGTCAAATTCAGAATTCAAGGAAGAGAACGACTTTCTAAAGTAATCCACAAGAAATATGCTAGGCCAATGCACACTTAATAAAGAACTTTGCAAAAGAAATCTTCCAACGCCCGAAATTCCAAGCGAACAAATAAGTTAAATTTTCCAACAGGGTTAAAGCATAACTTCCGTGAAAAGATAAATCTTGCAATTTAACTATGCTCACGCGGAGCAGTAATATCACAATAGTCGAAAGTACAATAACTGTTTCAAAGAATGATCAGAAATCTACTGGAGCTTGCCCACCTCATTATAACCCACCTTTCAAAAGAAATTCACGAACTACAAGAAACTACAACCAAGAAACCAGATACAAGTTTGAGGAAGACAACAACTTCAACAATGAGCTCAGGCTCAACACAGAACTATGGAGCAGGTAAGAACTTCTCGCTCTCATACCACGAGCAATGGTGTAGCACAGCAAAACCGGGACAACAACCACGAACTCAACTGCTCAACGTCCGCTACCGATACGCATAGCTAATACAATCAATTATGAATATATAGGATCATCTCATGACAATCATAGAATAATTCATAGATATAGGATACCACATCATGTCACATATTAACAACATGAGAGTTAGTACAGAAACAATTCTACACAGTACTACATAATGAACCAAATCACTAGAAATGCGAAAGCAATGGATTTCCCAAACCCCACCTACTGTGCACAGTGTGTCATTTTAATACTTTTCTACTAACCACGGACCTAAAGCCCGCTCTGATACCAACTGTAACACCCTGACTATAAGGAAGTCAAGATGTCACCTACAATCACTAATCTTTAGGAAATTCACAACAATAAGTATTACTAGATGTGGCGTACCACAAGGATATACGTGAACAGGAAATCATCAACAAGTTTAATCAACGGGGTGGAAATAAATATTTCAGGGAGATATGGTAATTACGGCCAAGTTGGCTTATTACAATTCAACACAAGGCATAAATAGAAAGCAATATTAAGTTCTCAAATGTTTTGGATTATGGTAGTGAGTGCATCGTGTTGAACTACCCTCCATGAAACCGTTCCTCCTTGTTATTTACCTAAATAAAACAACAAAGCAAGAATGAGTCAAAGACTCAGCAAGTACTTGAAAGTAACAATCCACATCCAATGAACCATATACATTATCACAGATTGAACATTTATTGAAAACAATTCTTATGAATGGATGAAATGAAATGATGCGATGAAGGAAGTGGACATATTAAAATATCTACGGTATAGCGAGTGAAACACCCGTCGGAGTTCACTAAAAGTTTCCGTATGAAGAACATTTCATACGGCTGTCCAACGTGGCCCACATTGGAATGGTGGACACACGTACCCATTCTGGAATTGATGGGATTTCTGATGCCCATACTGGAATTGATGGGTCTTACACGAGAACTTCACTTTCGTGGTCATTATGAATTCATGCATGACATGATGTGATCTCATGGTAAATTTGAACATCAAGCATTAATGGAAAGAAATACACATGGCATTCAACTACACATGAAAACAAGTATAACCATGTAC
Organism: Hsuehochloa calcarea; assembly: GCA_036346395.1. NCBI lineage: Eukaryota > Viridiplantae > Streptophyta > Magnoliopsida > Poales > Poaceae > Hsuehochloa > Hsuehochloa calcarea. Next base: position 25,911,973 of record CM070598.1, on the reverse strand, counting down.
ACACACATCACATATTGTATCAATAATAGCATACAAGTACTTGCCTGCCGCGCTTCGACGGGTTGGGAGGTAACTGAGATACCCCTCCACTCACCGCTTCACCGCCTACAATATAGAATAATCGAAATGAGGACAAACGAGCAAGATATTGCTACACGTGCCCTCCCACAATCTCTAACCAAACCAACCAAACAAAAGGTTCAATTTGATCCATTCTCCCAAACATTCCAAATACCCCTAAACTGGCAGTTTTACTAGAAAATTCACCAATAAATAACCGTAAGTCCAAAAGACCTGAAACCCGTGCTCAACCTCTCTTAACGTAACTGGATACGAAACTCTAGTTGATGGTAAACTCTAATTCGGCCAAAACAGAGGTCTAACCATCCAACGAAAAACTATAACCGCAGTCTGCCCAGAATTCAGAACAGCCCCAAAGGAAAGACTCTAACTTTTAAACCACTGATCCAAATAAAGTGATTGTTATCATCCTGGAAACATGGTGCAATTATCTTCATAAACCTAGTTGGGTGGCCGACCTGATTCTGACTCTAACTAGATCAAAACCTAGGTGCAACCGACTATACCCAGCATTTCTGTCAGACAGAGCAGTACGTGGTAAAACAGTCATAACTTTTAAACTACTGGGTGAAAATTCGTGATCCAGGTGCCAAAAGAAAGCTAACGAAACTAGGAACATATCTCTAGGAGAGGTCAACCCGAGATCCGGCCTCTAAAGGGTCGAAACTGGCCGCGCAAGGAGACGGATGCGTTCTGGAATCTCCAGGATAGAACCCGATTTAGATCTAATCCACCTTTAATCAATAAAACCGAATCAAACTACCACTAAAAACATTCGTTACCCTTGAAGATCTGCAGGGAGACGTGGATCCACCTCCCAAGAACCTCCCTCCCTTCTCCTCCCTTCCTTCTCCAAGACCGGCCACAAGATCGCCGGCGAACGGGCGGCGGCGCCGTTGGAAGGAGACGGCTTCGGGGGAGAGCTTGGGGGCGACACCGGGGATCTCCGCAGCAGCGAGACGCCGTCAAGGAGCAGCAAGGAACACCGGGGAGGAGGGGAATAGAGGTGGCGGCTCTAGGGGAGGAGAGGAAGGAGTGGGGGAGGCGGCTAGGGTTGGGGGCGCCTCCCCCCTCCCCTTGGCCAGCCTCCCCCCTCTTGGGCCGCCTGGGCCGCGGCCTGCGGCCCAGGTTGTTGTAAAAATGCGAAAACCCCCCTCTTTTTCTTAGAATTTATATTCATTTCTTCTCATTTTTCTCCTCCGACTGAACCTGTAATTACCGATCCGTTTCCGGGGTATTACAACACCTATGTCCCAACATTGCATCCGCCCCTGCATGCTCGTGTCTTCGTCGGAGCTCCACCATCGCAGCTTGCTGCCATCCTCGCTCTTGCCTCCTCCGAGTCAGCCGTGAGAGAGATGTACATTCCCAGTGCCATAGCAGGGGCACAATATTTCTCTCTCACAGTGAATCATCAGTTCAGACTTTTTTGTTAGCAAACAGCCAAATGCACTTCCTGCAGGGTGAGTATATAGATTCTGCTCTAGCACAGGGAATGCACATCTCTCTTTCTCACGACCGACTCAGAGGAGGTAAGGGAGAGGGCGACGACAAGCTGTGACGATGAAGCTCTGACGAAGACACGTGCACAGTGCATTCCCGGGCCCGAAGAATCCATTTTGGTCAGCATGCGGTGACGGCGATGATGAACATGGCCAGAACGGGGCGGCGGTGAGTCTACCGAACTCGAAGGGGATGAAGCCGTCGGCATCGCATCCGACAAACTTCGCTTCAACCTAAGTTCAGGGAGCTAAGAGGCACAACCTTGCAAGTTCAGAGGGGCTGAGAAAGTAAAATATAAGTTTAGGGAGCTAAGTAACACAACCTTGCAAAATCAGGGTGAATATGCTAAATGAACTTCCATATATTGGGTAGTGCATACGATGGTAAATAAACGTCTATGTCTATCGGGGCTTGCTCCGGGTGATAGTAAAAGACGTCTTGTCTGTCGGGGTTTGCTCCGAGCGATAGTAAAAGACGTCTATGTCCGGGCAGGTTATCCTCCACAATGGTGAGCTTCGGGTCGATGGTAAATGAACGTCCATGACTTGGGGTTAAGCTCATCAGGCGAGCTAATGTGAGGATAAGATATTGTAAAGGTCTTGTGATAATCGCATAGTCGCACACCTTTAGAAGTGTGTGAGCGGATATTATAAGCAGATTATCTTGTGTGGGTCAAGCTGTGCAACCTCTGCAGAGTGTAAAACTATTCGAATAACCGTGCCCATAGTCAAGGGTAGGCAAGGTGCATTTTCACATGGTAGATTTTGGTTTTGATTTCAAAAGATTAAATTTTGAGAATCCGGGAATAGTTGAGACTCTCGGGTAGTTTTTCTGGCAGCTAGAGCCCTATCCATTAAACCTTGATAGTTGGAGCCTTGATACTAGTGGTTGGTAGTTAGAACCTTCACTAGTGATATAATTAGTGTAACTATTGAAACTACTTATTGACAAGTGTGCTTTATGAAATATGTTTAAACTTAAAATATTGTTTTGTGCAAAAGAACCCTATAAACCTGAGTTGTTAAAGCTGTGTATGTGTATTTTTTCCAAGACTCGCGGAGTACTTTATGTACTCACATACTACACTCAAAACAAATCTCAGAAGCCTTCGATGATGCTGTGGACGACTACGACTACGACTACTACGCCTGTGGGTTTGACGAAGGACATCCAGAGTACTAGGCCACACTCCCCAGTTTAATGCTGGTGAGCAATTTGATGGTCAATCGCTTAGAGTTTAAATTTTGTTGTTTCCACAGCTGTAAAACTCAAGGTTTGTTGACCTCTTTTGTAATAAGTGGCCTTAAGGCCGGTACCTTGTTTCTACTGTTATGTTAATTGTGATTCAAACTTGTTATCAACGATGTAACCGTATGGATTAGCTATTGATCCAGGGACTAGTATAGAAAATATATAGGGCTCCGGATTCGGAAATCCGGGTCCCGACACCATTGATAGAATTTGTTACAATTCCTTGACAGCAATGATCTCAACGAGCAAAATAGGAGGCCCATATGACGGCGATATATCACGACACGATCATGTGTCACCCCAAATACTCATAAGCCCGTCACAATTGTTGATAGAGCTTAATGTTGTCATTATTCCCCATATATACATCACGCTCTGCATGATTGCTAGCTCCACCTTCCTATTTAAGTGGGTATAAATGAACATAAGTAATCAATATTCTACTAAACACACAAGTGCCAAATAGTTTTTGAGACGGCCAAGCCGTTGCTAAAGATTCCACAATTATATACGTACATTTAGTTAATGTCCGTTACAAATTAAGGCCACCTACTATCATCACGACCAAACTGTCATTAAAAGACACCGATATATGCAGTTGATTTTCCTTGTAAATTTCACGTATTCAGTGATGGTTTTATTGAGCCATCACAAAAAGGCCTAGTTTGATGACGGCCAAAGGTAAACCGTGAGAGAAGTTAAAGCATTGGTGGCAGCATATATAGGTAAACCATCATGAAAGGTCGAACTTTTCTGATGGCCTAATAATTTCCTTCACACACTACCACCCTTAGCGATGGTTCTCACCATATATATGTTCTCACAAAAGAATTGATTTCCAAGTTGATTTGATCTCACCATATATGGTGTCACCAAGTTGTTTGGAGATTTGAGGGGTTTTTTTTTTCTTCTGAAAAATATTATCTCCAGTTTGCTAGATCAGTGCTTTTTTAAAAACAAATATAGGGAAGATACATGTTGTCAGACTCACTTAAAACTTGAGCAAGCTGGCCTATACCGGGCCAAATTAAGCAGGAAGAAGCATGGAGAGGATGATGATAAGTAGTTTGTGAGATAAGCTACATTACATACATGTGCATGTGCGCAGAAGTGCATGTGGAGCGGCCATGTGCATGGCCGGCACGCATGCGTATGACGGGTCGATGCAATGCATCTGTACTGTAGGCCGAAAGACGCACGCCCACGCCGGCGTTGGCGTGTTCCACATCCACATTGACGAGGAGGAAGAACAAACCACCGTCCGTTGATCGTAAATTCTCGATGGCCTTAACCAAAATCCAACGGCCGTAAATTATTGCTGCAAAAACACACACACACAGAGAGAGAGAGAGAGGGAGAGAGAGCTGCTCGATCTCCTTCACGTAGTGGCTGGATCGTCACGTAGCTTTCTTGGGGTCTTCACCACGTGAAGTGCAAGAGAAGCTTTTTGTCTCGGGACAAGCATGGTTGGCTGAGAGCGGAGGCAGGGAGCTAGCTAGGAAGGAGGGCCCTAGTACGGGTACACCAGCACTGGAAGCATATGTCTTAATTATAATATCATCATGCGGACTACATATACAAGTATAATTAAACTATGTCCTCTGTGCATATAATTGCCTTCAAATACGTAATAAGCCATAATTTAGGGATGAGAACCGGACTAATCTTTGTAGCACTTTGCATATAGTACAGACCCTCATAATATATTCATTAATAACTTCTCCCATTTTGTGGGTGTAAGTGTAACCACGCATGTGACCTATGGGTGGCTTGCATTTTAACTTGCATGTACATACAAGAATCCTTTTGGAGGTTCGTTTCTGGAGGGTTGCTAGCTTGACAATGCAACATGTACTAGTTGACGTTGACGTTCTGCTTCTATATACGTTTCCGTATGTATAGTACAAATGGTTAGGACACACTGAGGAATAGTACTGTCGACCAATTAGTTAACTGAAGCTCACGCTTATTAATGTCTTGTGATTTATTAGCTAATTTATATCTGGACATGTTATATATAGTCAAGACTCCATCACGAGTAGAGATGCACTATTTCATGGAAGAAGGCGTATAGTCAACATACGGCACGAACTCATATTTATTTATTTTTGATTTTGGAGAGGGGCCTTACTTTTTCTTAACAGGAGGGTGTTAGAGAATTGGCTCAGTGGAAAACGGGGGGTGGGCAAGTCCACACATATATGCTCACAGTTAGATGACACTGTCACACACTGTATATGTAGTATAACATGCTATTAGTCCTGAACTTTCGCTTCATCAATTTATCATTGATTAGCTAAAATTGTTAGTGAATATTACCGTTGCTTACTATATTCTACGGTACAACAACTGCAAACTGGTCCAAGCAACAAAAAAAAGTATTTGAAATGGCGTGCTATATAGTAATTAGGCCTGTCCTTCTCAGTTGATGAACTGAAGCTTGTAATTTCAGGACACTTCACATGCATGTTAATTTATGTCCAACAATTTTTTTTGAAAGAATCTACGGGGGAGGATCCGACGGAAATATATTATAAATAAATAGAATATGTTTAAGATGGAAGGAAATACAACCTTTACAGGGACTAAATCAACTTAGATAATCTAGCCAATTAATAAGGCTACTGGATTCCGGCTATTTGCCGAGTGCCTCAGGCACTCGGCAAAGGCCCCTTTGCACTCGGCAAAAGCTTTGCCGACACTCGGCAAAGGGCACTCGGAAAAAAAATTATCGGCGAAGCAATCTTTGCCGAGTGCCTTTTGTCGGGCACTCGGTAAAGGCTTTCTTAGAATCTTGAGTCGAGACTTTCGGCAAAGAAAAGACACTGATCCACGTGCCGGCCCGTTGGCGGCCTCTTTGCCGAGTGCCAACCCGTGGCGACTCGGCAAAGATTTTTAATTTTTTAAAAATTTCTTTGAAAGTCGGACCTCGGCACTCGGCAAATCTGGAAGCTTTGCCGAGTGCCATGACCATTGCACTCGGCAAAGCCGAATATTTGCCGAGTGCCTTGACCATGGCACTCGGCAAATATGGAAGTCGTCTTCGAGTGCCTTGACCATTGCACTCGGCAAAGCTGGAATATTTGCCGAGTGCCTTGACCATGGCTTTCGGCAAAGTGGAAGCTTTGCCGAGTGCCCGACCATTGCACTCGGCAAAGTGGAATATTTGCCGAGTGCCTTGACCATGGCACTCGGCAAAGCCGGAAAACCGGGGTTCAGCGCCACATTCAGCTTTTGCCGAGTGCCATGGTCATGGCATAACAAAGGGTCCTTGCCGAGTGTTGCACTCGGCAAAGTGACCCAAAACTGCATTTTTATTTATTTTTTACATTCCATCGCGACAAACAAATCCATCCAAACATATATCACATCCATCACATATATATCTCATCCATCACATATATCACATATATAACAATAAGTGCTCAAGTCCATCCAAACAAATCCACAAGTTCATCACAGTCGACAAGTGCATCACAAGTATATCACAAGTCCATCATCAAGTGAACAACAAATGAAAATACAACTACCATTCATCTCGAAGGTGGCCACTGCGACTGTGGTGAAGGAAAAGCTCCATCATTCGGAGGCGCATGAGGTGGATTATTTGAACCCGCCGATTGAGGCTGCACAAAGAAGAAGAGATTGCATGTGAGACAAGATTACATTAGATACCTAATCTAGGAAGGTAAAGGTCATACAAGCAAAGCACAAGCGAAAGCAAAAAACTTTCATACTCACAGGAGTAGCTGCAATGCAGGGGCGGAGGCGGAGGTGGAGCCAATGACCCAGTGCACAAAGAAAGCCCGTATGTTGCCCAAGACCTTGTAGGAACTCCGTAATGTCCTTGACCTCTGCGTCGGGCTGCCGCTCGGCTGCTCGACCTCGGTGGCCGACATCCTCTGCTGCTCGGCCTCCAGCTCCTAACGTTGCCTCATTTCTTGTTCCAGCCGGGCCTGCAATATTTCACTCCAATGTTTCAGTAATGCAAAGCTAATTAAGGTGTGTAAAGATCAATGTACGACGAGTAAAGCAGAATAACCTCGAGTCGCCGACCGGTCTTTGTCTGGCGATCCTGTGGCGTATGGCGGGCTCTCGCTCGTGCTCCGTGCTCGGATCTGGGAGAGAGATGGAGTAGAGGCCGTGTCGATGAGGCCGTCGCCAAGCCAGAACCGCCCATGCTTCTTGCCTTGTCCCACCCTCATGACGATCTCTCCATCAAAGTCCTGGGTGCTCGGATCATGGTCTGGCCCATGGACCGACCTTGCCGCCGACGTGTACTCACTGATGCGGGTGTGGACGCTCGGGTTCGTGTACGCCTGGGGCGGGTCCTCCAGGTTGAAGGAGACGTCGGACATCGCCTTGCCCTTGTGGGCCATACACCATGCTTGGAAGTCCGAGCAAGGCTGGCCACTATGTGTCGCCGACTGCGAGAAAGACAGCAAGATAATTAGAAATCAGGCAGAATTGAGCGTCACAATAGATAAATAAATTCGTGTACCCATGCTTGTTTGTATGCTGAGAGGTGCGGCTGCCTTGATGGTGTGCTGGACCTTGCATCATCAAACGACGGGCTCGGGCATCACTGTGCATCTGGAGATACTCCTCCGTGAACCACTTGTCCACGATCATCGCCTAGCACTCGGGATACGATTGGCACCACCAGGGAATCATCTACACGTCATCAAGTATTTGACATATAAGAAGATCAAATTAAACGTACTTAATCTCAAAACGAATCAATATTAATGTTCTTCATCTACCTCAAGGTACTGGTCCCGGGTCAGTCGTCATGTTTCTTGCGTCTTTCTTGGTGACCTTCTCTCCAAGCTTCGACCCGTGGTAGGTTACGATGGCCTGGATGCGCACCTCGTGATGCATGTCGGTGATGAGTTTTTTACTGGCTTTGGTAGCCACCGTCCATACGGCCTCAAATCCTCATCGCATCGAAATAGGTCTGCATACAAACGCGATGTATCCATTCATTATTTCAAGAAAAGTCCAATGAATGCGATGTATTGAGCAATGTTGTGCGAGGAGACTTACCCAAAACTCCGCCTTCACCCGCCGCCTTGTTGGGGTACTCGCGATCGGGCCGACGGCGTAGTGGTCAAACGAGTAGGCGGCTCTGTCTTCCCGGCGACGTGACAATGCCGGGTAGTGTTGCTCGCACGAAGACCCAGATGCCATTGGCGGCGTGCGCTACCACGACACAACCACCCGGTTCTGCACAAGTGATTAAGAAAAATTATTAGTTTCTCTTTTTTCAACATATCATATGAAGTAGTGGTGACAACATCTAAAGTTACTTACTTTTGCCCTTGGGCGAATCCTTTGGGCGTCGGTGAGGATGCGAGACACGAGGGAGGCTCGCGGGACCTCGCAAGTAGACACTCGAAGAGGAAGAGGAGGAAGCGGAACCCGTGCCTACCGCCTCGTCGTCGTCCTCGTCGCGCCTCCTCCTCCCCATCTGCCGAACCGGCTCCTCGTCCAACTCGCCCACGGGCGCCACCTCCTCCTCGGCCGTCTGCCGAATCGGCTCCTCGTCCAACTCGCCCACGGGCGCCACCTCCTCCTCGGCACCTCCTCACGTGGCGTGGGAGGAGACGACCCCTCCTGCCGCCGGCGGTCCTCTTCCTCCTCCTCTGTCCGACCCTCCGCCTCCTCCTCCGCGGTCGTGGTCTCAGTAAAGCGAGGACACGGCCCTACGACGGCCGCCCGCCATCTTTGTTCACTCACCGCAATTAAAAGAATAAGCAAGGCGTAATTAGAAATAGATGCAAAATGAACAAAACATAATTACAAAAACATAGTAATACATGTATTAGAAATAGATGCAAAATGAACAAAACATAATTACAAAAACATAGTATTACATGTATTAGAAATAATCTTCATGATTGGGATTAGTGGATCATAGGTCTCGTCATCACTATCAACATTGTCCAAATCATCAACACTATCCGAAGGAGGAATGTTGTCTTCATTGTCATTGCCTAAACGTAATCGCTCAAGCATTTGTAAGTCCTTCACATTTCGCACCTCGTCTCCAGGTCCTCGTCATCAACCCTTTCATTGTCTACTTCCATTCCTATCGCCGGTTAAGTCTATACGAAACCTCCTTGTAGCCCCTCTTCTTGAAAGAACTCTCCATCATATGTGTTTGGGTTGAAGTTGTAATCTTCATCGTTTGGGACGGAGTAGTTTACCGTGTGGCGATACCTTGTGCACAATAGCCCAACCCTTAAGATGCTCTTTGTCTTGGCACGCGTATGGCGTATAATAAACTGGGACGGCTGTTGAGCCACAATGTAGACATCTTTTCTGGATAGAGCGGAATCACGTCGAATCTCGACTAGCCCAAGCTTAGGGTTCGTCTCGTTACTCGAGGATGAAACCGGTGGCATTTGAATATGACAGATTAAGAGGTTTGGAACCATAAAATGCAAGTTCGTAGATTTCTTCAATTCTTCCATAATAGTCGAGGCCATCGGTCTCGGGCGTAAAAACTCATTGCTTGTGGTTTTCGATTGGGCCGACTACGCTCGTAGCTTCGTGGTGAAAGCGATATCCATTCACGTCATAACCGGTAAATGACTTGACCCTAACGACACGACCGCTTGCAACTTTGTCTCAACTCGTCACTTATAGACGCATCGGTTTGGGCACGCAAGCACAAGCGAGATAGATCGTTATATTATTCGAACGTCACGATCAACTTGGAATGTCGAACTAAGTCGAGCTAAATTGGACAATACCTTCTGTTTGAACCAAGAAATGAAATCGGGCTCCTCGTCCCGCACTCGTGAAAGAAGGGTATCGGTTTCTGCGGGGTAGGATCCCTTGATTCATGCCAGATTGACGAAGAAATTCCTGTACTAACGAGAAACAAGGGGTTGGACGAAGAAACAAGGAGTGATGGCGTATTGAAACAAGTTCGTTGAAAACTTACCCAATGAGCAGTTTGCACCTCGACAAGGTTGGTCAACACATATAGCATGATATCGCGCCACTCTTCATTTTTCAATTGCTTAGTGGTCGATGCACTTGCGCTCCGAGTTGCCCTTGGAAAAGGCCGAGGTTCGATTCATTTTCGCTTGACATTGTAACGAGGGGTGGATTATAAACGCTAGGAAGGTTCTCGGTGTAGTATTTCTCGTGAAGTTTGACACCTCCTCCGAATGTATGCCTCGCAATGGAAGCCTCAATTTTGGCTTTATTTCTACATTTTTGCGAAGAGTCTTGAGACATCTCTCGATTGGATAGCACCAATCAAGACCGCACGGGCCCCCATACGTGCCTCATACGGAGGTGCACAATCAAATGCTTGCATCGCCAAGAAAAAGCCGGTGGAAAGATCTTCTCCATCTTACGAGCAACACGGGTGCCACTTTTTCCAAGTCATCAATGACGGTCCGAGATAGCTCCTTGGCACAAAGTGGCGGAAGAAATAGCTCAACTCGCCAAAGACTTGCCGACATGCTCGAGGACATAGCCTCGAACCATCGCCGGAAGAAGCCGCTCAATCCATATGTGGTAGTCATGACTCTTCATCCGTTGATTCGCAGAGTGCCTAAGTTCACTCCCTCTTGATTATTTGCATACCCATCCGGGAACATTAGCGTCTGGATCCATTCAAGTACTTCCTCCTTTGGTCCTTTTTCAAGACGAAATCGGCCTTAGGCCTTCTCCATGTCTTGCCGCGACTAGGAGGTGCATCTCTTGATTTGGTCTATCGCATAACGTTGCAGTCCACTCTAGCCTTAGGGTTGTCCTTAGACTTTTCGGTGTCCATGAATGTTGCCCAAAGTGCCTCGGCGATATTCTTTTCGGTGTGCATTACATCAATGTTATGTGGCAGAAGAAGGTCATCGAAATAGGGGAGCCTAGTCAAGCCCGACTTATGAGTCCACATATGTTGCTCACCATATCCCACAAAACCACCTTCTTGATTGGGCACGAGAGCATCTATGTGAGCATGAACCTCGGCACTAGATCATCATCCATGGTGTGAGTGCATCACTCGACACCTTTCGTAAAGTTCTTGATGTCTTGTCCGAATGGATGGTCAAGAGGGAGGAATTGACGATGTCGTCGAGCGAGCAGTACTTGCCACCCTTGTGCAACCAAATGAACCTCACACCTTCCTTGCATATTGGGCATGGGAACTTCCGTGAACACACCAGCGAGAATAACCCATACGCCAGAAGTCATGCAGGAGTAGTGGTACCAAGCGTGCATTTTGAAGCTTGTCTTTGTAGCTCGGTCGTATGTCCATACCCCTTCGTCCCAAGCACGGACCAATTCATCAAACACGGGCTCCATGAACACACCCATATTACTCCCCGGGTGTTCAGGAATTATCAACGACAAGAATACGTTATGTCGTTGAAAGGAGACGCCGGGGGGGAGATTGAGGGGGATAACGAACACGGGCCAACATGTGTATGGGGCAGCCATCATCCATAAGGATTGAACCCATACATTGCCGGTAGCGACACGTACATTGCGAGCCTCATCTGCTTTCTCACGATGTTTGTCATCAAAGCGGGTCCATGCTTCACCATCGGATGGATGTACCATCTTGTCAGGATTGTACCGTTTGCCATTTCTGTGCCATGTCATCTATTTCGCGGATTCCTCGGTCATGTATAGCCGTTGGATCCTCGGTAGGAACGGAAGGTACCGTAGGATTTTCACGGGATCGAAGTCGCCTCTTGGCCATCACGAGTCTACCTCCAGTACCGGAGGATTTACACTAGACGAGACTTTGCATCCTTGTGTTCTTTCCTAAATAGGGCGCACCTTCGAACAAGCATGTATCCGCTCATACGGCATCTTAAGTGCACGAAGGAGTTTCTGTGACTCGTACATGCTCTTTGGCAGAATGTGGCCCTCCGGAAGCAGGGTGCCAATCACGGCCAACATCTTATCGAAGCCTTCTCGACTCAGGTTTAACTCGGACTTCAACCCCATTAAGCGTCCAATGGCATCCAGTTGAGACACCGTTGACCGATCGTGAAGGGGTTTCTGTGCCGAGTCCATCATGTCGTAGAACGCCTGTGCGGCTGCCTCCATCTCCTCCTTCTCACGTCCCTCATCGAAATGTCCTTGGTGAAAGTCATCTAACATGTCTGCTACCCCGGCATCAGCATCATAAGCCTCGACGCGTGGTCTCACCACCTCCTCTCTCATACGATGGGCTTCACCATGGTGGACCCACCGGGTGTAGTCCCCGTAAATCCATTCTTCAAAAGATGTTTACCCATGTCCACCTTGTTTACCCTTCTCCTGTTTCCACATTTGCTGCAGGGACACAAAACTAGACAATGTCCTTTAGCAGCCTTGCCAAATGCACGGTTCAAGAAAGCATCGGTCTTGTTCATCCATTCCGTGGTGTAATCACTCTGACTTCTCCGGCCCGTGTACATCCAGTGACGGTCATCCATCCTCTAACATATCAGGGAGTAATATAAGAATCAAATGCATCTACACGATCTTTCTCCTATCTAATAGGTGAAGATAGGTCCTAATCCCACCCGAGGATGCATAGATGAGGTTAGTTTCCATGCTCTACTCCTATCCGAGAGCAGAATTTGGCGGCACCTCATTGTTCTCCAAATACACATCTGGCGGGGAGATTGTGTATCAGGAGAACAACAGGAGATCTTCAAACTCATCACGGATCGGAGTAGACCACTAAACTAACCCCATCTACGCATCCTCGGGCCGTCTAAAAACGTGGACAATTGAAGCAGATCGGTTATAGATATGCAAAGATCGCATATTTCCAACCGTATCTCTTTCGAACAGGAGGCGCCTAACTAGGTTACGCCTAACCGAGAATAAAGCTGGGCGACCAATCGGAGAATGGCATTCAACAAAGTGATATAGCAATAACAAAGTGATATACCAATCAGATACTGATGGCGGTGCAGTGGCGAGGCGACGCGGTGCAGGCAGACCCTCCGGCGCCGCAAGGAGTTGAGTATGAGTACTGTAAAGACACCGTTTTGTGATGTTCAAGTATCAGTACTGTAAGGAGTGAGGTATTGGTACAAACAAGAGTAGAGCATGAGTATGCACATAAAATGGGACATATGTTCTAGATTGTAGACTCTCTGGACTTGACAAAACTATGTTGCAAGAACATGGCATATACAGAAAGCAAAAGGTTCTACATGTAAAGACACAAACATAATGCACAATACTATTCATTATTAATACTCATTTGCATTCTTAAGTAGCATCTCCAACCAAGAGTGTATCATATTTATCTAACAGAGACTAACCCGTTTAGTGCTTGATGGGTTTGGTTCCTGTAAATCATGCGTCCTTTAAGAAGATCATTTAAGCATGTAATTAAACGAGTGATTGCAATTACTGATCAGAGGAGGTGAATTGGTTAAAGAATAGTTTGCTTCGTGATAATCACTTGTGTCGGTGATGATGAGTCTAACAATAACATGGATAACAGAGAGATTTTCTGGTGAGATGTGTGTCTGGCTTACAATAGAAAAGACTGAAGCAAACTCATTTTCAAATCATCGGTTTGAAACAATTTTCCTCGTCAGTGGCTTACTAAATTCGAAACCATCCCCTATAGGACTTGCAGTTCTAGCGAAGAATTGGATGAGAGACTTTCTTGAAATAGAAAAGAGTGAAGCAAACTCTTTTTTCTTAGATCAGTCATCAGTCTGAAGCCTACCTGCGTATAGATTCTATTCATAATGAAGTTGGAGACAACTTGCCTAATCTATGCCTTACTGAGGATTCGAATACCATTCACCGACACATAGATTTTCTTGGCAAATCACGAACGTTACCTTGCACACTCTCCAACTTGATGCTACTCGAGTGTGCTCGGCCATCGTGCAACGGCGGCCTACATGTGAGCCGTGACGGTCCATCGAGCATCTGGATGGAGAGCTTCATAGCTACATGGTTCCTCCCAAGCCAAATTGATGAATTGTCTCCTCACCAACAAAAATCAAAAGAACCACCTAGCAACTCTCTCCTCTCATCTTATATATCGTACATGATGTTTCGCTTGTGTTTCTTCCTCTCCCTCTCTTGCTCTAGCTTGGATTTGAACTTGCAATGATGGGTAATGTTGGCATATCATAATCATATACTTGATCCAGAAACTAGATAAATCGAAGCTTTGGTTCCGGTTCTTCTTCTTCTCATCATTAATTACATGCCATACACAGTAAGCAAATAACACCAAGAAACAAAGAGATGCAAAAAGATCCAAATCCTATACTACCTGAGTCTATCGTGCTCAGTCACGCTCGAGATCCCTTCTCGAGACCGCCCAAATCCACAGGTTTGGGACTGCTCAGAGCTTGCCTCTGAGTGCGAACCTACATCTATCCTGGATCCACGCGCCCAGGCACGCTCGAGATCTGGCTCGAGTCCACCCAAATCACATATTTGGGACTGCTCAGGGTTCATTCCTGAGTACGCCCAGGATTTCGCTCTGGTACGCCGAGCTACACGCCGAGTGCCACGGACCACTCGTCCGGAAAGGCGATATCTGAAATGAGATAAGTAGCTGATATGCCAGAGCTACAGCTAGGGCACAACTATTGGTTCTTTGCACGGCCTCTGACCACTCTGTCCCTTTGTCTAGGAATTCCATGGCAACATGAACATCAAGAAAACCAGACTCTCATAGGTATGAAAAGGCTCTCATAGATGTATCCAACCAGTAAGAGATGTTAAACCTTTTAAGGTAAAGTGGAACAACACCTTATTAGCCTCCGTCTTTGGAATGTGTCGATGCCATATATTATGAGACAAGAAGAAGAAATATATGCTTGTGGCACGCCAATTTTGGAATTCAACAATCTATCATCGTCTCCCCCCCTCGATCTACTAGCTATATAGGGACAAAATAAAAAGGCAAAGATTTGTTGGTGCTGTTCCTTAACTTACACCTAATTTGTATGCTCTCTCTCTCTCTCTCAAACACACACACACGATCGGCGAGATTAAAGGGAGATAATTAAAGAGCTAATTAGTAAGACCAAGCTTACGAATATCGGGTTTAGCAATTCATAAAATCAGATGTACGTTTGTTGTGAAGACAACAGTTTGGGAATGAACTGTGATATTTAAGAAAAAGTTGTAACTATCAAATTATATATCATAAATGCTCAAGTTTCTACATGGAGTTGTATAAAATATTGATTTGGTATATAATATATACAAGGGATCAGAATATGAGCTGCATTGCCCCCACATGACATGACGCGTATATGAAGTACTGTATAAGACAAGAACAGATGATCAACTTCGTCGGTTCGTCCTCACTCCTGTCTGCTTGTGGCCTTGGCTAATATAAGCTAAAAGAAGCTTGCTATAAACTAATTAGTAAAGATGCAAACACAAGGATATAATTATAGAACCTTTATTGACCGGGACGTTTAGAATTGTAGCTCTCTTGAAGAATGAAGAACACTTCCTGCAAATAACCAGATTCAACTGGCTAATGAAGTAGTAATTACACTTCCTGCAAATGATCGTTCCAAAACCTGCAAGAAAACCATCTTAATTAGGGGAGTAATTATATGGATCACATCCTGCACATTGATTTTCTGTAGAGGGCTCTGGGAGGCGGCTTAATTAGGGGAGTAATATTTGCAGTGTTGGGGAACAAACAGCATATCTTTAATGTTCCTGGCAGTACCCCTCTCTCTCTTAATTATTGCAAGCTAGCTTTGTACCTACATATGCATGCCATCTGGGCCTTTGGAACTCTGTTTGTTGGTTTGCACTCTCTCATCAGGAGTCATTGTATGTCCAAATAGTACCTTCAAATGTACAATGATGCTACTGTATACTAGTGTACATTTTTACATAGATACATGCATGCATGATTCTGTATTTATATGGTGTCGTCATCTTTCAGCTAGGGTTTAAGCTACATACATGTCAATTGACTACTAGTCAATCAAACTTATTGCATTGCAAATAACCTCTTGTGCATGCATGCATGTTTTGTACAGGGATGGAGGGAGGTGCGCAGCAGCAAGATGCTGTCCATTGCCTAGGGCAGGAGAAAGGACAACGTCTGCCTGCAGCCCATGATGAGACGGTCAGGATGAGACGCACTTATGAATTATAGAAAAAATTGCGGAGGACGGGATCCGGTAGGGGCAACGACCGTATCCAGGTGGTGCTGCCCCGAGGCAGGGGCGATGTTGGATCCGGGCGAGAGCAACGGCAGCTGCCCGAGGGTAGGGGTGTGGGCGGCGGTCTGGCCAGGTGGCGGTCAAATCCGGGCAAGGATAGAGAGGAGATGGGCAACGGTGGGGCTGGGCGCCGGCGAATGTCAGGAGCTGAAGGAACCGAGTATCGAAGTGAAGTCTGAAAACTCAGATAAAATGACACCAACTTCCTTCAGCCGAAGCGGTACGCCAGGGTCGCTCCTGATGTTGCGAGCGAGGAGTTTCGAAGATCTAATGCTCACGATTGCAAGAGGTAAATGTTGTTGCTTGGCACGCTAATCACTGTTGCTCGTCATGTCCTTGTAGCTTAAGAACAATTAGCTTAATATGAATTACAGCTAATGCACTATATAAGCCAGCTAGAGTCTTTGTAAGGATTATTATGGATTTTATTACGAAAAGCAAACCCTAGCCGCCTCATCTATGTTCTCCTGATTCTCATCAATGTTTCTCAACCATTCCCCATCATATTTCCTCTCTGATTGATAGATTCCTACTGGTAGCTTATAAATCCTGACAAATTGGTGTTAGCCGCGATCTTGGCCTCATATTTGACCTTGAGCAGTCCTAACAATGGTTTGAGAACTTGTTTCCCTGTAAAATTACGGAGTTAAGGTTGTTCTAGAGTGGATTTGAGGGAGCCGTGGGAAGAAATCATAAATCTGCGTTGGGTTTCGGAAACTCATTGTTTCCTTAAGTAAAATCCCTGGTTCGATATGTGAATTCTAAGATGGCTAAACATGGAAAATATGATGAAGTTGAGGGAAGAAGCCAACCTTATGCTACGGTGTAGAGTGGAAGAAGTCAAGAGGAGTGTAGATCGATCGTAAAGGGGCGGGGAGGGCGGCCGATTGGCATGCGGCTGGCGCTGGCCTGTGGGCTGGCGCGCGGGGTGTGTGTGTGTCGCGTGTGTGCGGGCGGTGGGCGGTGTGGGTTAAACCCTATTTGCCGAGTGCCCGATCCGCACTCGGCAAAGGCCTTTGCCGAAGTGCCCCGATATGGCACTCGGCAAATAGGGTTTTTTAAAAAAACCCTATAAAATTATTTGCTTAGGGTGTCATTTTTTGACACTCGGCAAAGATCTCCTTTGCCGAGTGTCATTTGTCGACACTCAAAAAAGATCTCCTTGCCGAGTGTCATTTTTGACACTCGGCAACCATATTTTTTCCACTTTTGACCTCCAAACTTTTCTGCGGTCCCCATATAATACAGTACTCCATGTTCTAATGTGGCACATTTCTCGGATTTGTTCTATATTTCTTTAATTTATTTCAATTAATTGAATTTTCTTGGATAATTCAAATTATAAGCGCTAGTCATTGAATAATGAAAAAAATGAATGGAAAAATGATATTCATGTTATTTAGTATAATGTGAGGTCCGTAACGAGAGCAGACCACCAATTTGAGCATCTTGTTCACGAAACATGACCACGAACTTGCGGTCGAGTTGTTTTTAAATTGTATAAAAAGCAAGCGAAGTCGAAAATCATGAAACTTGGGAAGATGTCATGATATCATATGTGGAGGCTGTGATAAAAATTTGAGAAGGTTTGGCGCAAGTTGTCACGTAGGATGCTTGCAAACGAAGAATCTCAGAAGAAGTTGTCACGTATTCTTACATTTTTCTAAGGTTTGCAAGCATCGTGCGTGACGGCGTCTCAAAAATTTTAAATTTTTCCACGGCATCGCATATGATACGGTGACAACTCGACAAGTTTCATGATTTTGAATTGTTCGCATTTTATACAATTAAAAACCACTCCCACGCAAGTTAGCGGCGTTGCCCGCGAGCACGTTGATCGAAATTTTGAGGCAGTTCTGGATTTAGCCTAAATTTACACTAAGAAACAACGATAACATTTTTGAGCGAATGTAATCCATCATTCGATGCACCTGCAGTTCAAACTTACATTTTCTGGAAAAATTCAACAAAACAAAATAAACTATAGAAATATGCCAAAAGGCAATGAAAATGTCCCAAATTTAAACATGTTGTTTGTGGTAGTGTACTAAAGCTTCAAAAAAAAAGTGTGGCAAAAAACCAAAAAAAAAAAATTTAGTTTGCCGAGTGCCAAGTTTTGGCACTCGGCAAAATACATTCTTGCCGAGAGTGCCAAGCGGGGCACTTTCGGCAAAGAGAACGCCGCTGGATGCCGTTAGGTCTCTACCAATCTTTGCCGAGTGTCTACCTTTGCCGAGTGCCTGGCACTTGGCAAAGGCGATCTTCTTAGAGTGCGAGGATTTGCGAGTGCACGGCACTCGACAAAGGCCTCTTTGCCGAGTGCCATATTTTGCCGAGTGCGGCGCTCGGCAAAGCAGGTCTTTGCCGAGTGCCCGCAATTTGGCACTCGGCAAAGATTTTTGCACTCGGCAAATCACGTGTTTCCCGTAGAGGTTTAGTTTTTAGGGTTCCTTCACTCTAAACAAATGAAGAGTGACTTCTCTACTAAACTGAACCTTCCCGTTGTTGAATGTTGGGATGTTATTCTCATAGAGTTCCCCATTGCGTTGTTTCCATATGTGCCAAGAAGCAACGATGAAAATGTCCATAAAGAAATGATCTATTGTGTCCAACAAATTAAGCACTACCAAAAATCAGATGTTAATTTTTATTGGGGAGCAAAGATTGATTATAACGTTGCTATTAATTTAGCCGATGTCCTTACTATGTTATAATATTGTAATGCTTATAAGCTATCATTTCACGGGAGTTTTCATGCCATCTTCGCTCATTGCAATTACAACAAACAAACAACTAGGAGGGTGTGCGAGCAGCTGAATGGAAACTGCCTTAGCTTGCAATCCGTATAAATGACCACTTGCAATATTATGAATTTTTTTAAAAAAATATTAATTTAAGAGATAATTACAAAAAAAATAGTAAAAAAATTACAAATATAGCTAACTGTCGCCATTTGGAATGACGACAGGAACCTATTTACTTCCGGTCGTTATTCCAACTGCCTATCGCCATTTCAACTGACGATTTACATTGAAGAGTGTGCAAATCGCTAGTTGAAATGGCGATAGGAACCCACGGGTTCCTATCGCCAGTTGTAACATCCCAAAATCCTAATTCTAGGATTATGTACTATAAATGCATTAGTGGAAATACTTTGACCATTTGCATATGAAAAATACCATGTTGATTTTGGTTTTTGATTTTAAAAGCTAAACATGAACTACAAACAAATAGGTACTAAAAAGGAAATAGATAAGAAAAAATAAAAATATCAGAGGGGAGAATTATTTCAGGCATAATATCCCAGAAATAATTCACGAAATAATTTATGTGAAATCTTATTTAGAAAAAACATTTACAAAAGAGCAAAACAAAAAATTGTATGAATTTTATAGAAAATTGCAAGAAGTATTATCATCTCAAAAAATTACAGGAGAAATTTAATTAGGTCAGGAGCCTACACAAAAAATTTCATTAAATTATGATGTAATTTGATAAATAAATAAATCAGCAAAGAATTCAATATATATCTAACCTATGGGCCCCGCCCCCAGGGATCGTCTTCCACCTCACGGTGCCCGTGGTTTCGCCTCGTCGCCCCCTGTTTTGTACCCCAACCAACTCCTGTTGCGTCGCCATTAACCCCTGCGCCCATCCCTATGCCCAGCACACCTGCCGCTCCCTGTACATCGTCTAGAGCCTTCGAGAGCTCCGTTGCCCTGCCTGAGCCCTCTTCATTGATCTCCGCCCCTCCGCCTATAGAAAGACTACCCCGAGCTACGTCTCTTCTTTTCCAAACTAGTGCACACCTCTTCTCCTCTTCTCCTCCACTGAATCGAGCTCTAGAGCTCAAGGAGCGCAAGCCATAATTCGGCCGTGCACCGCCACCTTCATCCTCAACGCCGTGAAGGGTTTTGTTTCACCCTTACCGCATCATGTCATGTTCCGGTGACCACTATTGCTCGCCTCACTTGATTTCATACTCAATTCACGAGATCGGTGAATTGACCCTTCTTCCTCACCTCCGGCCAGAATTGCAACTCCAGTTATCGTTGGAGTTTCACTGCATCCCAAGCCGATTCCTCACATCTGGACCATCGCAGGACCATCGCCAAGATTCTCTGACCATTGGACAACGATCTGCTCCACCCGAGCCTCTTCTCCACGTGCGACCAATCTCACCTCCTCGGCTCGCCGTCGACCAGTCCACTCCAACCATCTCCAGACCCCTCCTCACTTCTGGTATGACTCCAGTAGCCCCTAGATCCTTATGCTCGCAATAGATAGTTAAGGGCATAGCTCACTTGCAACTTCACCCGTCGCCGTAGTAGCACCTCTGCTCGACACCGACACGCCGCCGCGTCAGGCCACCTCCGGCATCGCCGTCGGTGCTGGTGGGTGCACAAGGGTATGCAGATTCTGTCTTGGGCACTCTTCGACCCCTACGAGTATGAAGTCGCTGGCAAGACACGCGGGCTCAAGCACGCACCGCATGGCTTCTACCGAACGAGCACTGTAGCGCATCATTAGCGTCTTAATTATGACCATTAAGACTAAATCAATGTTTAGTTGTCGGGTTAGCCCTAATGATTCACTAACATGTGGAACCCGATCAAAAGTTAATGAAAAACATAAACCAAAACATTCTCGTAGATGAGTCTATAACGTGCGGGGCCCATGGCATAAGTGCACAGTAGAATCTCCTTTCGACCAGGTGGTCGAAACATCTTTCGACCAGGTAGTCGAAATATCTTTTCGACCAGGTGGTTCAAATGTCAATTATTCGGGTTATTGTTGCGACGATCAATAACCTTTACCCCCAGAATAGCAAGAGCAAGGCAAGCACCCCCTTTGATCATGTTGATCTCAGTATTTTAATTATTGCACTTTATTTTGTAAAACCTATTATGCATGCGTGTATGTTGTGTGTAAAAATACTATTATTGGGAAAATGGTAGATGAAATCCTACTTGTTGTATTATCATTTTGAAATGTTGATCCTCTATTGTTTTAACCATTAGAATATGGGTTAGGCATTATGTAATGTCAATTGGGAAGTTTTTAGTGCGGTTATCGCAGGAACGCAACTAGAGCGATAGATTTTCTGAAAAAATTATAAAAGGACAATATGATATTTTGAGAATTTGGGAATGCTTTGAAAAATGTCCAGGGAAGGTATCTCTGATATTTGATATGAAAAGGAAATGAAAACATTAGTTTTAGATGCGGGCGAGTTACATTGTACTATGAAAAAGTAAGCATTTTGACTCACTAGTAGACAAGGTAGAGTTCTCGCCCATAGTCGATTAAGGATTGTAGCCAGTAAATCCGGGACTAAGTCCTAATCATACAATTGTATGTGCTAGGATGGGGTAGCCGTAGCTAACTAAGTTATCAAATCATAGCCTTGCATGATAGTATTCAGAAGTACCGCGAGCAATTTCCATTGATGTCATAACTGTGAATGGCTCACTTTAACGGGTCTCCATCTGGATGAAGTGAGAGACTCACTTGACGAGTTTCCATCTGTAGAGTGAGGACTCCTCTTACTACGGGTTTCAATCCAAGTAATTGAGGATAATCATTCGTAGGGCTAGTGCAAGGTTAGGGCTAGATAATATGAAAGCTACGTCGCGAGCTCTAGACTGCTTACCTTTGGTAGTGAGTAGTGATATAGAGATATTCTAGGTAACTGGAATACCTCGTACTATGGGTAAAGTTGTACACCTTTGCAGAGTGAAAAACTATTCGAATAGCCGTGCTCGCGGTTATCAGCATGCTTTGTAACACCCTGGCTATTCGGAAGCCAAGATGTCACGCAAAACTATCAAACTACTAAGAATAGCATTAAAATTTGGATTATCTGATTCAATCAACAATAATTTCTAAAGAATGACAATAAGCGATCACGATTCATGAAAAGAATGGATAAACATATATAATACCACGAGCAGTCAAGCAATACCAAAGTTGGATTATTACAAATCTGAAATTTATTTAACAAGTTGGCTTGGTGAAAGGTAATAATAATTATTCTGGTTGGGTAAAAGTGAAGTGTAGTGTGCCGAACTACCCCACCAAATCATCTTGTCGTCCTCCTCAATTACCTAATTAAAACATACAAAACAAGGGTGAGTCGAAGACTCAGCAAGTACTAAACAAGAATAATCAAGCATGGAGTGGACAACACAATTCAGTTGAATTACGAACAATTATTGGAAAACATACATGTATGTATGGAATGAATACATGAATGGATGAAATGTAAGAATGCATTGAAGGTATGGACTTATCATTTGCATATACTGGTATAGCGAGTGATACACCGTCGGTGTTCACTTAAGCCGTACTTCACAAATCACGGGACCCAATCACCGTATGAAGAGCGTTTCATACGGTGTCCAAGTTGCCACATTGGAATGGTGGTCAACACTACCCACATTGGAATGGTGGGTTTTCAAATGCCCATCTTTGGAATTGATGGGTCTTTCAAATGCCCATCTTGGAATTGATGGGACTTACCAAAAGAATCCACTTCCGTGGTCATAATGAATTTTATGAATGAACATGATGATTTCTCATGGTATGAATGAATATCACACATTAGTGGAAAAGACACATGGCATTCAACAACATGTGTAAACAAGTATGAGTATGCATTCCCACACAACATAATATATCAAGAATGCCACACAAGTTAGTTGCATGTAATGGAATGCAACAACTGAAATGAATGCTAATTATTTAATCACAAGAATCATCTTCTTGAAATGAAATAAACATCAGGATGGATAGAAAAAGGCATTCACAATTTATCCTAACATCAAGCAAACAATTGGAAACATCACCAAACAGCACAGGATACTTGCCTTCCGCGATGTGACGTAATAGGAGGACACGAAGATGCCCCTGCACTCACCGCCTCACCGCCTACACAAATGTATAATCGAAATAAGAATAACAAAGTATGACATTGCTACAAGAGCCCTTCCATCCCCTCTATCTCTCCCACACAAACAACGGGATCAATTTTACCAAGTTTACCCAACAGCCCGATTACCGCTAAACTGGCAGCGATACTAGAAAAATCACCATTAATTATCTGTAACTCCAAAAGACCTGAAACCAGTGCTCACTGAATCTTAACAGATCAGGCTATAAAACATTAGTTGGCGGAATCCCCTGATTCGGCCAAAACAGAGTGCTAATTAACAGCTAAACACAACCCATCTACGTCTGTCCAGAATACAGATCAGAGATAAAGAAAACGGCGTAACTTTCACCCTATTGATCCAATGAGAATGATTCTTATCAGATTGGAAAGATAATTTTAAGGGCTAAAATAACTTAGTTGGGTGAAGATTCTGATTCGGCCCCTAATTTGAACAAAACCGAGGGACAAACCTACAGACCTCAGTTTTCAGACAGACCGGACAGTTCGTAATAAAAAATTCATATCTCCCAAACTACAGATCGGATTTTCCTGATCTCGGTGCCAAAAGAAGTCTAACGTTCCCAGGAATAAAACTCTAGAAGGGCAAAACCCCATATTCGGCCTCTACAGTAGTCCAAACAATAGATGAAAATACTAACATTTATCTGCCCAGAATTCAGAACAGTGGTAAAGAAAATATCATAACTTTCATTATAAAGATCCAATGGAGATGATCTTTATCAGTTTTGAAAGATAATTTAAAGGGATACAATAACTTATTTGGGTAGAGGTTCTGGAAATGCCTCTAACTAAATCAAAACCTAGGATCAAGCCGACAGATCCTTCTCGTCAGACAGACAGAACAGCGCGCATTAAAAAATCATATCTCCTAAACCGTAAGGCGGAATCACGTGATCTCGGTGGCTATGGAAAGCTAAGAACAATACCTACAACTTTATAAGAGATGGACAGGACAGAAAACGAACGAAGCTTACCCAACATCGACGTACAAGGCGGTGCACAGCAAGTGGGAAGGGGGGGCGGCGGCTCCAAAGGGGGGAGGGGGAGAGAAATGTGGAGTTTAGGGTTTGGGGGGTGGGAACCCCCTCTTATGGCCGGCCACCACATGGGCCCCTCTGTGCCGTGGCCGAGCCCAGTTGCCGTGAAATCACAGAAAACCCCGGTGAAAGGATGATTACGGTTTTCGATTAGCTCCCTCTTGAAACTTCTTCTAATAAGCGAATCACCTTCGGTATTACATTCTACCCCCTTAGCAGAATTCGACCTCAATTCTAACCGCAACTAATACGAATGAATTTCCAAGGAGTTGAAATCAACGGATTTAACTGTACGAAACAAGCGGAGTGAGATCTTTGCTCGCGCATGCGAGACTCTATCTCCCAAGTGGCCTCTCTCCCGGAATAGAAAAACCACAAAGCAAAGATGTGAAGCGACGTCTGACCTAACAATCAACTTGAACTTTCTAGGTACACTCATCAGAAGAGGATCGAAGGTAAGACCTTACTCGATGGTCAACATGTTTAACTTAATCTCAAACTTTGAATGGTCCTGCTGCTCTCTCAGCACCCGCACGCACCTTACGTTGCGTACTTCGCGTATGTACCGTGACGGTCAAAGCGATAAGCCGACTTCCTAATTTCTTCTCTGTAGGAAATGAAGAGAATCCAAGCGAAAAAATAGAGAGTTCTCATCGCAACCACGCAATGTTAACTCTTCACCAAAAAAGTTAAATCCCAAATGTGACAATTCATCGATAGCATAATTCCACTTCCAATGAATCAATTTGCGAAAGAACACCACGGAAACCAAAGAGAAATTTTCTTGAATACTCAAATCAAATATTTCTTTTACTCCGACTGAACTGGAAAGATTCAGTCATGCCAACACGGCCCCAACTCAAAGTTGAGAGACCTTGTGGTCGTGTCTCCATGAGAGTGATGAGTATTTGACAAGGGTTTCGGTCAGTCGAGTTTGGTTTGTGTGGTCGGACCATGTCGTTGCGCGGTTCACGCGTTTTCGTGAAGTCTTTCAATTCTTTGTCGGGATAATCGGTTCGGCCGAGAGCGGTTGATCCGCTGGTAACATGGCGGTTGTACCGATTGTATTGTGAGGTTCGGCCATTTTGGTGATTTGAGTTTTGGGATAGGTCATATCCAAGTGTGTTCATGCATATGTGTTGCATATTGCATGTTTGAGCTAACGTTGGGTCAAGTTGTGAAGAACTTGTTCCGGTTTTGTGTTTCTTTGTGCGTGTGGTGCGGGGCGTCGAGTGGAGTCGTGGCGAGACACGGTGGACGGACTAGGTGCAGTGGCGAGGTTGGAGCAGTCGGGATGTGTCAAAGACGCAGCGTGGACTCGAGGTGGTTGCGAGGCGCGAGGCGAGGAGCGCGGAAGCTTCCGAAGGTGCGGAGAGGCGAAACGGGAATTTCGCAAGGTCGCATGCGGGGCGGGCTCGATTGGTTTTAGCGGGCGTAGCGGGTGGAGACCCGTTAGCCATGGGCTATAAATAGGATGGATGGGCTGCTGCCCAGAGAGAGCACTTGGGTGGAATTAGGGTTTTAGAGTCAAAAGAGGCTTTGTGAGGTTGTTTTCTTTAGTGGTTGGGAGAGTGAGGAGATGGATTGAGAATCTTGTAATCATCCCTCTGGTTCTAATGTCCATGCGTATGGGGATGTATTTATTTGTATTTCGCTCTTGATTCAAGAAATGAAAATCTGAAGTTTGCATTCCTGTTCTTATTTTTCCTTGATTCTCTCTGTGATGGACTTGTGAGTTTTCTTTTCTTGTTGGTTCTTGCTAGTGAGCTGCAAAATGGATTGCTCTATGTTGGGATAGTGCCCCAAGATCATTTGATCGATTTTTCCAAGAGCTAATCTTGTTAAATCTCAGATTTCACTTTTTGGCATCCTCTGTTCTTCATTTCCTCTTCTAGGGTTTTTGATGAAATTCTTGATTTCCTTGAGGATTTGGCCTAAGACTCATGCTAGCATGTCCTGAGGTTATTACTAACCTTCTTGCAAAATCTCATGAACCAAGGTTGAGAGATTGTGGAGCATTTCGGTTTTTGCCCGGTTTTGCATCCTTCTTCGTTCAAATGCAAGAAGATAGGAACTTTGGAATGGATCTCTGAAATATTTGTTTGGAATAGGTTCCTAGTGTCTTTAGGGAGGTGTGGTTCAAATCTCGTAGAGTTTGGCCAAGCGGTTCAAAAGTTACGTCGATTTTCGTTTTGAAACCCGAGAGGTTTTGCTCGCTCGGGACAATCGGATGAACCAAGGGCTTAACTCGTGGTTGTGCGGACTGCGGTACAACCGCCATTACTATGGTTGTGCGGATCGTGGTACAACCGGCCGCTTTACTGTGGTTGTACCGATTGTCCGATTTCTTGGTTCTTCCTCGTTTTTGTTTCTTTGAGCTTTGGGGGTGAGAGTGGATTCAACATAAGACTTCCTCTGTGCTTAATCATTGATCTTCATAGCTCTCATAGCTATTGGAGTAATTTACAAGTTGAATCCATTCTTTGCGAAAAGATTAGGTGCTCCTATTCACCCCCTCTAGTCGCCTTCCGGTCCTTCAATTGGTATCGAGCGGTTAGCTCTTTTCAATAGATCTTAACGGTCTCAAGAGCGTGGCGATGGACAAGTACTCGACCAAGCGCCTGTTTTGATGGCATCGATTACCCTTACGGAAGAGCCGAATGGAGACATACATCCGAGGCCTGTGGGTATGCCATCTGGCGAAAGGTCAAGGTTCGATTATTTGTTCTGCCGATGAGAACATCAATGCCGGAACATGGGTGATGTTGAGGCAAATGCAAAGGCTAGGAACATCATCATCCGTGGTTTGAGTCGTAGTGAGTTTGACGCATATCTCACTGTCGTCGCCTATGATATCCGGGTGACCCTCGGCGCATACCATGAGGCACCACCCAGATCAAGGCGGTTCGGCAGGACCAGTTCAAGCGAGAATACAACAAATTTGAGATGCTTCTTTGGTGAGTCCCTAGATGAGTGCTTCGCGTTTTCACAAGATCTTGAGCAACCTCCGGCGGTCGGTCTCACATACCCGACTTCGGACAACGCTCGTCAAATACTTACGGCACTCGATCTGCGTGTGTGGGAGATGAAAGTGACCACCATCAAAGACACGACAGACCTCTCGACCTTGACTCTTGATGCGGCGTACTCACGCCTCAAGACTCACGAGATTAGCGTTGTCTCGTAGGTCGAAGTCACGATCGATGGCCACAGTCACCGATCGATTCAACCGGTCTCTCTTCCGAGTCCTCTTGCAATTTCTCCTTTCTTGCTCTCGTGACATAGCGATGATCGTTAGAGCGACTGCGGATGGCGGCTTGCCCTCCTTGCTCGTAGATTCTCCCACGCTTACAAAGGAGGAGGGACGAGAAGAGAGGAGGACCCGTGATTTGCTTTGAGTGTGGTGGCCCCAACCACATCCGAGCGAACCGCCCCAAGGCGGAGAAGGGCAAGAACGACTACGGCGGTTCGGGCAAAACGACTACACCGACAAGAACCGCAACAAGAAGCCTCCGGCTCGGGCGCCAAACAAGAAGAAGTTCCGCAACTTTGGCAAAGCCAAGAAGCTCTTCCACGCGTCCTCACCGCCCGGCGACCTCGACCTCGGCGAGGTGGAGGGATGGAGCGGCGATGACGGACGGGTGACCAAGAGCCCAAGGATGGCGGCGACGACTTCTCGGCATGTGCTTCATGGCCCTCAAGGGCGAACTCGTGACAATGTAATGTACTCCGACACGGACGAGGTAGATCCACCTCGAACAGCTCAATCATGCTTTTCTTAAGCTAGGAGGTTTTCATGCTAAAGCTAAGGCTAGGTGTCTTTGAGTTAGAGAAGGAAATAGATAGGTGTCACTAGAGATTATTGCTCTTACATCTGCTCCTTCTAGTGATGATTGTGATACATGCTCTGCTTTGCTGGTTGATATGGAGAAGTTAAGGACCTCACATGATAGTGTGTCCTCCAAACTTAATAGTGTTAAGGTGGAGAATGTTAGTGCGCTTCTTTGAGTTAGAGTTGAGTAGAATGGGCATTACCCTACTTATTCTTGATGAGACTACTTCTCCCACCTCATGTGAGGGTAAGGACATTGCTGCTAGAGGATCTTATGCCATGCTCCTTGATCTGCCCGAGTCTTGTGAAAATTGCAATAACTTGAAGATGAACTTAAAGCAGGCGGATCATAAAATTCTTGAACTACAAGCTTCTTTACTTGAGCCGATTGTTTCATGCTTAAAGCTGTCCTAAGTTAAGCTCTTGAACTTGAAGTCGTCTCCAAGCAGTTTCAAGATATGATTGATCATGAAAGGAAGTTGGCTAAGTTTGCTTCTAAGGACCCTGTTAGCTCACCATGCATTACGTGTAACAAACTAAAATCTGACTTGATTGCTTTGGATGAGAAATGTGTGAAGCTAACTAAGGACCTTCTAGAGAAGCCACATTGTGTTTGCAATATGATTGTGGAGAAGGGGGAGAAGCCCCAGGGTAAGGATGAGACGCTTAGCAACGTGAACCAAGCGGCTAGCGATGGGACTGCTTCCTTGAGTCGGTGTGCTTGCACAAGCCATTCTTTCCTCTCTTCTTTGGTTCTTCTTTTGCTCCCTTACCTTCTGCTTGTCTCTTCTTCCCCCTGCTCTTCTTGCACCTCTCTCTTTCGGGAGTGTCAGTACCTTATGAACACTCTCGAGAGATTTGTAGGAGGCAAGAAGAAGCTCAATCTTATTCTAGACCAATCTAAGATCTGCAGATTTAATCAGGGTCTAGGATATGACTTCTTTGAGGGCATGAGGAAGCATCCACCTGCCGTGCTCAGACCCATAGCACCAGGTGTGATCGAGTGAGCCGGGACCGAGAAAGTCCATTTCAAGTCGGCGGGCTATGTCCGAGGATTTCGACAAGAAGGTAATTTCACATCTCGCTTCTACCTCTCGGAAGGTGAAGTATCACCTTGCACCTTACCGCCGAAGGATGGACACACTGATCGATCGATGCTTCAGCGCCAAGATCGTGCGTAGAGACCATGTTGAGTCTCTTAGGCGCATTCGTGGTCGGCCCGGACCTTGAGTGCACCTAAGACCAACACGAGGTCTAGGCTTGTTTCTTGATGGGTTTGTGCGGCATCGAGGACTTGGTTTTCGAGTTTTACGGTTTTCATCCTCATCTTGCTTTCGATCGTGACTTCGCCGTCCGAGGTAGATCTCGTTTTCCCCATCGAGATAGCTACTCGCGGCGTGTTCAACATGTTGCGAGTGCTCGACTCGCTCCTTCGAGCGGCCCGGACCCAAAGCAACACCTTCGGGTCTACTCTTAGACCTTACGCTTTGAGTTCTGAGCGTAGGGTAGATAGGCGTCGATCGTGCTTGACTACTTCATCCGCTTTCGGCGTGTTATTGAGATTGGGTGCCAAAATCATTGTTGATTTATCCCAAGATCGAGACTTTACTCTGTTTGACTCGGAGTTGCGGGTAGGGAAGGAGAAGGTTTGGCTTGTAGACTCGGTTGTTCTCGTCATATGACCGGAGACTCCGTTGGTTCTCCTCCTAGCCCGCGCTCCGGTGATGAGGCGATCACCTTCGGAGCGCTTCGTGCTGGGCGTCATCGCCAAAATGCTTGTGCGTATTAATGCTTCTTTTATTCTTAAGGATGTTGCCTTGGTTAGTAAGTGCAGTACAATTTGCTTTCCGTTTCTCGACTTACGATGGCGGTTTCGAGGTGAGCTTTAAGAAAAACAATTGCAAAATTCTTGATTCTTGGGTAGTCCGGTTTGCGGGATTTCGTTATGGGAGGATCTTTCGTCTTTGAGTTCTCGAGTCTTGGCGATCCTCTCGGTGTTTAGTTGCTACGAGTCCCGCGATCTCTCTTTACGGCATAGGAGACTTGGTCATATTGGATTTGACCATTTGACCCGAGTCGGCGACCA
Organism: Hsuehochloa calcarea; assembly: GCA_036346395.1. Taxonomy (NCBI): domain Eukaryota; kingdom Viridiplantae; phylum Streptophyta; class Magnoliopsida; order Poales; family Poaceae; genus Hsuehochloa; species Hsuehochloa calcarea. The sequence continues at coordinate 25,882,029 of CM070598.1, read as the reverse complement.
TGATCTCATTCGTGGTCTGCCGAAACTCAAGATGGTCAAAGATCTTGTTTGCACTCCATGCCGGCACGGCAAGATGGTTGCCGCTTCTCATCCTCCGGTCACAGTTACTATGACCGATGCACCGGGACAGCTGCTCCACATGGACACAGTTGGACCAGCTCGAGTGCCGTCAGCAGGAGGGAAGTGGTATGTTCTTGTTGTGGTCGATGACTTCTCGAGGTACTCTTGGGTGTTTTTCTTAGCCTCGAAGGACGAGACATTTACACATTTCGAGGTCTTTTAGTAGGATGTCTGTTGAGCTCCCGGGTGCCTTACGAGCGATCCGCAGTGACAATGGCACGGAGTTCAAGAATTCCTACTTTGAGAGTTTCTGCGGTGAGACAGGTGTAGAGCACCAGTTCTCTTCTCCATACGTCCCTCAGCAAAATGGCGTTGTGGAGAGGAAGAACCGTACCTTGGTCGAGATGGCGGGACGATGCTTGATGAGTACTCTACACCGAGGAAGTTTTGGTGAAGCCATTGCATTGCGTGCCATGTTTGAATCGAGTTTTCTTGGGCACTCTTGCACCACTTCTTATGAGCTGAGATATGGGCGAAAGCCCAGCGTCTCTCATTTTCGTGTGTTTGGTTGCAAGTGCTTTATTTTGAAGTCTGGGAACCTAGATAAGTTCGAGTCACGTTCCTGTGACGGTATCTTTCTAGGCTACTCGACTTCTTCGCGGGCTTATCGGGTTTGGGCTCGCGAGTCTAGTAAAATGGTAGAGACTGTGAGGTGACCTTCGATGAGGCGGTCCGGGACTAGGCAGATATCTCAAGTTCTTTAGAGCAGTCCGAGACCATCTTTGTGGATGATGAGGACGAAGGAGACGATGGTTGTCTACCTGATCCTGTCCCTCACCCACTCCTTGAGGTACCATCTTCCACCGCACCTCGAGGTGATCAGCCCTTGCCTTCTGCTTCTTCTGGAGTTAGTGGCTCTGTTCCTACCTCGTCACTCATGAGGTAGAGGCCACTTCTTCATCTCTCCCGGGACCACCTAGACACATCCGAGCTCATCCTTGAGCGGATCATTGGAGACCTCTTGAGCGTGTTACCCGCTCAAAATCAGCTTATCTCAGTGTCTCCATTACGCCTTCATTGCCTCCTTTGAGCCCAAAGATGTTTCTCATGCCTTATCGATGAGTCATGGGTCAATGCCATGCATGAGGAGCTAGAAAATTTCGAGAGGAACAAGGTGCAGTGGCTTGTCGAGCCCCGCGAGTCACAATATTATTGGGACTAAGTGGGTGTTCAAGAACAAGCGAGCGAGGATGGAGTGGTTATCAGAAACAAGGCTAGATTGGTTGCTCAGGGGTTTTCCCAGGTTGAGGGTCTAGACTTCGAGGAAACCTTTGCCCCTGTAGCTAGACTTGAAGCCATTCGAATCCTGCTTGCCTTTGCAGCTTCTAAGGGATTCAAGCTTTACCAGATGGACGTCAAGAGTGCCTTTCTCAATGGCCTTATTGAGGAAGAGGTCTCGTCCGTGACCTCTGGTTTCGAGAACCCCAAATACCCAAACCATGTCTTCAAGCTTTTCAAAGCATTGTATGGACTTAATCAGGCCCCCAGGGCTTGGTATGAGAGGCTTAAGTCCTACTTGTTAAGTCATGGTTTTGAGATGGGTAAAGTTGACAAGACCTTGTTCATCCGCCAGGCATGGCTTTGCCCTTCCGCTCGTCGGATCTATGTCGATGACATTATCTTTGGCGGCTCTTCCCATACTCTGTTTCCCGGTTCTCGGATGTCATGAGCACCGAGTTTGAGATGAGTATGATGGGTGAGTTGACCTTCTTCCTTGGCTTCCAAATTAAGCGATCTCGGGAGGTACATTTCTTCATCGGGAAAGTACACTCGTGACCTCTGAAGCGCCGACATGAGTGATGGTAAGCTGTGTCGACTCCCATGGCTTCTCTGACCTATCTTGACCCAGATGAGGATGGCGAGCGATTGATCAAAAGGAGTTTCGCGGCATGATTGGCTCCCTCTTGTACCTCACGCCTCGAGACCGGACATACATTTCTCGTGTGTTTGTGCGCTCGCTGAGCTTCTCCTCGCGTTTCTCACCGCTTGAGCGGTGAAGCGCATCTTCGATACTGCGAGCTACCATTGACTATGGTATCGGTACTCTTCTTCATCTGTCTTTCCTTGAGAGCCTTCTCGGATCACGAGACTTATTGGTGTAGGATAGATAGGAAGAGCACTTCGCTTTGCCAATTTCTTGGCACTTCTCTTGTTTCTGGTCTTGAGGAAGCGATCCGGTGTTACCGATCCACCGCAGAGGCCGAGCACGTTCTTTGCGGCCGATTCTTTGTAGCCAAGTGCTCTGGATGACTTCGACCTGCGGGACTTTGGGTTAGTTATCGATAGTGTTCCACTCTTTTGTGATAACACTTCGCGATTAACATTGCCAAGAACCGGTCGCAAACATTCGGACCAAGCACATCGATATCCGCTTCCACTTCCTTAGAGACCATGTAGAGAAGGGTGATATAGTGCTCCAGTTTGTGGAGAGTGACCACCAGTTGGCTGACATTTTCACCAAGCCATTGGATAGTTCGAGGTTTTTAGCTCTGGGAGAGCTTGGGGTGGTTTGTCCTTATGGGTGTAGTGAGGGGAGCTTTGGGTTTCTTGCTTTACTATCTTATTTATGCTCTAGCTCCTTACTATTGCATTGCATTTTGGGTGCATTTGGGATTAGTCCTCCTAGCATAGATTAGAGTGCTTCTTTTGTCTAGTTGTTTAGTTTTCTGCTCTTATCTTGTGATTCTAGGATGCTGCTTATTAGCTGTTACTTATCTCACTAGGTTGAGCTCACTCACTTCTTGTAGGTTCTAGCGAGGTTGGGCCACCCTCGGGTAGGCAGTGCGTGTTTGCTCCTAGGTGTGTTAAGTGGGCGGTTGATAGTCCTAGAGTCATATGGGGTAGATGAGAGTCGATCTGAGCTATAGTATTCTCTATATCTTATCTATGCTTTAAGGATTACTTTGTTTTTGTTTTCTTTGCGACTTCTCGATTTATTGTTTTGGTTCAAGGGAGTTCTTTTGGGAGCTTACGGAGCTTAATATTGACATAACTCAACTTGAACTAAAAGTTGCATCTATTGTTGAGGGGAGTGGATCTTACGCATTTCTAGCTTTACGCATTGTAATATAACTACATTGAGCCTTGATTATTATCCTGCTATGACATGTTTACAATGCTTTACACCTTGCCATGACTTGTGCTTATTTGCTAGATTTATCATGACTTCATATGTGTAGCCTAGCTTTTGCCATGATAAGTTAATTAAAATTGCTCAACTTAAACTAAAACTTGTCGTGTTAGCACTCGAGATTAGTCTTTCTCGAGCTATCCTTTTATGATTCATGCCATGTCAAATAAATTTGGGTAGAGTGATGAATCTATATTGAGCCTTAGAAAGATTGTTTTAGTCTCTTGATGATGCATGAGTTAGTACAACTTGTTAAAAAAAATCTCTTTTGTGCGAAAAAGCGATCTCACCAATTCTCTCCTATGAGGCGGCTTGCCATTGCACTTGGCATGAACTTAGGGGGAGTTTTGGGTGACCTAGACTATCTTCTTAAGCTTCTCGCTTGGAGTAGTCGCATAAGGCTTGAGACCTAGCACATGATAAAACAAAAATCTGGTTGGAAACCACCATGGATTTCAAAAGAAAATATGTGTTCAATGTGCTTAAAGCCACGAGAAAGTATCAAGTTCTTTAACCAATGTTTCAATCTTGAGCATAGCACTCTATTTGGTCTCAATTTAAGCTTCTTAGTTCCGCTTAGCTTATTGACATGGCTGCATCATCCTTGGATATCTCTAGCGAGACTTTGCTCATTGATGACTTGACTTGCTCACATAATGTACCTCATTTTCAGATTGTCATCTATGTGTTCTAGCTAGCTTATACATATCTTGTCATGATCTAGCTAGCCTTTTATTGAGTTATGGCTTGGTGTACATTATGGTCATATTGGATAATTCTCATGGCTCTAAGCGCTAAGAATAATCAAACTTGACCTTTTCATCCATTAACATGTCATATTCTCTCTATTGCATCTTGATCGTTTATTGCCAAAAGGGGAGAATAGAGAAGAAAAAGTGCATTGGGAGCAGTTTAGAGCTTTGAGATCAATTTGCTCTTTCGGTTGTTGCTCTAGCGTTCATACATCGACATGGTCATTAGCTTCATTTCATTCCTTGGACCATGTTGGATTTTTCAAACTCAAACTCTTCTTAAAGCTTTTTCTGAGTTTGTCAATATTCTCATCAAGGGGGAGATTGAGAGACCTTGTGGTCGTGTCTCCATGAGAGTGATGAGTATTTGACAAGGGTTTCGGTCAGTCGAGTTTGGTTTGTGTGGTCGGACCATGTCGTTGCGCGGTTCACGCGTTTTCGTGAAGTCTTTCAATTCTTTGTCGGGATAATCGGTTCGGCCGGTGCGGTTGATCCATTTGGTAACATAAGCGGTTGTCTGGATTGTATTGTGAGGTTCGGCCATTTTGGTGATTTGAGTTTTGGGATAGGTCATATCCAAGTGTGTTCATGCATATGTGTTGCATATTGCATGTTTGAGCTAACGTTGGGTCAAGTTGTGAAGAACTTGTTCCCGGTTTTGTGTTTCTTTATGCGTGTGGTGCGGGACGTCGAGTGGAGTCGTGGCGAGACACGGTGGACGGACTAGGTGCAGGTGGCACCGAGGTTGGAGCAGTCGGGATGTGTCAAAGGCAGCGTGGACTCGAGGTGGTTGCGAGGCGTCGCGAGGCGAGGCGGAAGCTTCGGAAGGTGCGGGGGGCGAAGCAGGGAATTTCGCAAGGTGCACAAGCGGGGAGCGGGCTCGATTAGTTTTAAGCGGGCGAACGCAGGTGGAGACCCGTTAGCCATGGGCTATAAATAGGATGGATGGCTGCTTTGCTGCAGAGAAACACTTGGGTGGAATTAGGGTTTTAGAGTCAAAAGAGGCTTTGTGAGGTTGTTTTCTTTAGTGGTTGGGAGAGTGAGGAGATGGATTGAGAATCTTGTAATCATCCCTCTGGTTCTAATGTCCATGCGTATGGGGATGTATTTATTTGTATTTCGCTCTTGATTCAAGAAATGAAAATCTGAAGTTTGCATTCCCTGTTCTTATTTTTCCTTCGATTCTCTCTGTGATGGACTTGTGAGTTTTCTTTTTCTTGTTGGTTCTTGCTAGTGAGCTGCAAAATGGATTGCTCTATGTTGGGATAGTGCCCCAAGATCATTTGATCGATTTTTCCAAGAGCTAATCTTGTTAAATCTCGATTTCACTTTTGGCATCCTCTGTTCTTCATTTCCTCTTCTAGGGTTTTTGATGAAATTCTTGATTTCCTTGAGGATTTGGCCTAAGACTCATGCTAGCATGTCTGAGGTTATTACTAACCTTCTTGCAAAATCTCATGAACCAAGGTTGAGAGATTGTGGAGCATTTCGGTTTTGCCGGTTTTGCATCCTTCTTCGTTCAAATGCAAGAAGATAGGAACTTTGGAATGGATCTCTGAAATATTTGTTTGGAATAGGTTCCTAGTGTCTTTAGGGAGGTGTGGTTCAAATCTCGTAGAGTTTGGCCAGCGGTTCAAAAGTTACGTCGATTTTCGTTTTGAAACCCGAGAGGTTTTGCTGCTCGGGACAATCGGATGAACCGGGCTTAACACTTGTGGTTGTACGGACTGCGGTACAACCGGCCATTACTCATGGTTGTACGGATGTGGTACAACCGGCCGTTTACACGTGGTTGTACCGATTGTCTGATTTCTTGGTTCTTCCTCGTTTTTGTTCTTTGAGCTTTGGGGGTGAGGTGGATTCAACATAAGACTTCCTCGTGCTTAATCATTGATCTTCATAGCTCTCATAGCTATTGGAGTAATTTACAAGTTGAATCCATTCTTTGCGAAAAAGATTAGGTGCTCCTATTCACCCCCCCCCTCTAGTCGCCTTTCCGGTCCTTCAAAAGTGCAGAAAACACTTATCAACAGCACAAAACCCAAACGAGAAGCAAGGAAACGCATCATTTTCCGAGGAAACATCCTTTCTTCCGCTTCTCTCTTGAGAGTAAAACTTCTCTCAATATTGGAATTCAAATTCATCGCATACCTCAAGAGATTAAACCTCTTAATTGAACATTATCAAATTATGCTCAAACTGAAATACATCATCCACACCATGGTGGAGAGACTCCATTGATTTTTTTTTTCGATTGCTCTAGACATCTCGTTCTACTATTCAACCTTAATTTGATTAAAGGCACCCAAAGCGCCACAGGATAGATACCACACAATCATATTACCTCAAATTTTCAAGAACAACTCATAATCGTCAGTACACTTGCTAATGTACTACTTCAAAAGGGTCCTAGCATAAACATGCTCGGGAAACTCATTTATTCCACCCTCTATACACACAATCAGTAGGTGACCAAAGGTCTAGCATAAACGAATGCAAAGCCCAGATTTAACTTCCAAAACCTCTACAACAGATTGCTCTTATAACTGATAGTTAAATCATCGAATTAAATCTCTAACATTCCCACAATTCTAACATACTCACTCATTGACATCATCAGAAATCACCCACACCATCTCGTAATGCTATCCAATTGCGTTACTCTATAATTCAATCAAGGTTTCCATACCTCCGATAATCACCAACCTTTCAATCCTGAATTGAAGTTCTGTAATTTCACTATACCAGGTGTTAATCAGCCGTAACACTTTTCGGACTTACTTGAAGTCAAACATCTCATGTGAATCAATTTCCCTCCAAGGGATACAGATCAAAACCATTTCACATTCTACAACTCCTCCGATAACTTGTTAACAAAATATCACCACCACGATTACTCATCCACCACTACACAGTGGTCAAACTTACACTTTGCAACACAGAACTGTGATCCTTTCTCAAAAGGAAGAGGCGAACAAAAAGAAGTTCATTCATACAGGAAAGCGTTGCTCACCACGGCGGCCAAGAAACCAAAAGAAATATTCTGCTAAAGGTGATCTTGGAAAACGAAAACTAAGTTCGTGGTTGAGGGAACACATTCCTCAGAAGATAATAGCAAATAACAACCGATAAGAAAACGGCATTACGATTGAAACTCGAAATCTTTTGAGTGAAAAGGGCAGAAAATTTAGGCAATGAACTCATTGAACTTAGGTGGAGTCCACAATTGAAAACATGAGCCTCACAAGAAGAGAATGCCGGATCTTTACAGATAAGAACAACGAGCATTCAAGATCAAAACGCTCGCATCACTGAAGAACCATTATAACTCTGCAACAAATCGTTTTACGTGGCAAACTTCGTTTATCATAATTAACTGGGACCTCCAATAGGTCATGAACACAAAACTCAAAATTGAATCATTTTGGAAACATCAAGAAAGGTGGTCAAACTTCTTTCTCTATAAAAGAATCAACCTTACTCTCGCATTACTGATCGTGTCAATAAACCTTCTAAAGGGAACATGACAAATCGGGCCATAAAAATTTTCAGCATCAAATAGAATTGTAATAACAACTTATTCTAGAAAAGAATTGCATACGAAAACCACAAAGTTGAACAAACATCACACCCAGCACTACAAAACTCTAGAAAGGGGTTTCGACACTTTTCTTTTCAAAGGGAGGTTCTAAACTCCAACACTCCAAATATTTCAAAGAAATGAACATAGTCGAAATTTTCTTCAATGAACTTTGTGAAAGGAAATTTTCATTCTCCGAACTGTCAAACGGATAACCGAGTTGCCCTTATCAACAAGAGAGATAGGGCTAACATAAAGAGAACGATCTTGTCAAGAATAACGTTCACAAACAGACAATGAGAGCTCCATGACCGAAAGGCAAGAAACTATTTTGAAAAACAAATAGGGTCTAATAGAAACCCGTAGCCCACAATCTTTGTTTGAGTGCAACCCCCGACTTAAGCATAACCAAGCACTCCAAAAGGGTTTTAACGCTTTTCTTCATAAAAGAGATGCATCAAATTTCAACAAGCAGAGGGTTCCAAAAGGAATATATTGAGCTAATGCTTTCTCGTGTTAACGATCTTGCAACAAGAATTCTCATTAGGCAAACCATCAAGCGAGTTAATGAGTCGCTCTTTTCCAATGAGAAAGAAAGAACAACCATGAAAATATCAATGTTGTCAATTTACAAAGATCATTCGTAGTAAAAACAATTCGAGAATCGAAAAACAATAATGTTTTCGGAGTACCATTAAAGGCCTATTTAAACTCGTCTACCAAAATCATGAACCCAAGAGAAATTCATCAATCGCATAGGACAAGAATTTGTCAAATTCGAAAATCAAGGAAGAGAACGACTTACTAAAGCAGCCCAAAAGAAATATGCAAGATCAATACACACTTGATAAAGAACTTGCAAAAAGTCTTCCAATCTTGAGATTCCAAGCGAGCGAATGAGTTAAATTTCCCCAACAGGTAAAACAAGTCTTTTGTGAAAGAGGAATCTTGCATTCTAACTATGCTCACGTGGAGCGAGAAATATCACAATAGTCGAAAGGGCAATATTTGTTTCAAAGAACGAATCGAGAAGCTGCTGGAGCTTGCCTTCTTCATTAAAACCCCAATTTCAAAAGAATTCACGAGCGCGGGAACCACAACGAGAAAACTAGATATCGGTTCGAGAAAGGCAACAAGTTCATCAATGAGCTCATGCTCAATCTGAGCTTATGGAGCAGGTAAGAAGTTCTCTAATATCATACTACAAGCGATTGGGGTAGCTGGCAAAACCGGGACATCAACCACGAACTCAAGCGATCAACGCCCGCTAGCGAAACGCATAACGAATGCAATCAATTATGAATATATATATTTATATCGGATCATCTCATGACGATCATAGAATAATTTCATAGATAAAGGTTATCACATCATATCATGGATTAACACATCATAGCACAACACAATTAACAACGACTCAATACTCGAGTCACCACAATTGAAATGCGGAAGAAACAGTTTACCCAACCCCTCCTAATGTGCACAGTGTGTCAATTTAATATTTTTTTAATGAACCACGGACCTAAAGCCCGCTCTGATACCAACTGTAACACCCTGGCTATTCAGAAGCCAAGATGTCACGCAAAACTATCAAACTACTAAGAATAGCATTAAAGCTGGATTATACAGATTCAATCAACAATAATTTCTAAAGAATGACAATAAACGATCACCAGATTCATGGAAAAGAATGGATAAACAGATATAATACCACGAACAGTCAAGCAATACCAAAGTTGGATTATTACAAATATGGAAATTTGTTTAACAAGTTGGCTTGACTGAAAGGTAATAATTATTATTCTGGTTGGGTAAAAGTGAAGTGTAGTGTGCCGAACTACCCCACCAAATCATCTTGTCGTCCTCCTCAATTACCTAATTAAAACATACAAAACAAGGGTGAGTCGAAGACTCAGCAAGTACTAAACAAGAATAATCAAGCGTGGAGTGGACAACACAATTCAGTTGAATTACGAACAATTATTGGAACACATACATGTATGTATGGAATGAATACATGAATGGATGAAATGTAAGAATGCATTGAAGGTATGGACTTATCATTGCATATCTTGGTATAGCGAGTGATACACCGTCGGTGTTCACTTAAGCCCGTACTTCACAAAGTACGGGGACCCAATCACCGTATGAAGAACGTTTCATACGGGTGTCCAAATTGCCACATTGGAATGGTGGTCAACACTACCCACATTGGAATGGTGGGTTTTCAAATGCCCATGCTGGAATTGATGGGTATTTCAAATGCCCATCTTGGAATTGATGGGACTTACTAAAAGAATCCACTTAGTGGTCATAATGAATTTTATGAATGAACATGATGATTTCTCATGGTATGAATGAATATCACACATTAGTGGAAAACACACATGGCATTCAACAACATGTGTAAACAAGTATGAGTATGCATTCCCACACAACATAATATATCAAGAATACCACACAAGTTAGTTGCATGTAATGGAATGCAACAATTGAAATGAATGCTAATTCTTTAATCACAAGAATCATCTTCTTGAAATGAAATAAACATCAGGATGGATAGAAAAAGGCATTCACAATTTATCCCAACATCAAGCAAACAATTGGAAACATCACCAAACATCATAGGGTACTTGCCTTCCGCGATGTGACGTAATAGGAGGACACGAAGATGCCCCTCCACTCACCGCCTCACCGCCTACACAAATGTATAATCGAAATAAGAATAACAAGGTATAACATTGCTACAAGAGCCCTTCCATCCCCTCTATCTCTCCCACACAAACAACGGGATCAATTTTACCAAGTTTACCCAACAGCCCGATTACCGCTAAACTGGCAGCGATACTAGAAAAATCACCATTAATTATCTGTAACTCCAAAAGACCTGAAACCAGTGCTCACTGAATCTTAACAGATCAGGCTACAAAACATTAGTTGGCAGAATCCCCTGATTCGGCCAAAACAGAAGGGCTAATTAACAGCTAAACACAACCCATCTCGTCTGTCCAGAATACAGATCAGAGATAAAGAAAACGGCGTAACTTTCACCCTATTGATCCAATGAGAATGATTCTTATCAGCTTGGAAATATAATTTTAAGGGCTAAAATAACGTAGTTGGGTGAAGGTTCTGATTCGGCCCCTAATTTGAACAAAACCGAGGGACAAACCTACTGATCTCAGTTTTCAGACAGACCGGACAGTTCGTAATCAAAAATTCATATCTCCCAAACTACAGATCGGATTATCCTGATCTTGGTGCGAAAAGAAAGCTAACGTTCCCAGGAATAAAACTCTAGAATGGAAAAACCCCATATTCGGCCTCTACAGTAGTCTAAACAATAGATGAAAACACTAACATTTATCTGCCCAGAATTCAGAATAGTGGTAAAGAAAATATCATAACTTTCATTATACAGATCCAATGGAGATGATCTTTATCGGATTTGAAAGATAATTTAAAGGGCTACAATAACTTATTTGGGTGGAGATTCTGGAAATGCCTCTAACTAAATCAAAACCTAGGATCAAGCCGACAGATCCTTCTCGTCAGACAGACAGAACAGCGCGCACTAAAAAAAATCATATATCCTAAACCGTAAGGCGGAATCACGTGATCTTGGTGGCTATGGAATGCTAAGAACAATACCTACAACTTTCTAAGAGATGGACAGGACAGAAAACGAACGCATCTTACCCAAAATCGACATACAAGGCGGTGCACAGCAAGGGGGAAGGGGGGGCGGCGGCTCCAAAGGGGGGAGGGGGAGAGAAATGTGGAGTTTAGGGTTTGGGGGGGTGGGAACCCCCCTCTTATGGCCGCCACCACATGGGCCCCTCCTGGGCCGTGGCCCAGGCCCAGGTTGCCGTGAAATCACAGAAGACCCCCCGGTGAAAAGATGATTCTGGTTTTTCGATTAGCTCCCTCTTCCGAAACTTCTTCTAATAAGCCGAATCACCTTCGGGGTATTACATGCTTAGTGCAGCTGGTATGGCGGTAGCTTTACTTTTCAAACTACTTTGTCAGAAAAGATTGGGGGGTAATGCCATGGGGTTTTTACCTTGTTAAGTTAACTACCATGTCTATGACTGGATTGCTATATCCATAGCGGAGATGCCATTTCCATGGCAAATTTGCTATGTATATAGCAGGACTGCCATTTCTATGGTTGAACAAGAATTTGTGAGTGCCATCTCTATGGCTGAACATGATTATCTTTTTGCTTGCAACCGAGTAGGGTTCCGGGTGTTGGCATTATTTAATTCAATTATTTAATTACTATCCTGTATTTACTTTTTCATAAACTGCTCTTTTAAAATATCGTTGCAAATTACTACTTATGAATATTACAAATAAGAATGTCTTTGAGCAAAAGAACTTGCGCGTAGAGCCATTCATTTGATAGAATTGCATCTAATATAACTTTTGTGATACACTACAGGTCTTGCTGAGTACGCATTGTACTCAACCTTGCTATTGTTGTTGGTTTAGAATTTGCAGAGGAGCTGACGATAGACGACGAGTTCCTTGCCCCAGCACCAGAGGGCTCGGTGACAGGTCTACCTAGGTCTTATTCCTTGTCGGTTGCATGCGGGATTGGATGGGCATGCCACTGGACTTTTGCTACAATTACTATATCTTCCGCTGCTATTTATTTTGTTTACTCTGATGACTACTTTTATTTGGTCAGTCGGCCGTTGTTGTAATAGCTTAAGTAGAACACCCTTTTGCTTTACTTTAGTATGTGTTGTATGGATGTGATTGCCAAATATTGTGAATGTGTGTGCTAGCTATTAATCCTGGGACTAGCACAGTATGCACATAAGATCTTCGGGTATTTCGCGCCCAGGGGACTGACAATGCATGGTATTAGAGCCATACTGACTGCAGGACAAGCCTGAGGTAGAATGGGTAATAGATTAAGACTTAGCATTCAAAATACAACCTAATTTAACCTTAGGAGTGGTTCTAAAATTTTTGAAATATTTGCTAGTGTTTTTAGACCTTAAAATAGAGCCAAAATATTTTCAAAATATCATTAAAACATCCCCCACACAGTCCTTTTTAAGAGCCTTCTTTGAACTACTAAGGATGCCACTCTCGACCTCTCTTTTCTCATAATTTCAGAATGTAAAGCTTACTGAAATTTTTGTAATGTACTATCTTTTAAACCTTCCATACCTTCATTTGGAGTTGTTCTGAGTGATATTATAAAGGTCTACTTATATAAAGACCGAGGGGTAGAAATACCTAATTTAAAATCCTTAGGGACTAGTTAAGAGAACTAGGGAAATGGGTAACAGTGTGTGCTAAAATTTCTTTCCTGTCTACTGCAATTTCTTACCCATATCTCTCGTCACTTAATCTCTAACTCTCCTTCTCTTTATAACATGTAGATGGCTAGCCAATGGGAGCCACAATACCGCACGAGTGCCTTTGAGGAAGGTACACTGTAGCACACTCTGTGGATGATGTTGCAGCACATCAAATGGCCTCAAACTCCGTAGTATATGGTCTATAGTACACCTTCGAGCGTGTCGTCCACTGATAACCTCACTTAGGTGCTCATCCAGGGCTTGATCTTCGGTGACCCGAATTTCTGTTGCTACGGGAGGGGCTCTACCATGCGGATGTCTCTGCTGGACGCAGCTTATGTCACCATCGTTCGACTGTGGCATAAGCTACCGGCACTACAGGAGTCATTCTTCCACTTCCCGACATGGGCTGCGGATCAGGAGGAGCCCACCTATCAGGTGGAGGGGAGGCAGTTCCTCACTCCACACCTATAGCCCGCCGGCCTGGTGAGGTCCCTTGACGGGTATCTCCGTCGAGTGTCTCGTGAGCTCCTGGAGGCTCGCCGGAGGATCTCCCTCCTAGAGGACAGCTTTGCTCCCATGGTGGCCCTGGGCTTCTTCTCCCGAGAGCTGTTATATGGAGAGGATGTAGTTCTGGCGCCCACCAAGGAGTTGCCACAGCCCATCGCGCGCCTGCAGTCCCGTACCCGACATCCTCGTATGTCGGTGACCGGATCGTCCGTCGGGTGATGGCTATTGCCACCATGATAGTGGAGTGCTCGAGGCTGCTGTAGTGCTACCACCGCGCTCACGCTAGACATGAGGTTGCCGAGCATCAGAGCACTCCACCCTCTGCCATCCCTTAGTCCTCGAGAGCCGCCCAACACGACATCGATGCCTGGACTGCAGTAGATAGTCTAGAGCTCACCTGTTGGCCTTAGAGCGAGCACTTTTGGATATTTTGTAGAAGCAAATCGAGGTGGGACATCACTGTAAAATTATTGTAATATGCTACTTGTTATGTTCTTGTTGGCCTCTTTTGTAATATGGAACAACGAGCATTAGCACCATGCCATGCTTAACTAGCTTGCTGAAAATTTATGTGTGCTGCCCCTAAATTTTAAAATATGCATGCTATCATTTTTGATTGAGTTGAATTAGGTTGGGATGACAAAACTTGTTGACCTACGTAACCTCTATTTATTCCCTCCCTTTCTGCGGACATTTGTTTACTCTATCTTCTGCTTGATCAGGATGCCGATAACGTGCTCTGTTCGTCAGCTTATGGCAACAGGAGGTGATGAGGACATCAAACCTAAGGATGCAAATACTGCTTCGACCCGCTGCACTGTATTTTCTACTTCAACCACATCTTCTCCAATAGGACTTTCGGCTACTGCAATGTCGTATTATCTAGTTGGACCGAGCTACTTCTACATGCCATGGTGCTACGTCTACATGTAATGGTGCTACACCTACATGCCATGCTGTTACGTCTACATACCATGGTGCTACACCACGTGCCAAACAAGAGTTCGAGTTGGACACGTTTTGGAATCCAATTCGGCCTCCGGAGACAACACCAACTTTAGACGTGCATAGCTTTTGCAAACGAAGTCCAATTCGGGTGTTCTTGGGCTTGTTGGAAAGCTTATTCCGAGGCCTTTCCAACGGATCTAGCCTCACCTCCAAAGTCCTTCTATAGAGTTCATAATCGTCAAAAGAAGGTGCTATATCACTAATTTGGACCGATTTGGACCTTGTAATCGTTGGGCCCATCTTCCTAGCCGCCTCCCCCTCCTTGGGCTGCACTATTCATAGTGGTACTGTTCATGTGAATAGTACTACCCCTTATTTGTTTGTTATGTGAGGCTTCCCCTCTCCTATTTAAGTAGGGCCACCCCTTTAGTTTTCCTCGAGTTTTTCTTAAGAGATTATTCTGCTTAGCATTCGCACCGCACATTCAGTTGAGGAACCCCAACTTGTGAACTTAATCTTTATTCGCAATACAATTTTAGATTGCATATTCTACTCTTGCATGTGTTCTCGGTTCGCTTGCAGGAGATAGCCTTCATGGCGAGGTCAACCGCGTTCGGCACGGTTGATAACCATCGGAGCAGTGGTGTAGTGATTGCGAGGGGATCGATCTGTTTTGGTCAGAGCCTTTAGATCATCAATGTCGTGTTCTCCACAATCGACTTATCAGTACCTTTCGAAAGATCGGGCTACCGTCACATCAGGTGCTATCAGAGCAATGGTTGTCCGTTAGGTAATCACAGTTTCCCCTTTTAGATTAGTTTATTTCCATCGTCCTAAAAACCCTAGAAAATTAGCCCCACAAAAATAATTGTTCGTGGTGTTCTTCTGCTGTCCCATCACCCTTTTGAGCCATTGCAATTTTTCTTTTTAGTTTTGGTTGTCGAATTTTTGATTGCATCGTCGTGTCAAGTTGCTGATTTCTAGTTTTAGTTAGAGTCTAGTTCGTCATTGTATAGTTTGATCTTCGTGTCTCTTTGCGTATCTTTATCATTGTGTCAAAACTTCTGCCACATCAACCCCATCCGCTACCATCCCCTACCACCGCTATGTACCTCGGCCACGTCCTCTGTTAGTTTCGGTTTGCAAGAGATGGAGAGAGTTTGTCTTGGCTTGTCCAAAAGAAGGAAAAGAAATAATTGGTTTCGGTTGTTCAGAAAAAAATAGAGAAAAAAACTGAAGAAAAAAAGGAAAAAGAATGAAAGAAAGCAAAAGAGAGAGTCCATCTTTTCTGAATTTTGGAAAGTTCATCAAACCTTCGCAAAAAAATAGTGAAAATTGGTGGAGCCATCCTTCATACATCCAAAAGCGTCCCCAAAAAATTTGAGCAAGTTTGGCACACGGGATCAAAAGTTATAGGTGTTTCAAGATTGAAACCGAGTCGGTTTCGAGTCCGAGTAGGATTTCGTTTCTGAGACACCTTCAGTAAAACATGCATAACTTTTTCATACCATGTCTGTTTTGGACATTCTGGTACTCGTTGGAAATCTAACGACGAGGCGCATACTTTCCACTTAATACCCTGGGCTCTCTCCAGTGGACCCAAAATCGGTCATCTTCTGCCCCGTATTCGCGTCGCAAGTTTTCGGTTTCTGTTTTTGCCATTTATTTCAGTCTTTCCTTCGGAATTTGGGCTTCGCCTCAACTGCAAAGTTGTAGATCTCATCGAAACCTTTCAAACGAGTATATATAATCCATATAAAACTTTGAGCTTTAATCTTTTGAGACTAGCTTTTATTTACTGCTTCAACTAGAGGGCTGTTTACATTGCACGCTATTCTGGTTTTGTGCTCTACATCGTGTGAACAATCTTGTGCCCTCACAAAAAAGTTAGAGTAGTTGGCTAGCGTCTCTCCTAGCACTTGGTGTGAGAATTTATTTTTCTTACATCAAGTCACATTGATCTTTGCGTGTGCGTTCATACACTTCTCTTAGTAGGCTTTGATTAGCTAGCTCTTTCTAGGCTAGGGTCAGCAACTTTGACTAGTACCCTGAACAATTTTTCGACTTACATTAACTGATCTAATTATTAATGATCCTTGCTACCATATTGAAGCCTTCCAAACTCCACCTACCGTTGATCAGAACAGGTCCCCTCTTGCAATCGAACCCACGCTCGACACGGTATCATGAACCAGCCACCGGCTGTACCACCTGCTGCATTGGTAAGAACACTTGTAAGAGTGTGGTAAGACGCTTGAGAGTATGTGATTGCACCTTTCACCAACTAGTAGTTGATAGGGATAATACCTTTGTGTTGTCTTTTGTTTTCTACAAACCATGACACGTGAGACGTCTGATGAGCTCATGACGCTCTTGGATGAACAACGCACTACTATTAATGAGGACATCGATAGGAAGCTTCAAGCTACGACGGTTACATTGCAGTGCTCCATCAATGATAGTATTGCAGCACTCACTTGTAACATCCCAATTTTCAGAGCTTTAAAAATCCTTTAAATAGTGGTAGTGAGAAAATTCTTAATTTGGATTTATTTGAATATTAATTTAAAAGCTTAATATGGACTTTAAGGACAAACCGATTTAATGTGCTTAATTCCAACATCAACAATGGCCAAACTTATTTTATTTGGATTCTATTTGCTTGGATATATTTTATAGAATTTTCTAGAATTTTTCCAAGATCATTTGCTATTTTCTAATTGCTATTTGCATTTTCTGGATTTATTAAAAAGAAAAATCTATTTAAATCCCTCGGAACAGTGTTGGGCCGAAGCCCAACACTATTCCAGCCGCACCAGCCCATCTCGCCGCTCGGCCGCGCCCTCGCCCGTTGGATGCTTGACGCGTACCCCTCGTTTCCGATCGGACGCACGCGCTCAACCCCGCCTTCCTCCGTTGGATGATCACCGCGTGGCCTCCCCCGCTGATCTCGCTCGCTCGCCCGCGCCACGCCGCCGCTGCCAGGTGGGACCACCACAGGGTCATCATCTCCGCACCTTCTTCTTCCTCGCGCCCGCGCCTTCGCCCGCCTTTGCTGGAGCTTGAAGCTTCCTCCGACAAAACCGATTCGGTTGCTGATTCTTCGCGCCGACCCCACCAAATCGTATCTCTATTTATTTATTATCTTTTCCAAACCGAATCAAACCCCGAATCCCTGTCAATCTCCGAGAATCAAGGATTTCAAAACCCGGCCGTTTCGGACCCGAATTGGGTATTTCCAATTCCGGCGTCCCCCGGGCCTATAAATACCCCCCTTAGGATCGCCTAGTCCGCCGCAACCCAGAGCCACCACCCTCATCTCCCCGATCACCCTAGCGCCGCCGTAATCCAGGTTTTAGGGTTTTCGGCCGAGCTTCTTCTCCGGTGAATTACGCCGCCGTCGTTGTCGCCCTTGCTCCACCGACTGCACCACCGTGATCAGCAAGTCCAAGGCTACCTCGTGCGCCCCTCCTCGTCGCCGGAGCATCGCCAGAGCACCATTCCGACAAAACCCGAAGCTCCACCGCCGCTTCTTCCTCGCCGCTGGTCGCCACCGTCGTTGCCAGCTACTGGTAAGGGCACCCCTGAGTGCGCAATAGCACGGGGAACATTCTGGTACCCTTCGCCGCCGTTGACTCGTCGCCGTTCGCCGGTGACCATCGGGTCCCGAGCGCCACCCTCGCCACCGTAGCTGCGTCAGCGCCACCGCAACCGCCGCATCAGCTTTTGTGCTTGCGTGCCGCCCTCGTGTCTCCAGATCAGCGCCAGGACATGCGTGCGTGGCTCAGTCCACCGCGCCAGATCTCCCTCGGTTCGGTGAACTTGGTACACCGTGAGCCGTGTCATTGACGTGTGGGCCTCACATGTCAGATTTCTTTTTAAATCTATTTTCTTTTCCAGAAATTCTCGGCTAACGCAAGCATTGCGCAATAATCCAATTTTCCTTTATAAAAATAATTCGGGAAAATCGTTTAAATCCAAATTAGGGTTTAATTTGATTTTCAAACGTCCAAAGCCCATATCTTTTGCATCCGAACTCCGATTGAGCCCATTCAAATTTGTAAATTTATATAAAATTAAGATCTATTTAATGGTGAATTGTATTTGATTTTTGGAGTTTGTTTTGCCTTTGTATTTATTTGTTTTTGGTTTCTTTTGTCTCGTTTGCGAGTAGACGGCGATACTTCGGGAAATTTTGCTGAAGAAGGAGCACCTCCTCAAGATCAAGACCAATATCTAGACCTATTCCAAGGCAAGTTATACGTTTGATCATGTTGAACCCAGTTTGCAAATTACTTTATTTTAAATTACTGCATTCTAATTTAAATATTTATTTAAATGCTTTTGGGTATAGTTATTAATCCAATTTGTTATATCCACCTTGTTAATTTGTATGCCATGATCTTTTGTCACCCTAGATTGGTCCATTATTAGTTGGTATTATCGTAGCACCAACGTGGGTTGGTTAGATACGATTAGACTGCTTAGCCATGCCACGAGTCATCATTTCATGTGAGTTGCAATTATAAACTTGAATAAGTGATTATAGAGCGTGTGATGATGGCTGTGTGTCTTTGTGTGCGTTACTCGTGATGGCATGTGTTGCATAATCAACGAGGTGGAAAAAGATTTGGGTGAGGCAAGTGGTGGATCTGTGTGAATGGTGGGTGTGTGCTTTATAAACTTTGTGATTTGGGTTAAAGCGGAAGTTTTGCCTTGGTCAATTAAGGGTGAACTTTGTGCGCCATTGGCTGGGCCTTCTTGCGACCACATGCCTAGTATGGTTGGGCGACTTAGTAAGTTATGGAGTCTTGACATTGACAACTCGGGTTGTATTTAAGGCGTGTGATGAAATTTGGAGGTGTGATATGTCACATCGCGGACGATTCATTGCATCCACATCCAACGATGTGTGTCGTAACCAAACGCTGTGTGTATCGGTTGGCCGGCAGGAAAGCACATCGGGAGTGTCATTGTTTGAGATGAAGTCTCTGAAATGTTTTGTTATGGTCAGTGCTGGCTACACTAATTGTATCATGTGGGTAAAGTGTACAACCTCTGCAGAGTGTTTAAATCAATCTACTCGAATAGCCGCGTCCTCGGTTATGGACATGCTCGGGAATTTCACAAGAGGGGTAGATTTTCATGAAACATTTGGGAAGGGTCAGCTGTGTGAGATAACTTGTACAGCTGTGTGAATAACTTGTTTAGACTGTGTGTCCTTTGTGAAACCAATTGTTAAATTAATATTCTTTAATTGTTTTCAATTATGTTTTTAATCTATTATTTGTATTCAATTGCAAATGTTGCATTTCCGCAAAATAACCACAGAAGCCATTCCTTTGGAATAGCCATCATGTATAAATGCATTCTATGGTATGACTTGTGAGTACAGTGTGTACTCACTCTTGCTAAACAAATCAACAGAAGTGGAGGAGTCGTCACCTGCTTTTGAAGAAGAGTTCTACGAAGGTTGATCGTTAGGGTCTTGATCCCAGTCAGTTGCCTGTGGTAAATTGATGGGAGTCCACTGGAGTTTATTTCGTTTCCACTGCAGTTTATTCTTTATTGTCAGCCTTGCATGGCTTAATAAATGTAAAACTCGACCGTAAGGTCCCAACAGTTATTTGTTATTCAAAGTACTCGTTTATTCTTATATTCGTTGTATGGATGTCATATTTCATCAATGTTGACCTTTGTGTGCACTAGCGTGATCTGGACTAGTGCATAATACCTGAAGGGTCAGATTTGCATATTTGGGTCCGCGGAGGTGGTATCGAGCCATCTTGTTGTAGGTCTTGACCTTAGCTAGATCGGCCGTCGTAGTATGTCCAAAAATATTTTCTAAAGTAAATATTAACTTGCAAGATTAATTGAACTCTTTAACTCATCTCATGTCTCTCTTGACTCAACTATTGCTGAAATTCTTTCTCTCCCCGCTGTTTTAAAGTTGTTTTCATCTCCTTGTCCATCTTGACAGATGCCTCGTCTTCAGAGTTATGGAGAGCGCAAGGGAGGACTTGCCGCTTAACTTTGGAAGTTGTTACAAGTACTTGGAGGATTTGACCGTCCAATGTACCGTGGCAGTGCTTGGATCGTGAACGGCCGAGATCGTGGAGTGATTTGTCATTTGACCGTTTACGCCAGGAAGAACACCAAGGCAAGCAAACCCCTGAACATCTCAGCTCGAAGGAGTGTTTGGATTGAAGCAATCCAGGAGTCTTTGCGCCTTGCCATCCTGAGGATCTGCAACATCTACGCTAGAGAGCTTCGGGACACCATTTTCTGTTACCATCCTCGCTCTTCCGACGTGGATCTTGCCGCACGCTACCCGTCTACGGAGGGAGAAGTTAACGCCACCGTGGTGCATCTTGCCCAGTTCGCCGCCGCCCAGGAGGAATAATTGGAGTTAGCCGCCACAGAGCTGGAGTGTGCCTACGAGACCCTTCAGAGAGCCGAGGAGAGGATCGCCATGCTGGAAGAAACTCTCTATGGACAGCACGATCACGAAGAAGACACTGAAGAAGAAGACCCAGAAGAAGGCGAGGAACCCATTGGACGGAAGAGCCAGAGAGAGGCAAGAGAACCAGAGGAACCAGCAGTACCTGCACCAGAGACACCTGCTCCTGTTGCACCAGCCCCGGGACATCAAGATCAGTTTGCAAGGATGCCAGCTTACTTTCAGGTCTACAGCAGGCGGGAGCACCGTCAAGGCTACGGAGGCTATTTAATCGAGTAGTCTGTTCGAGTTTGTTTCAGGCTTAGCCAGTATTATGTCTTGAGTCGCCCTTTAGGCGGTAGTTTGTTTGCTCAGGTTCGTCCTTATTTTTGTGTGCAAGTATGAGCTGCAGAGGCCCTTAGGCATTTGTTGCAAGCCATACTATTATTTTAATTAATATAAGAGTTTCAGTTGTGTTTCTTAAATTTGTGTTGTTGGGTTTTACCTACCCCGCTTAGTTCTACAACTCATATTGTGCTTGCTACCTTATCTAACCCCTGGAGATTCACCAGATGGTTCAGACTCGTCAAACCGCTGCAAGTGGTTCCGATACTCCAGTGTCAGAAGGACAAGAGCAGACCCCCGCATAAGCATTTCCACCACAAGTACCTTCAGTGGATCTGTAGAATTTTGGGGCATTCATGGCAGCTCAGACCCAGCTGATGTACACCATGATGAATCAGATGCAAGCTATGAATAACCAGAACAACAACAATCAGCATCACAATGGAGCCCGGTTGCTCATGGTCTGCGGATCATCAAGTTGGCGAGTTTATGAGAACCGTCCACCAACTTTTACGGACATGTCTCACGGTAGTGGTGATGATTGGCCGTGTCATTGAGAGAAGCTGCGATCACTCAATGTAGCGATCGTGAGAAAGTCTGTCGCCTCTCACGGATGGAAGTCATTCTTTGCCGAATGGTGGAAAAACTTTTGTGCAGCGCATGGAACACCGCAAGACATTACTTGGGAAGAGTTCACAACTGCTTTTCGCCAGTATCATGTGCCAGAAGGAATCATGGATCTGAAGAAAGATGAATTCCGTGCTCTCAAGTAAAGAGGAATGTCAGTGACTGACTACCTCAATAAGTTCTCACAACTTGCTCGATATGCTGCAGAAGATGTCGCCACCGACAAGGCTCGCCAGAGTCATTTTCTGAAAGGATTAAAGACTGAACTTCAAGTCAACTTGATCGCCCACACCTTTCCTGATTTACAAGAGATGATCAACAAGGCTTTGATTCTTGAGGATAAGCACAAGGAATTGGAAGATCACCGTAAGCGCAGAATGGCTCAGCAAGGAAGTCACCAACCCCAGTTGAAGGCAAGAATGATTCCACCACAGTTTAGCCATTTTCCACCACGAGTACGCGGACCACGCACCAACTTGACACCTCGTCGATTGCTCGAACTTCGCAACCCGCACTAATCAACCCCAATCCAGTAAGCAACCCACAGAGTATACCCAGAGTTTGCTTTACCTGTCGTCAGCCAGGGCATTTCGCCAACCGATGTCCGTAGAATGGGACTATCACTCCAGTATGCTTCAACCTTGGGAACACACCAGCCAAGACACCAGTACAGAACAATCATCAAGGAACTTCTCATGCTGCTGGTCAATCCGGAGGAGCACCGCAATCAGTGGTCAAAGGTCGTGTCAACCACGTCACTCTGGAAGGAGCTCAGGAAGCATCCGACGTTGTTCAGGTAAGTTTACAGTAAATTCGATTACTGCATCGATTCTGTTTGATTACGGGCTTCGCATTCATTTGTCTCTGAAGTTTTTGCAACCAAGAATAATTTGGGAGTTATGCATCTTAAGCATACTCTGTTAGTTCAATCTCCTGGAGCAGAGCTAAGCTCTAAAGTGGGATGTTTAGGAGCTAGGCTACTCATAGCTGGAGTTGAGTTTCTAGCTAACCTAATAGTTCTAGATACTCAGACCATAGATGTCATCCTTGGTATGGATTGGTTATCCAAACATAAAGCAGTGCTAGATTGTGGCGAAGAGCGTAACAATTGAGGATACCACGGAAGGAAAGTTGAATTCCTAGCCACCTCGATGCGTGATGGACATTTGGTGGTCCACGATCGAAAACAGTTTCCTTGGAAGATGTACCTGTAGTCAGGGATTACCCGGACGTATTTCCAGAAGAATTACCAGGAATGCCACCGGACCGTGACATTGAGTTTGTCATCGATCTAGTGCCAGGAACAGCACCAATTTCCAAGAGACCATATAGGATGCCGGTAGATAAACTTGTGGAAATGAAGAAGCGAGATAGAAGAACTCTTTGGAGAAAGGTTTTGTAAGACCTAGTTAAATGCGTCATGGGGGCGCCTTGATTTTGTTTGTCAAGAAGAAAGATGGAAGCATGAGGATGTGTATCGATTATCGTTCTCTCAATGAAGTTACCATCAAGAACAAATACCCTTTGCCCCGAATCGATGATTTGTTCGACCAGATGAAGGGAGCCAGAGTATTCTCCAAGATCGATCTGCGATCAGGTTACCATGCGTTGAAGATCTGTCCTAAGGATATACCTAAGACTGCTTTCTCAACCCGGTATGGACATTATGAGTTTTTAGTTATGTCTTTTGGACTGACTAATGCCCCTGCTTATTTCATGAACATGATGAACAAGGTATTCATGGAATACTTGGATAAGTTTGTGGTAGTATTCATTGACGATATTTTGGTATACTCCAAGTCAGAAGAAGAGCATGCAAACCATTCGAGTTTAATCCTAGAGAAGCTCAGAGAACATCAGTTGTATGCCAAGTTCAGCAAGTGTGACTTTTGGAAGAAGAAAGTTGATTTCCTCGGTCATGTGATGACAGCCGAAGGAGTAGCGATTGACCGGAAAGGTTAAACACAGTAATGAATTGGGAAGCGGCCCAAGGCGGTTACTCAAATTCGTAGTTTCTTGGGAATGGCAGGATACTATCGTCGTTTCATTGAAGGATTCTCAACGATTGCTAAGCCTCTTACGCAATTGTTGAAGAAAGAAAAGAAGTTCATTTGGACCACAGCTTGTGAAGAAAGTTTTCAAGAATTGAAGAAAGCGCTTGACTTGACCCGATGCTAGTTTTTCTTGGGATATCGATGGGATTTTGATATCTATTGTGATGCTTCAGCGTCAAGGATTAAGATGTGTCCTTATGCAAGAAGGAAGAGGCGTCGCTATGCGTCAAGGCAATTAAGGCATCATGAAGAGAATTACCCACTCATGATTTAGAATTAGCTGCCGTAGTGCATGCTTTGAAGATTTGGCGTCATTATCTCGCCGGTGTCGCCGTGAAGTCTAACAGATCATAAGAGCACGAAGTACATATTCACTCGATCGATTTGAATATGAGGCAGAGAAGATGGCTGGAATTAATAAAGAATTATAATCTTTGAATCCATTACCATCTGGTAAGGCTAATGTAGTTCTGAGATGCCTTTGAGTCGTAAGAGCCCTTTGCGCTCTGGAAACAAAAGAGTTGTGTTGAGAACTTCGGGAGGAATTCCGAAGCTCTGACTAGAAGTTGTTTTGAAGGATTCGTGGCGGTCTGGAAGTGCGGTCTACTCTGGAAAGCAGTTCGTGAAGCTCAACCCAAGGATTACGAGTTTGCCGACCTCAAGAAGAAGATGGCGAAGGAAAATTTAAAGACTTTACCGTGGATGATCGGGATATATTGTGGATCAATGGGCGTATCGTATGCAGGATATTGATGGATTAAGGCGGTGATTACGAAGGAAGCCCATGACTCAAAGTATTCGATTCACCGGAAGTACTAAGATGTATCGGGATGTTAAGAATAAGTTTTGGTGGCCAAACTTAAGCGAGGCGTCGCGAGTTCGTTGCCTTATGCGGCGTGTGTCGAAAGTAAAGCGAGCATCGAGACCGGCGGGTTTGCTACAATTATTGAAGATACCAGAATGGGAGTGGGAAGAGATCGGAATGGATTTTATTACCGGTTTACCCAAGACTCAATCAGGTTATGATTCGATTTGGGTAATAGTGGATCGTTTGACTAAGATTGCCCATTTCTTGCCAGTCAAGACCACTTACTCAGGGGATCTCCTTGCAGAGTTGTATATGTCAAAGATCGTCAGTCTGCACGGTGTGCCTAAGAAGATAGTGTCAGATCGAGGATCTCAGTTCACCTCTCGTTTCTGGCAAAGTCTACATGAAGCCACAGGAACTCATCGAATTTGATCGCTTATCATCCATGAATGAACCAGATGATGAAAGAGCTAAACGAGTCAACCAGATATTGGAAGATATGTTGAGAGCCTATTGAAACATCCCAAAAAAGGATTCGTGTTTCAAATGTAAGAAAATTAGGAGAAATTAAAACTTTTCTTGCATCTGGAAGTCACAATCAAAATCCTCATTTGACTCTAATCAAAATCCTCCTTATCATAGATCTTGTGCCAAACCCTTGGAAATATTTTCCCTGAGTTCTAGGGAGGCTTGGCAACACCTCTGAATTATCTCATGATTTTTAGAAATTATTTGATAATTTTTGGAGGCGAGTCAAAGCTTGGTCAAACCCTATTTCTTCTCTTCTGGAATTGCTGGAGAAAATTCGGTGCATAAAAATCTCTGAAATTTTTATGGGAGGTTCCTCCTGCGGTCAGCAAGCTCCATTTAAAATTTCATAAATTTCGGAGTTTGCTTGTTACCTCAAATAATTCCTCGAAAATTAGATGTTAGGATTCAAACCCTAACTGGTTTGCACTATTCTGTAGGTTCGAATCGGACTCGGGCTTGAGCCACTTTACTTGGTCCAGTCCACTAAAAGTGTCAACTCGGTCGTTCGGGCGCTAGGGTCGTGAATGGAAGTGGAATTTGATCGGGATGGATTTTATCACCGGTCTGCCTCGTACTTCCAAGGGCAATGATGCCATCTGGGTCGTCATTGATCGGCTAACTAAGGTGGCTCACTTCCTTCCAGTCAAGACGGATCTCCGTGTAGGTCTGTTGGCGGATCTCTACATTGCCCGCATCGTGAGCTTACATGGGGTACCCAAGACAATTGTCTCGGATCGTGGTTCTCTCTTCACCTCTCGCTTTTGGCAAAATTTGCAAGAGGCTATGGGAACCCATCTCACCTTTAGCACAGCATATCACCCCCAAACTGATGGTCAGACCGAAAGGGTCAACCAAGTGTTGGAAGACATGCTTCGTGCTTGTGTTCTCTCATATGGAAAGAATTGGGAGAAATGCTTGCCATTTGCCGAGTTTTCCTACAACAACAGTTTTCAGGCCAGTCTCGGCATGGCACCTTTTGAGGCCTTATACGGGAGAAAGTGCCGAACCCCGTTGAATTGGTCGGAGACGGGCGAAAGACCTTTCTTTGGTCCAGACTCGATCAATGAGGCCGAAAGTCAAGTCCAGCTTATTCGCGATCGTTTACGCACAGCTCAATCCAGGCAAAAGAGCTATGCGAATCGCCGTCGACGTGAATTGAGCTTTGAGCCTAATGACTTTGTTTATCTCAAAGTCTCTCCTTTGAAGGGCCATCAACGTTTCGATGTCAAGGGCAAGTTAGCTCCTCGATATATCGGTCCTTACCGCGTTATCGAGAAGAAAGGAGCTGTTGCCTATAAGTTGGAATTGCCAGCTGCACTCGAGGGAGTACATGATGTTTTTCATGTGTCTCAACTAAAGAAGTGCCTCCGTGTTCCAACAGAGGAAGCTCCGTTGGAAACTCTCGATGTCCAAGAAGATTTGACCTATCGCGAGCACCCTGTTCGCATACTCGATGAGACTGAACAAAGAACAAGAAATAAAACCATCAGATTCCTCAAAGTTCAGTGGTCGAACCATTCTGAGGATGAGGCTACTTGGGAAAGAGAAGATCGTCTCCGTGCAGACTATCCATCTTTCTTTGCCGAGTGAGCCAAATCTCGAGACGAGATTTTTGTAAGGGGGGAGGTTTTGCAACATCCCAAAAATGGATTCGTGTTTCAAATGTAAGAAAATTAGGAGAAATTAAAACTTTTCTTGCATCTGGAAGTCACAATCAAAATCCTCATTTGACTCTAATCAAAAACCTCCTTATCATAGATCTTGTGCCAAACCCTTGGAAATATTTTCCCTGAGTTCTAGGGAGGCTTGTTAACACCTCCGAATTATCTCATGATTTTTAGAAATTATTTGATAATTTTTGGAGGCGAGTCAAAGCTTGGTCAAACCCTATTTCTTCACTTCTGGAATTGCTGGAGAAAATTTGGTGCATAAAAATCTCTGAAAGTTTTATGGGAGGTTCCTCCTGCGGTCAGCAAGCTCCAGTTAAAATTTCATAAATTTTAGAGTTTGCTTGTTACCTCAAATAATTCCTTGAAAATCAGATGTTAGGATTCAAACCCTAACTGGCTTGCACTATTCCGTAGGCTCGAATCGGACTCGGGCTCGAGCCACTTCATTCGGTCCAGTCCACTAACTATGTCAACTCGATCGTTCGGGCGCTAGGGTCGTGAGCCGTTGGATCGGTATCGAACGGTCTTCGACCAGCCGAACGATGGAGTCGTTGTAAACCACCCAATCTAACTCAGCCGTTGGATCGGCATCGAACGGTCTTCGACCAGCCGAACGCTAGGATCGTTTCAATCCGCTCGATCTAGCCTAGCCGTTCAATTTCAACCCGACGACCAACGAGTCGTCTCCTTCCTCTGTCCGCGCGCGCGTGAGCCCTGCCATGGCGTGCGCAGAGGGGAAAAGCAGTTGCGTGCAGTCCACTCTATGGTCGCCTTTAAACGGCTAGCTCTGCGCGCATTAAATGCCTGTCGCGCTCATCCCTGAGAAGGTCATGATTCAACTGCTCCCATCGCTCTCGAAGTTCTCTCATGGCAGTGTTGACCCGACTGGAAAACCCGGCCGTTGCTCACTGCCATTGCTCTATTTAAACTCCTTTGCTTCACCCTTAGCTTCCTTTAGCACTTTCGCAACTCCAGCTAGCACTCACTAGCTTGCTTGAGCTGCAGTTCCTCGCAATCTCTTCAACCGCCATTGTTGAGTGTGGAGCTTCGGTGGAGGCGGTGCAGCGGGGGTTTTCTTCTTCGAGTCCTTGCCCCCTCTGCTCCCCCTTTACTCTTTGGAGCTTAACTCTCACTCGGTTTGGTTCTCTCTTTGCCCAGGTCGCTGTGGCTTAGTGAGAACCTTACCGCCGCCGTTCGGTCACTCGTTGCCGGAGCCACTCCGTGGGTCTCTAGTCGTTCTTCAGCTCAGGTAAGTTCGTGTTGCCCTGTAGGAGCTTAGGTGTGTTTTCGTTTTTCTTTGGTATTGTTCGTTCGGGGGTCCTCCCGAGCCATACCTACTCGGCCGCACTTCGTGGTCGTACCGCCGTTTCAGCCATACTCCGACCAGTATTGGCCGCCGGTCGAACCGTTAAACTTTTAGACACTCATCCGGCCCTTGGTAGCGCCGCCGCTGTGGTCGGGCCGCCGAGCCGTGGCAAAGCGTCGAGGCGGCCGCCTCATGGTCGAATTCCGACCGATCCAGCGTAGCTTGGTCGTTCAACCAGATGCAGTATTGTGATGGGTCAATAGGTCGTCCCGTAGTCCCCGGAAGTGCCTCTTATACATATAGGGGAGAGGCCTACCGAGTGATTGTAAGTTCTCCTACAATCACCCCCATAGTCGTAAGTCTCGCTACGATTATGGCGTGGTCATACGTACTTCTACGACGTGTACCAAGTCGTGAGTCTGTCTACGACTAGTACCCAGTCGTAAGTGCTTCTACCACTAGTACATAGTCGTAAATGCATCTCGACTAGTACCCGATCGTCGTCCTTCTACGACCACTATCTGGTCGTAAATCCTTCCACGACTATTGTTCAGTCGTAGGTTCTGCTACGACCACTACCTGGTCGTAAGACTTTCTTTCGGTCGTAGTTTTGGCATTAAGAATCCAAATCAATTGGTTCTTGTTGCTAAATTCTTTATAAATCGATACCATGCTTGGTAAGATTTTGAATTTTTGGAGAAAGTTCTTTGTTGAGTCTTTGCATTTTATTCGTTCTTATCGATTGCTTTTAGCCTTCTCGTTAGGATCGAAGAGCACATTGACAATATTGTCGATCCTCGCAACATCGACCCTCGACAAGCGACAGCGGTTTGATCATGTTAATCCCATTACTTTTCAAGTCTAATATCTTGTTTACAAATCATATGTATGCATGCTTTTGTGTCAAATTAATTTTTCCGATTAGAGTAGTTATTCCTATTACCTTTGTTGTCCTCAAATTGTTATCCCATACAAACATAAGATATTAATATCGCTGGTGAATTAGAGCCCGGTGATCTAATTATGCTCTTTTATTGTCTTCCCGGTGTCATGCTTAGCAATGCTTAGCTGTCGGTAGTATGGGGCAGTCGTCGACTTAGTCGATGACCTTGATCACACAAATATAATTATTACTCCATTATGTCCAACACCTTGTGCTTTGTTACTTTGTAAAGGCAAAAACTGAAAATAAAACTGTTTTCGACTTGGGCACAATGGTATGTTGGTGTGATCTGTTGGTGTGAATGGAATGGTGCCTAGGTCATCAAGGACCGAGTTACTTGTGTCACTAAGCCAAGCGCTTATGCGTGCTAACCACGCGAGAGAGATATGGGACCTCTCTTGACTTAGTACTTTGGCGTGGGTTATCTGCGAGTCGCAGGAGGGGGTTGTGTGTGTTGTGTGAAACATGATATGTGTTCTCGGTGTTCTTGTGTTGGGTGTGCGGTGGTGGAGATACTGGGTAGGCTCTCCACCTCGAGGAGCATTGTAGTTGTCCAAGGCTTTACCTGAGGCGGGTAGTTGACCGAGGCTTTACAATGACTCCGACACAACGTATGGGTTTCTATCCATACGGGCGGCTCGTGAATAACTCACAATATTGGAAAGGTCTCGTAGGACTTAGCTGTGCCGGCATACCTTCGGAAGTGTGCTTAATAGCTTGGCAAAAAGGCGGTCTGGCGTGTGGGTACATTGGTACACCCCTGCAGGGATAAAACTATTCGAATAGCCTCGTCCTAGGTTATGGACATGCTTGGTAAGGTCGTGCAAGAACTAGACTACAACCTTTTAAATTAAAATTTGTCATGGGTGCTATGAATGGGTAATTCATGCTATTGTTGTGGTGACTATGGGTTAGTCACTCCCAGGACTGTTGTTGTCATCTATCTACTGTTATATTGTTGTCTTTTACGATTATTTGAACATTAAAAACTGATTTGTTAACTTACTTTTAAATGTACTATCGTATTGCAAATAAAATTTGCTTTATGCTAAAAATGAAACATACAACCTCCACTCGAAAAGCTTGCATATAGTTATGTAAAGGTCTGTTACTCTACACGTAAGTCTTGCGAGTACATTCAAAGTACTTGATGAGGACATCGACCCTAAGGATACAACCACTGCTTCAACCTGCTGCACTGCATCCTCTACTTCCTTTACTTCACCAACTTCTTCTCCAATTGGACTTTCGGCTAATGCAATGCCATATTACCCAATTAGATCGAGCTACGTCTACATGCCATGGTGCTATGTCTACATACCATGGTACTATGTGTACATGCCATGGTGCTACTACATGTGCCAGCGGGAGTTCAAGTGGATACATTTTGGTCGATCAGTTCGGAATCAGCGACAGCACCAACTTAAAACAGATATAACTTTTGCAAACGGAGTCCGATTAGGGTGTTCTTGGGCTTGTTGGAAAGCTAACGACGATATCTTTCCAACGGATCCTGCCTCACCTCGAAATTCCTTCTGTAGACTTTGAAATCGTCAAACGAAGGTGCTATATCACTAATTTGGGCCGATTTGGGCCTTGTAATCGTGCGGAATTGGCCCATATGCGCGGCCCACAGGGGCGTGATTACTGTTCATATGAACAGTAATTCGTGCCTTTAGTCCCACCCTCTATTTCTTTTAGATTTGTGGCTCCTCATCCCTATTTAAGGAGGGCGCACCCCTCTAGTTTCCTTGTATTTTGTTTAGTTAAAAGTTAGCATTGTTGCAACCGTGTATTGGCTTGTGTCGACTAGACCAACCATAATACCGCTTTGAAATCCCAATTTTAATATTTCAATCTTTATTTGCAATTTCAGATTGCTTTATCTTGTTCTTGCGTGCTTCTTGGTGTATGCAGAATCGACCTTCGTGGTCGAGTCAGCCGTATTCGTGCATGGTTGATAACGACTTGTCGATCGATTCGGCGATTGCGTGGTTTCGAGCCTTGCGTGTTCATAGCGGGATCGTCGAGTTGGCGGCGCCTCCGGACTTATCGTTCTCATCGAAAGATCGGGCCAACAAATCAAACCTTAGGGTTCATCAAGTGGTATCGAGCTCAGTTCTTGGTGAGAGTTTCTGTTTTCTAGTAGTAGATTCGTTTTTCATACCTAGAGTCGAGAAAATTGCCAAAAGAAAAAATTCGCATCTATCATCCATACCAAGCCCTTTGAGCCTTTGCAATTTTTTCTTTTCGGTTTGCTTGTTGAATATTTAGTTACATTGTCGTGTCTAGTTCTTGATCTTTAGTTCTAGTTATTGTCTAGTTAGTCGTTGTCTAGATTGCTTCTCGTGTTTTCCTTTGCGTAAGCAATCGTTCTTTTAGGGTTCTTAGTTTTTGCATCTAAAGCAGAAAATTCGTGGGTTAGAACTCCTCTAATCTGCACCAAAAAAAGAGAACACTTTGTTGTATTAGTGACTTGTGGAAAACCCTAGAGCGGCAAAAAAAATAGAAGGAGAAAGAGGCCGCCACACAAAACAAAAGCCGTGGTAGAAAAAAAGAAAAAAAACAAGCTTACACCAAAATCAGTGAAACTGGTGGAGCCCTTCTACATATATCCACAAGTTTGCATAAAAATTTCAGCAAGATTAGCCACGGAATCAAAAGATATAGCAATTTAAAGATTGAAACCGAGTCGGTTTCGGTCCGAAATCGATTCCGTTTCAAGAGACCTTGATAAAGCGGGCATACCTTTTGCATATGGTGTCCGATTTATCCGTTCTTGGACTCGTTGGAAAGCTAACAACGAGCGCATACTTTCCACTTAATGCACTAGTCTCCCACGGGAACCCAAAATCGGTCATTTCGGCTCGAATTCGCGTCACAAGTTTTTGTTTTGGTTTTGCCGTTTCTTTTAGTCTTCCCATCGAATTTGGGGTCCATCTCAACTTGAAAGTTGTAGATCTCATGAAACCTTTCAAGCAGTATATATAAGCCATATAAAACTTTGCTTTTTCATCTCTTGAGACTAACTATTGTTTT
Source organism: Hsuehochloa calcarea (assembly GCA_036346395.1). NCBI lineage: Eukaryota > Viridiplantae > Streptophyta > Magnoliopsida > Poales > Poaceae > Hsuehochloa > Hsuehochloa calcarea. The sequence continues at coordinate 25,849,909 of CM070598.1, read as the reverse complement.
TGCTTAAACTAAAGAGGCTGTTTCTGTTTGCACGTTATTACATTTTTGTGCTCTACATCGTGTGAACCATCTTGTGCCCTACAAAGAAGTTTGAGTAGTTGGTTAGCGTCTCTCCAGCACTTGTTGTGAGGTTTTCCATTGCTTACATCAAGTCACATTTATCTTTTGCATGCGTACATACACATCTCTTAGTGGGGCTTTGATTAGCTAAACTTTGATTAGACTAGGATCGGCACTTGTGACTAGTACTTTGAGCGCTTTTCAATTTTGCATCTTGAATTGAATAATTGCTATTCCTTTGCTACATACTAGCCTTAGAGCTCCACTTCCTACTAACTCGGCGGAGTGCCGTTCCTGCAATCGTTGGGTGATCGCAAGTGAGAGTATCACGAACCGACCACGGTTGTACCACTTCCTTGCTACATTGGTAGAACTTGTAAGAACTAGGTATAAGCTTGAGTGTGAGTGACTTGATTGAGCATCGAACCTTGTAGTTGATAGGGACATATACACTGTGATTTGTTCTTTGCTTTGATACTAACAATGGCGGGTTCATCGTCACAAGGGAGCATAGCAAGCACAACAATGAGGAAGATGCACCGCTCGGTCCTCGCACAAAAGAAATCATGCGGCGCTTTTCTCGCATCTTTGGATCAACATTCGGCGTATGGAGTTGATTCTAGATCGCACCAGCGGCGAACTTCTGCGTTGGCTACGTGTGGAAGCGACTGAAAACTCCACCTTCATTGCCCCCCGGCTGGCATCGGCATTGCGACCGCGCCGTAACCCATCCGTTGCTCGCTCATGGGCGATGAGGTAGAAGATGAAGCGAACCCATATGTTCTGCGTCGAAGTCCGATGGTGATTTCAATCCCATTAATGATCGTGATCACCGACAACAACGCTTCAATCGACAAGGTATGCGAAGAGAGCCACCACGTGAGGTGCGTGACCATAATGATTCACTTGGTAAAATTAAATTCACTATACCTCCTTTTCTTTGGTAAATATGATCCGATGCTTATCTCACATGGGAGTTAGTTGTGGACCAAAAATTTGCATGCCATGAATTTCGACAATAAAAGGTTAGAGTGCTACTAGTGAGTTCACTGATTTTGCATCTATTTGGTGGAGTGAATATGGTCGTACTCATCGGGACATACCTAGAACATGGAATGCTTTGAAAAGAGCAATGAGGCGTAGGTTTGTACCTTCATATTATTCACGTGATTTGCTTAATAAATTACAACGCTTAAGACAGGTAGTAGTTACGTAGAAGACTATTATCAAGAATTGCAAAGCGGTTTGTTGCGTTGTGGTTTAGAAGAAAGCGAGGATGCTAAGATGGCTAGATTTTTGGGAGGGTTAAGCCGTGAAATTCAGGACATTTTAGACTATAAAGAATATGATTCCATCAACCGTTTATTCCATATTGCTTGCAAAGTGAGAGAGAAGTGCGGGGTTGACAATCTCGCTCGGGGCAATATTGGAGGAACTTTGCAGTCGGCCAAAGCGGCAACATCACATGGCATCCTCCTCCACCGACCTGCACCCCTCTGCTGCTTCAACTCCTATACATATCCACGATGCAAGCAAACGCAAAAGTACAAGCCCTTACAAAAGTGCTTCTTACATTTGCTTCTCAGGCGATCTAGAGATGTGCAATGTCACCGTTGCAAAGGATTTGGGCACTTGATGCGCGATTGCCCAAGTCGTGAGCTTTGCTTATCAAGGACAATGGTGAGTACACTTGATTAGCGATATTGAGGAAGAACATGTGTTGGTTGCAACTAACAATCTTTGGTGGTGGCGAGGAAGAACATATAAACCATGAGGCGTCGACATGTACCAAAGCCTAGTTGTTCGCGTGTGCTAAGTGCTCAAATGGAACAACAAAATCAGCGCCACATTTTGTTTCAATCCAAGTTAGTCATCAAGGAGCGTTCATGTAGAGTCATCATTGATGGCGGGAGTTGCAACAACCTTGCTAGCATAGACATGGTCGAGAAGCTTGCCTTGACCACAACACAACACCCTCATCCTTACTACATCCAATGGCTAAATTCTTGTGGTAAGTTGAAGGTAACTAAGCTTGTCGCGTACACTTTTCTATTGGATCATATCATGATTATGTTGATTGTGATGTCGTACCTATGCAAGCATGCTCATTATTATTAGGTAGACCTTGGCAATATGATAGATATCTTGAACATCATGGTAGATCTAATCATTATACTTTCACATATAAAGAAAAGAAAATCACTCTGCTTCCAATGTCTCCTATTTGCTATATTAAAGGATGAATTAGAAAGAAGCTGCGAGAACAAGTAAGGAGAAGACACAAGTTGATCAAAGATTATAGCTCCAAGTGAAATTAAATTGAAAGCTCTGTTATGTTAGCTACAAAATTGATTCCATTGATATGGAAAAACATGAATCTAAATGTCATACTATGATTTGTAAAGAAACTCGTGTCCATTAGAAGAAGTGCATGTTTCTTTGCCTCCTGTTGCTACTAACCTTTTGCGGAGAGTGATGACTTGAGAAAACAAATGAGTCGAGGGCGACTCAAATTCAAGAAAGGGAGGATGATGAGGACATCGACCCTAAGGATACAACCTTTGCTTCATCCTGCTTTGCCTTGCATCCTCTACTTCCTTTACTTCACCAACATCTTCTCCAATTGGACTTTCGGCTAATGCAATGCCATATTACCCAATTAGATCGAGCTACATCTACATGCCATGGTGTTACGTCTACATACCATGGTACTATGTGTACATGCCATGGTGCTACTACATGTGCCAAGCAGGAGTTCAAGCTGGATACATTTTGGTCAGATCAGTTCGGAATCAGCCTGACAGCACCAACTTAAAACAGATATAACTTTTGCAAACGGAGTCCGATTAGGGTGTTCTTGGGCTTTTTGGAAAGCTAACGACGATATCTTTCCAACGGATCCAGCCTCACCTCCAAATTCCTTCCGTAGACTTCGAAATCGTCAAAAGAAGGTGCTATGTCACTAATTTGGGCCGATTTGGGCCTTGTAATCGTACCGGAATTGGCCCATATGCCGCCGGCCCACCTGGGGGCGTGATTACTGTTCATATGAACAGTAATTCGTGCCTTTAGTCCCACCCCTCTATTTCTTTTAGATTTGTGGCTCCTCATCCCCTATTTAAGGAGGACGCACCCCCTCTAGTTTCCTTGGATTTTGTTTAGTTAAAAGTTAGTCTTGTTGCAACTTCGTGTATTGGCTTGTGTCGACTAGACCAACCATAATACCGCTTTTCGAAATCCCAATTTTAATATTTCAATCTTTATTTGCAATTTCAGATTGCTTTATCTTGTTCTTGCGTGCTTCTTCGGTGTATGCAGGAATCGACCTTCGTGGTCAGGTCAACTGGGTATTCGTGCATGGTTGATAACGACTTGTCGATCAGTTCAACGATTGCGTGGTTTCGAGCCTTGCGTGTTCATAGCCAGGATCGTCAGAGTTGAGCGACGCCTACCGGACTTATCGTTCTCATCGAAAGATCGGGCCAACAAATCAAACCTTAGGGTTCATCAGTACTCACCCAGCTTTGCTGGGCTCTTTGTTGCAGGAGAGGAAGGTGAGCCCCAAGGGCCTCACTTTTGTGAAATGTGCTGTGGATTCGACAACTACCTTGGCGGTCCGGTCGGTTGCCTTGTGGGTTAAAGGCACACTGGTCGGCTCTTTTGTTTATGGCCATCTTATGGCACTCTTGCTTCCGCTGTTTATTTCTTTTGTCTACGTATGTATTGGCCGGTCGGCCTCTCTTTTGTAATATCTATCTTTTATTTATGTTAACTTCATTACATTTTTTCTTGCTCGGTTCTATCTGAATGAATGGAATTGATGCATGAACTTTGTAAAGAGGTGTGTATACTGCATTTCTGGGAAGTATACATATCTCGAGTCTCGGATCATCTGATTTGTGATGCTAGGACCGAATGGATGGTTAAGCATTACAAGCTGGATAAACCGGGGTCTCACAAGGTTTGGTATCAGAGCCATACTGACCGTAGTAACCCAAGTTTGGTCGTCTTTAGGATGTTTTGGAAAATATTATTTTCAAAGTATCAAATGGTTTATGAAAGCTTAAGGAATTCTCAGATTTTATTCCTTACCTATCTTAGCTTTCTCCCCTTATCTTACTCTAATTTGAGTTTTAAAAATTGTTTTCCTCTCCCTCCTTCTAAAATAGTGTTATCGTTTAATTGGGTTTTTGGAACTAATGAGCTTGGCAAATTGAAGTGGTGGTTGCCCTCTACAAGGTTTTGAAGCTTCTGGAATGGATAAATGACGACTAGAAGCTTGGATGCGAAACCTGGACATCGAACTTTTAATTTCCGGACAGCAAGCTCAAAGGTTCTAAATGGGGTAGAAAACGAGAGGTGAATCAATTAAAACTTGTGGGAATAGAGGGGTAAGATGTGATACTAGTTAGCTATGTATCTAACGCTAATTTCGCTGATTGAACCTTGCTCTTTAGCGGTAATAGATCTTACCTGCTATTCTGATTTTTATCTTATCAATCAATTACTCGTTCATTCAATACGGGTTAGGTGCATTGGGAAGTTGAGCTTTGGTGTGGTAATTCCTTGCTGTTTTTGGAGTCTTTTTATAAGCATGTTTAAGTTTATACACTTACTGTTTTTGGCTTTCGGTTAGGGTGATATTCCATTCCCCTAGTCGTTAGCTTTTCGCTTTCTTTGGCTTTGTTTTTGAGTCTAGTTTTAACCAAAATTTCTTGTAACAGGATGGCCGGACGCACACGTAGCGGCCAAGGCCAGTCAGCTGGTCCGGACGAGGATCTTCCTCCTCCTCCGACCATGGCCGTGGTCCTTCTTGAGATCGAGCGCAACCGTGCGAGGAGGGGAGGAGGTTCTTACGGGCGTTATCGCGCGCAACACTTCGCCGTTACGGTGCTTGAGGATCCGGGCAAGGAGTGGACACCCGGCGCGTGGGGTCTTGCGGAGTTTCTTCGCACCCAACCCCCCACATTCTCGTGTCGAGGACCCGCTGACGCAAACGCGGCTAGCCGTGCGGTTGGGAAGCCCGCGTGCGCGATGCGGAGCGAAAGCGCTGTTCGCGTCGCACCAGTTGGAGGGTGCAGCTTTGTCTTGGTGGGAGAGCTTTCTCGCCATGCGGCGACGGTCACACCGTCACACAGGAGGTGTTCGCGCGCCTTCCGTCGAGTCACATTCCTTCGGCTGATGAGGTGAAGAAGAAGGAGTTCCTGTCGCTCAGACAAGGACGTTTCTCAGTTACGGAGTATCTTTACGAGTTCAACCATTTGGCTCGTTATGCTCCGAAAGAGGTGGCCACTGATGAGGCCAAGCAAGAGAAGTTCAAGGATGGTTTGTCTGAGGAGCTTCAGGACAAGCTATCTGTCATTGACTTCCCGGATTTCCAGTCCTTGGTGGACAAGGCCATCGTCGCTGAGCACTCAGGGAGAGCACTTGCGGATTCCCGCAAGCGTAAGTGGGAGGCCCGCAAGTCATCAGGGCGGCTATCCCGCCGATCGATCTCGGTCGCGTCGTGAGCCGGCACCCGGGCCGTCGGCACTGCTTCTTCGTCCTTCGCAGGCCGTGCCCCAATCACGTGCACCTGCAAGTCAGCAGGGTGGTCCCCGCAACCCGGCTGCAGGAGTCACTTGCTTCGTCTGCAACCAGAAGGGGCATTATGCGAACCAATGCCCTAAGAAGACAGGAGCAACCCCTCGTCCTAATGGAGGACGCGGGCAAGGAGGTGGTTCTTCTCAGGACCGGAAGATCGTCCCTACTACCCAAGTCATGGGTAGTGGTCGCGTCAACCTCATCTCAGCGGAGGAAGCACAGGAGGCACCTGACGTTGTGTTGGGTACGCTTTCTGTTAACTCTCATTCTGCTGCTTTGTTTGTTTGAGAGCATCTCATTCTTTGTTTACGAGTCTTTTCTCTGCTATTAGTGAGATCCTTTTACTCCATTGTTGGTCCCATTGCTCATTCGCTCTCTGGTTTGGAGTTGAGAGCTGAATGAGTGTAGGATGTCCCAATCGAGATCGAGGAGTGAGATTCTCCGCGAATCTTATCCTCCTCCATTCAGCAAGTCTAGATGTAATTCTTGGGATGGATTGGTTGTCTCAGCACAAGGGACACATCGATTGTGCCAAGAAGTGTGTCTCTCTATCTAGTCCTTGGTGAGCGGGTTAAGCTTTTGCAAGCCGCTTGCTTGGTCGCGTATCTTGGCTTGAAGTGAAGCCCGCTCTGGATATTAGTGAGGTCCCAACGGTTCGTGACTTCATTGATGTCTTTCCTGAAGATCTTTCAGGGATGCCGCTAGTTCGAGACCTCGAGTTTGTCATTGAGTTGGTTCCGTCGCCCGATTTCAAAGAGGCATTATCGGATGCCACCAAGCAGTGGTGGAGTTGAAGAAGCAACAATGAGCTGCAAGAAATAGGTTTCATCCGCCTAGCTCATCTCCGTGGGGTTGTCTCGCAATCTTCGTAAAGAAGAAGGACAATACTTTGCGCATGTGCGTGGATTACCGTCAAGCAATGAAGTAAGCGGTAAAGAACAAGTATCCATTGCCTGCATTGATGATCTCTTTGATCAATTAACTGGAGCTAGAGTATTCTCCAAGATTGATTTGAGAATGGGATATCATCAAGTTCGGAAACGGACCGAGGATATTCCAAAGACGGCTTTCTCAACTCGCTACTGCTTGTATGAATACACCGTCATGTCATTTGGCTTAACCAATGCTCCCGCCTTGTTCATGAACCTCATGAATTCGGTATTCATGGAGTATTTGGATAAGTTTGTCGTGGTCTTCATTGATGATATTCTTATCTATTCCAAGGATAATGAGGAACATGATGAGCATCTGAGGCTTGTGTTAGGTAAGCTTCGTGAGCACCGGTATGCGCGAAGTTGACAAGTGCGCGATACGGTTGAAGGAGGTGGCCTTTTTGGGTCATATCCTTTCAGCAGGAGGCGTAGCCGTTGATCCTAGCAAGGTCAGCGATGTTCTTTCATGGATCCAGCCTACTTCGGTAACCGAAGTGCGGAGTTTTCTTGGTTTAGCGGGATATTATCGCCGTTTTATCGAGAACTTCTCCAAGATCGCGGCCGATGGCGAAGTTGCTTAAGAAGGACAAGAAGTTCTTGTGGTCCGATGCTTGTGAGAAAGCTTCCAAGTACTTAAGAAGCGTTTGACCACGCTCCGAGTCCTCGTTCTTCCGATATTCACGGGCTTGATATCTTCTGCGATGCTTCTCGGCGAGGACTCGGTTGTGTCCTTATGCAAGAAGGCAAGGTAGTGGCCTATGCATCAAGGCAATTGAGACCTCATGAACTCAACTATCCCACCCATGACTTGGAATTGGCTGCCGTGATTCATGCACTTAAGATTTGGCGACATTACCTAATCGGTAATTGTTGTGAAGTGTATTCTGATCACAAAAGCCTAAAGTATTTGTTCACCCAACCGGATCTGAATCTCAGGCAAAAGAGATGGTTGGAGTTGGTCAAGGATTATGACATGGGTATTCACTACCATCCGGGCAAGGCTAATATTGATTATGACATGGGTATTCACTACCATCCGGGCAAGGCTAATATTGTTGCCGATGCGCTTAGTCGCAAAGCTCATTGCAATGCCTTGTTGCTCCAGGGGCGTCAGCCCACCCTTCGGGAGGAGTTTCAGCGTCTCAACCTAGGTTTGGTTGAGCATGGTTCCCTCGCTGCCTTGGTTGTGCAACCAACCTTGGTGGATCGGATTAAGGTCGCTCAGCAATCGGATGCTGGGGTGAGCCGCATCAAGGAAAATGTCAAGAACGGAACAGCCAAGTGCTTTTCTAAGGATGAGCATGGTGTTGTAAGGTTCGGGCAACGCGTGGTGGTTCCAAAGGACATGGAATTGCGGGATTTGATTCTCCGTGAAGCCCATGATTCGCCTTTGTCTATTCATCCCGGGGCCACAAAGATGTATCAAGATCTCCGTCAGAGATTTTGGTGGACCCAAATGAAGAGGGAAATTGCGAAGTTCGTTGCCGAGTGCAACGTGTGTCGTCGTGTCAAGGCCGAGCATCGTCGTCAGGATCGCTTGACCTTTGCCTATTCCTGAATGGAAGTGGGATTCGATCGGGATGGATTTTATCACCGGTCTACCTCGTACTTCCAATGGCAATGATGCCATCTGGGTCGTCATTGATCGGCTAACTAAGGTGGCTCACTTCCTTCCAGTCAAGACGGATCTCCGTGTAGGTCTGTTGGCGGATCTCTACATTGCCCGCATCGTGAGCTTACATGGGGTACCCAAGACAATTGTCTCGGATCGTGGTTCTCTCTTCATCTCTCGCTTTTGGCAAAATTTGCAAGAGGCTATGGGAACTCATCTCACCTTTAGCACAGCATATCACCCCCAAACTGATGGTTAGACCGAAAGGGTCAACCAAGTGTTGGAAGACATGCTTCGTGCTTGTGTTCTCTCATATGGAAAGAATTGGGAGAAATGCTTGCCATTTGCTTGAGTTTTCCTACAACAACGATTTTGGGCCGTCTCGGCATGGCACCTTTTGAGGCCTTATACGGGAGAAAGTGCCGAACCCCGTTGAATTGGTCGGAGACGGGCGAAAGACCTTTCTTTGGTCCAGACTTGATCAATGAGGCCGAAAGTCAAGTCCAGCTTATTCGCGATCGTTTACGCACAGCTCAATCCAGGCAAAAGAGCTATGCGAATCGCCGTCGACGTGAATTGAGCTTTGAGCCTAATGACTTTGTTTATCTCAAAGTCTCTCCTTTGAAGGGCCATCAACGTTTCGGCGTCAAGGGCAAGTTAGCTCCTCGATATGTCGGTCCTTACCGCGTTATCGAGAAGAAAGGAGCTGTTGCCTATAAGTTGGAATTGCCAGCTGCACTCGAGGGAGTACATGATGTTTTTCATGTGTCCCAACTAAATAAGTGCCTCCGTGTTCCAACAGAGGAAGCTCCGTTGGAAACTCTCGATGTCCAAGAAGATTTGACCTATCGCGAGCACCCTGTTCGCATACTCGATGAGGCTGAACGAAGAACAAGGAATAAAACGATCAGATTCCTCAAAGTTCAGTGGTCGAACCATTCTGAGGATGAGGCTACTTGGGAAAGAGAAGATCGTCTCCGTGCAGACTATCCATCTTTCTTTGCCGAGTGAGCCAAATCTCGGGACGAGATTTTTGTAAGGGGGGGAGGTTTTGTAACATCCCAAAAATGGATTCGTGTTTCAAATGTAAGAAAATTAGGAGAAATTAAAACTTTTCTTGCATCTGGAAGTCACAATCAAAATCCTCATTTGACTCTAATCAAAATCCTCCTTATCATAGATCTTGTGCCAAACCCTTGGAAATATTTTCCCTGAGTTCTAGGGAGGCTTGGCAACACCTCTGAATTATCTCATGATTTTTAGAAATTATTTGATAATTTTTGGAGGCGAGTCAAAGCTTGGTCAAACCCTATTTCTTCTCTTACGGAATTCTTTGGAGAAAATTCGGTGCATAAAAATCTCGAAAGTTTTATGGGAGGTTCCTCTGCGGTCGACAAGCTCGATTAAAATTTCATAAATTTTGGAGTTTGCTTGTTACCTCAAATAATTCCTCGAAAATCGGATGTTAGGATTCAAACCCTAAGCGGTTTGCACTATTAGTAGGTTCGAATCGGACTCGGGCTCGAGCCACTTTACTCGGTCGATCCACTAAGCGTGTCCTTTCGATCGTTGGGCGCTAGGGTCGTGGCCGTTGGATCGGTATCGAGCGGTCTTCGACGGCCGAGCGATGGAGTCGTTGTAAACCACCCGATCTAACTCGGTAGTTGGATCGGCATCGAGCGATCTTCGACCGGCCGAGCGGCTGGATCGTTTCAATCCGCTCGATCTAGCCCACCGTTCGATTTCAACCCGGCGACCAGCGAGTCGTCTCCTTCCGATGTCGCGCGCGTGAGCCACGCCATTGCGTGCGCGAGAAGGAAGCGATTGCGTCACGATCCACTCTATGGTCGCCTTTAAGCGGCTAGCTCTGCGCGCATTAAATGCCTGTCGCGCTCATCCCTGAGAAGGTCATGATTCAACTGCTCCCATCGCTCTCGAAGTTCTCTCATGGCAGTGTTGACCCGACTGGAAAATCCGGCCGTTGCTCACTGCCATTGCTCTATTTAAACTCCTTTGCTTCACCGTTAGCTTCCTTTAGCACTTTCGCAACTCCAGCTAGCACTCACCAGCTTGCTTGAGCTGCAGTTCCTCGCAATCTCTTCGACCGCCATTGTTGAGTGTGGAGCTTCGGTGGAGGCGGTGCAGCGGGGGATTTCTTCTTCGAGTCCTTGCCCCCTCTGCTCCCCCTTTACTCTTTGGAGCTTAACTCTCACTCGGTTTGGTTCTCTCTTTGCCCAGGTCGCTGGGTCTTAGTGAGAACCTTACCGCCGCCGTTCGGTCACTCGTCGCCGGAGCCACTCCGTGGGTCTCTGGTCGTTCTTCAGCTCAGGTAAGTTCGTGTTGCCCTGTAGGAGCTTAGGTGTGTTTTCGTTTTTCTTTGGTATTGTTCGTTCGGGGGTCCTCCCGAGCCATACCTACTCGGCCACACTCGGGTGGTGAATACGCCGTTCGGCCATACTCCGACCAAGATTTGCCGCCCGGTCGAACCGTTAAACTTTAGACACTCATCCCGCCCTTGGTGGCGCATTTGTTGTGGTCGAGAAGCCGCCGAGCGGCCGGCAAAGCGTGCGGGGGCGCGCCTCGTGGTGAATTCGACCGATCCGCGTAGCAGTCGTTCGACGGATGCGATGTTATGATGGGTCAATAGGTCGTCCCGTAGTCCCCGGAAGTGCCCCTTATACATATAGGGGAGAGGCCTACCGAGTGATTGTAAGTTCTCCTACAATCACCCCTATAGTCGTAAGTCTCGCTACGACTATGGCGTGGTCATACGTACTTCTACGACGTGTACCAAGTCGTGAGTCATCTCGACTAGTACCCGATCGTAAGTGCTTCTACCACTAGTACCTAGTCGAAAATGCTCTCACGACTAGTACCCAGTCGTACGTCCTTCTACGACCACTATCTGGTCGTAAATCCTTCCACGACTATTGTTCAGTCGTAGGTTCTGCTACGACCACTACCTGGTCGTAAGACTTTCTTTCGGTCGTAGTTTTGGCATTAAGAATCCAAATCAATTGGTTCTTGTTGCTAAATTCTTTATAAATCAGTACCTTGCTTCGGTAAGATTTTCAGAATTTTTGGAGAAAGTTTGCTGTTGAGTCTTTGCATTTTATTCGTTCTTATCGATTGCTTTTCGCCTTCTCGTTAGGATCCGAAGAGCACATTGACAATATTGTCGATCCTCCGCAACATCCTGACCCTCAGCAAGCAAGCAAGCAGTTTGATCATGTTAATCCCATTACTTTTCAAGTCTAATATCTTGTTTACAAATCATATGTATGCATGCTTTTGTGTCAAATTAGTTTTTCCGATTAGAGGTAGTTATTCCTATTGCACTGTTGTCCTCAAATTGTTATCCCCTGCGACAAACATAAGTTATTAATATTGCTGGTGAATTAGAGCCCGGTGATCTAATTATGCTCTTTTATTGTCTTCCCGGTGTCATGCTTAGCAATGCTTAGCTGTCGGTAGTATGGGGCAGTCGTCGACTTAGTCGATGACCTTGATCACACAAATATAATTATTACTCCATTATGTCCAGCACCTTGTGCTTTGTTACTTTGTAAAGGCAAAAACTAAAAATAAAACTGTTTTCGACTTGGGCACAATGGTATGTTGGTGTGATTTGTTGGTGTGAATGGAATGGTGCCTAGGTCATCAAGGACCGAGTTACTTGTGTCACTAAGCCAAGCGCTTATGCGTGCTAACCACGCGAGAGGGATATGGGACCTCTCTTGACTTAGTACTTTGGCGTGGGTTATCTCCGAGTCGCAGGAGGGGGTTGTGTGTGTTGTGTGAAACATGATATGTGTTCTCGGTGTTCTTGTGTTGGGTGTGCGGTGGTGGAGATTCCGGGTAGGCTCTCCACCTCGAGGAGCATTGTAGTTGTCCAAGGCTTTACCTGAGACGGGTAGTTGACCGAGGCTTTACAATGACTCTGACACAACTGTGAGACCCCGGTTTATCCGGCTTGTAATGCTTAACCATCCACTTGGTCCTAGCATCACAAATCAGATAATCCGAGACTCGAGACATGTATACTTCCCAGAGTGCAGTATACACACCTCTTTACAAAGTTCATGCATCAATTCCATTCATTCACATAGAACCGAAACATAAACAACAACCAGAACATAACATAAATAAAGGATAGTCATTACAAAAGAGAGGCCAACCGGCCAAATGACAAATACATAAAGAAATTTAACAGCGGAAGCAAAAGTGCCATAAGATGGCCATAAACAAAAGAGCCAATCAGTGTGCCTTTAACCCACAAGGCAACCGACCGGACCGCCAAGCTAGTCGTCGAATCCACAGCACAACTCACAAAAGTGAGGCCCTTGGGGCTCACCTTCGTCCTCTGCAAACAAAAGCGACCAAAGAAAAGCGGGTGAGTACTTTGAATGTACTACTTAAGATATATAAGAATGATAATGACTGAACAATAACTATATGCAAGCTTATTTAAGTGGATCAGGCTAGGACTCAAAGTTTTAAGCATAAAGCAAGTTTTATTTGCAATAATGTAATAGATTGAAAGCAATTTAACAAATCTGTTTTTAATGTTCAAATGATCGTAAATGACAACAATATAACAGTAGATAGACAACAACAATCCTGGAAGTGGCTAAACCATTAGCCACCACAACAATAGCATGAATTACCCATTCATGCCAACCATGTCAAATTTTAATTTTTAAAAGGTTGTAGTCTAGTTCTTGCGACCTTACCAAGCATGTCCATAACCTAGGGCGAGGCTATTCGAATAGTTTTATCCTGCAGGTGTACCAATGTACCCACACGCTTGGACCGCCTTTTGCCAAGCTATTAAGCACACTTGAGGTAGGTATGCACGCACGGCTAAGTCCTACGAGACATTTCCAATATTGTGAATTATTCACGAGCCGCCCGTATGGATAGAAACCCATACGTTGTGTCTGAGTCATTGTAAAGCCTCGGTCAACTACCGTCGCGAGTAAAGCCTTGGACAACTACAATGCTCCTCGAGGTGGAGAGCCTACAGGAATCTCCACCACCGCACACCCAACACAAGAACACCGAGAACACATATCATGTTTCACACAACACACACAACCCCTCCTGCGACTCGGAGATAACCCACGCCAAAGTACTAAGTCAAGAGAGGTCCCATATCCCTCTTGCGTGGTTATACGCAAAGCGCTTGGCTTAGTGACACAAGTAACTCGGTCCTTGATGACCTAGGCACCATTCAATCACACCAACAGATCACACCAACATACCATTGTGCCCAAGTCTAAAACGATTTTATTTTCAGTTTTGACTTTACAAAGTAACAAAGCACAAATCTTTGGACATAATGGAATAATAAATAAATGTGTGATCAAGATCATCGACTAAAATCGATGATCGCCCAATACTACCGACATCTAAGCATTTCTAAGCATGACATCGAAAAGATAATAAAAGAGCATAATTAAATCACGGGCTCTAATTCACCAAATGATATTAATAACTTATGGTTGTGGCGAGGATAACAATTTAATGGCAACAATGCATTAGGAATAACTACCTCTAAGCAGGACAAAAATAATTGGACACAAAAGCAATGCATACATATAATTTGTAAACAAGATATTAGACTTTGAAAGTAATGGGACATTTATGATCAAATATCTTGCACGCTTGTTGTGGGTCAAGGTGTTCTTGAGGATCAACAATATTATCAATGTGCTCTTGGTCCTAACGAAAGCAAAAGCAACCGATAAGAACGAATAAAATGCAAAGACCCAACAGTAAACTCCTCCAAAAATTCTAAAATTTTACAGTAGCAAGGTCTTGATTTATAATGAATTTAGCAACAAGAACCAATTGATTTGGATTCTTAATGCCAAAGATATGACCAAAACAATTTTGCTCAGCTTTTATAAATCAAAATGCTACTATTCATTAGCAAAATTTCTGGAGCTATACTGAGTTTGGAAACATTTTTAAATTAAAGTCTAATTAAAAACATAACCCACAAAATTTGAATCAACGAAAAGGATTTGAAATGAATTAGTTATGCATTTTACAAGTTATCACATTTTGGTTGATAAATAAATCCTTTCGGAAAATCGAATTTAGAAATGGCGTGGCGAGCGAGGCGTCGATCTGGATCCAACGGCCCAAGCTCCCGGCGGCAGCGCGAACCTCAAACGTCAACCGTTGGATGCGGATCCAGCGGTTCCGCGTGGCCTGAGCGTTCGGTGGTCGAGCGTTCCGCGCGCTGTGAGCCGTCGATCTTGGATCCAACGATCCCCGCGGCAGCGAGCGAGCGCGCCACCCTACTCACCAGCCGTTGGATGAAAAACTAACGAACGAGATGCTACGGGAAGTTCGGCGGTCCGAACGTTCATTCCGATCTGCACCGTTGATCTTGGATCCAACGGATCACGGACCAAGCGCGCGGCAGACTCAAATTTTGGCGCGATCGAGCCGCGAATCTTAGGATCGACGGTCCATAATGACGCGCGCGTTCAAACTCCGTCTGTTTCGTCCGGCAAGACAAATGGCGGGAAGAACGGCTCATGCCACGGCGGCTCGTCGGCGGCGGTGCGAGCAAACGCCTAAAATGAGTCCTTAACACTCTTGCGCACACAATGGTACCAGCGGCGTTAGCTGCGGTGGTCCAGAACGCCGGCAAGCCGGAGAGAACCGAGGTGACCGCAAAGTGACGAAAACGAAAAATGCAAACGGCTCAGCTGCGGTCCAAGGGAGCGAGTGCCAATCAACTAGGGACTAAAGAGAGGTTACCTGAGTCCAAAGAAGGCGCAGAGGAGAGTCGAATCGGCTCGGGTGAAGAAGAGTAGCGGTTTCGGCCGAAACGGGGGCAATCCGAAATTGAGCTGCTCTCTTCTGCCAAAAGCCAAATTGACAGAGGGTTAATACTCTACGAGATGCCAAGTAATTGAGGAAGCAAAGGATTTGAGAGAGAATGCCCGGAACACCACTTTCACCGAAGAGGTTGGAGCTCCAACAATGGCGGCCGAGAGAAAATTCACGAAGGAGCTCACTCGGTGCACTAGCAGTGGTACTGAAGCTCAAGGGTGTTCAAAGGATGCTAAGGAAGCCTCTGGTAGAGTCTTATAGCCGGAGGAGCAAGAGGGGAGCAACGGCAAGAAAATGGCTTTGCGCGGTGTTGAGGTCGGCCGAGGCGGCGGCGAGTAACCGCAGGGAGGCGGCGATGGGGCGGCGGGACGGGAGCAATAATCTGGCGAGCCGTTGGCCAAAAAGGGGCCGCCGGGCTCTGCGGCGAGCGTCTTGTGCATGCCATCCTTTGTTGACTTCGGCCGAATTCGCGAAAGGAGGAAGGCGACGAGCGACGGCCGTTGGATTTAATCGGACGGTGAAATAGATCGGTTCGATTTCGCGATTCAAGCGCTCACTTACTCTGGACCGTGCGATGCTTGATCCAACGGCTCCACGGCGCGCCGGCGGCGACAGCGCCGGTGCGTTTAGTTGGTTCGACCGAGTCAAGTGGCTCGAGCGAGTCGGTTCGAACCCGAGGAAGTGCAAACCGGTTAAATTTGAATTTTAAACATCTGATTTTTGAGGAATTATTTGAGGTAGCAAACAAACTCCAAAATTTATGAAATTTTAACTGGAGCTTGCTGACAGCAGGAGGAACCTCCCATAAAATTTTCAGAGATTTTCATGCACTGAATTATTCTCCAGAAATTCCAGAAGAGAGGAAAATGGTGTTTGACCAGTTTGACTTGCCTCCAAAAATTATCAAATAATTTCTATAAATCCTGAGATAATTCAGAGGTGTTGCCAAGCCTCCCAAGAACTCAGGGAAAAGATTTCCAAGGGTTTGGCAAAAGACCTTTGCCAAGGAGGGTTTTTGATTAGGGTCAAAAGAGAGTTTAAATTGGATTTTCCATAATTCTTTTGAAAAGAATTACCAAAAATAGCCAAGTCTTCAAGATGCAAGAAAAGTTTTAGTTTCTTCTGATTTTCTTACATTTGAAACACAAACCCATATTTGGGATGTTACAAAACCTCCCCCCCTTACAAAAAATCTCGTCCCGAGATTTGGCTCACTCGGTAAAGAAAGATGGATAGTGCGCGGAGGCGATCTTCCCTTTCCCAAGTAGCTTCATCTTGTAATGGTTCGACCACTTGAACTTTGAGGAATCGATGGTTTTATTCCTCGTTCTTCGTTGACCTCATCGAGTATGCGAGCAGGTGCTCGCGATAGGTCAAATCTTCTTGGACATCAAGAGTTTCCAACGGAGCTTCCTCAGTTGGAACACGGAGGCACTTCTTTAGTTGGGACACATGGAAAACATCATGTACCCCCTCGAGTGCAGCTGGCAATTCCAACTTATAGGCAACAGCTCCTTTCTTCTCGATAACACGGTAAGGACCGACATATCGAGGAGCTAACTTACCCTTAACGCCAAAAGCGATGGCCCTTCAAAGGAGAGACTTTGAGATAAACAAAGTCATCGGGCTCAAAACTCAATTCACGACGACGGCGATTCGCATAGCTCTTTGCTGGATTGAGTACATGCGTAACGATCACGAATGAGTGGACTTGGCTCTCCGCTTCATTGATCGAGTCCGGACCAAAGAAAGGTCTTTCGCCTGTCTCAGACCAGTTCAACGGGGTTCTGCACTTTCTCCCGTACAAGGCCTCGAAAGGTGACATGCCAAGACCGGCTGGCTGTTGTTGTAGGAAAACTTCGGCAAATGGCAAGCATTTCTCCCAATTCTTTCCATAGGAGAGGACACAAGCACGAAGCATGTCTTCCAACACTTGGTTGACCCTTTCGGTCTGACCATCAGTTTGGGGGTGATAGGCTGTGCTAAAGGTAAGACGGGTCCCCATCGCCTCTTGCAAACTTTGCCAAAAGCGAGAGGTGAAAAGAGAACCACGATCTGAGACAATTGTCTTGGGTACTCCATGTAAGCTCACAATGCGGGCAATGTAGAGATCCGCCAAAAGACCTACATGGAGATCCGTCTTGACTGGAAGGAAATGAGCCACCTTAGTTAGCCGATCAATGACAACCCAGATGGCATCATTGCTCCTGGAGGTTCGGGGTAGGCCGGTGATAAAATCCATACCGATCGAATCCCACTTCCATTCGAGGAATAGGCAAAGGTGAAGATCCCGCTGGGCCGATGCTCGGCCTTGACACGACGACACACGTCGCGCTCGACAACGAACCGCAATTTCCCTCTTCATTGGGTCCACCAAAATCTCGGCGGAGATCTTGATACATCTTTGTGGCCGGATGAATAGACAAAGGCGAATCATGGGCTTCACGGAGGATCAAATTCCGCAATTCCATGTCCTTTGGAACCACAAGGCGTTGCCCGAATCTTACAACACTATGCTCATCCTCAGAGAAGCACTTAGCCGTTCCGTTCTTGACATTTTCCTTGATGTTGTTCACTCCAACATCTGATTGTTGGGCGATCTTGATCCGCTCCACTAAGGTTGGTTGCACAACCAAAGTAGCGAGGGAACCATGCTCAACCAATCCCAAGTTGAGACGCTGAAATTCCTTCAGAAGGGTGGGTTGGCGCTCCTGGAGCAACAAGGCATTGCAATGCGCTTTGCGACTGAGCGCATCGGCAACGACATTAGCCTTGCCCGGATGGTAGTGAATACCCATGTCATAGTCCTTGATCAACTCCAACCATCTCTTTTGCCTGAGGTTCAGATCTGGTTGGGTGAACAAATACTTTAGGCTTTTGTGATCCGAATACACTTCGCAACGATTACCGATTAGGTAATGTCGCCAAATCTTAAGTGCATGAATCACAGCAGCTAATTCCAAGTCATGGGTAGGATAGTTGAGTTCATGAGGTCTCAATTGCCTTGATGCATAGGCCACTACCTTGCCTTCTTGCATAAGGACACAACCGAGTCCTCGACGAGAAGCATCGCAAAAGATATCGAAGCTTCGATGAATATCGGGAAGAACGAGGACGGGAGCGGTGGTCAAACGCTTCTTGAGTGCTTGAAAGCTTTCTTCACAAGCATCGGACCACAAGAACTTCTTGTCCTTCTTGAGCAACTCCGTCATCGGCTTCGCGATCTTGGAGAAGTTCTCGATAAAGCGACGATAATATCCAGCTAAACCGAAAACTCCGCGCCGGTTACGAAGTAGGTGAACCCATGAAAGAACATCGCGACCTTGCTAGGATCAACGGCTCGCCTCCGCCGAAAGAACATGACCCAGAAGGCCACTTCCTTCAACCGTAACGCGCGACTTGTGAACTTTGCATACAGCTGATGCTCGCGAAGCTTGCCTAACACAAGCCTCAGATGCTCATCATGTTCCTCATCGTCCTTAGAATAGATAAGAATATCATCGATGAAGACCACGACAAACTTATCCAAATACTCCATGAATACCGAATTCATGAGGTTCATGAACAAAGCGGAGCATTGGTTAAGCCAAATGACATGACGGTATACTCATACAAGCCATAGCGAGTAGAGAAAGCCGTCTTTGGAATATCCTCCGGTCGTATCCGAACTTGATGATATCCCACTCTCAAATCAATCTTGGAGAATACTCGAGCTCCGGTTAATTGATCAAAGAGATCATCAATGCGGGGCAATGGATACTTGTTCTTACCGTTACCTCATTAAGCTTGACGGTAATCAACGCACATGCAAAGTATTGTCCTTCTTCTTTACGAAGATTGCCGGACAACCCACGGAGATGAGCTAGGCGAATGAATCCTTTTCTTGCAGCTCATTGATTGCTTCTTCAACTCCACCAACTCGTTCGGTGGCATCCGATAGTGCCTCTTTGAAATCGGGGCAGTACCGGGAACCAACTCAATGACAAACTCGAGATCTCGAACTGGTGGCATCCCTGGAAGAGCTTCAGGAAAGACATCAACGAAGTCACGAACTGTGGGGACTTCACTAATATCTAGAGCGGGCTTCGCTTCAAGTGCGAAGAGATGCGGTCCTAGCGCTTTGGCGAAAAGCGAACCCGCCGCGGAAGGACTAGATAGAAACACACTTCTTGGCGCAATCGATTTGTCCCTTATGCTGAGACAACCAATCCATACCAAGAATTACATCTAAACTTGCTGAATGGAGGAGAATAAGATTCGCAAGGAATCTTCCTCCCTCGATTTCAATTGGGACATCCTTACACTCAGATTCAGCTCTCAACTCCGAACCCGGAGAGCGAATGAGCAACGGGACCAACAAAGGAGTAAAAAGGAGCTCACTAATAGCAGAAAAGACTCGAAACAAAAGAATGAGATGCTCTGAATCAAACAAAGCGAAGAGCGTAATGAGAGTTAGCAGAGAAGTGTACCCAAAGACGGCGTCGGTGCCTCCCGTGCCTCCTCTGCGGAGATGAGGTTGACGCGACCACTACCCACACCTTGGGTAGTAGGGACTATCTTCGAGTCCTGAGAAGAACCACCTCCGCCCGCGTCCTCCATTAGGACGAGGGGTCTCTCGTCTTCTTAGGGCATTGGTTCGCATAATGCCCCTTAGGCCGCAGCGGCAAGTGACCCGGCGGCCGGGTTGCGGGGCCACCTGGCGACTCGCAGTGCACGTGATTGGGGCACGGCTGCGAAGCGAAGGGCAGTCTTGTGGCCTCGGCCTTTGGTGCCGGGTCACGACGCGACCCGAGACGGATCAAACAGGGATAGCCGGCCTAGATGACTTATGGGCCTCCACTTACGCTGCGGGAATCCACAAGCGCTCTCCCGAGTGCTCGGCGACGATGGCCTTGTCCACCAAGGCCGAAAATCTGGAAGTCGACGATGGATAGCTTCTGCCGCTCCTCGGACAAACCATCCTTGAACTTCTCCTCGCTTGGCCTCATCGGTGGCCACCTCCTCCGAGCATAACGAGCCAAATGGTTGAACTCGTGATAGGTACTCAGAATCGTGAAACGCCTTGTCCGAGCGACAAGAACTCCTTCTTCTTGACCTCATCGGCCGGAAGGAATGTGACTGACGAAGGCGGTGCGGAACTCCTCCCAAGTGACGGTGTGGCGTCACAGTGCATGGCGAAAGCTCTCCCACCACGACAAAGCTGCGCCCTCCGGTGGTGCGATGCGAACAGCGCCTTCGTGCTCACGCAGCTGCGCTATGCGGAGCTTCCGCTCCACGAGCGAAGCGATCGTCTGCGTCAAGCGGTCCTCGGACACGAGAATGTGGGGGTCGGGTGCGAAGAAACTCCGCAAGTCCCCACGCGGTGGTGCCCACTCCCTTGACCGGATCACAAGCACCGGTAAGGGCGGAAGTGTTGCGCGCGATGACGCCCGTAAGAACCTCCTCCTCTCCTCGCACGGTTGCGCTCGATCCAAGAAGGACCTCGGCCATGGTCGGAGGAGGAGGAAATCCTCGTCGGACCACTGATCGCCTTGGCCGCTACGAGTCGGCCCGCCATCCTTACAAGAGACTTGGGTTAAAAATCTAGACCAAAAAGCGAAATGAAGCAAAAAGCTAACGACTAGGGAATGGAATATCACTCTAATCGAAGCCAAAACAGCAAGTACATAACTTTAAAAGCGCTTATAAAAGACTCCAAAGATAGCAAGGAATCATAAAACCAAAGCTCAACTTCCCAATGCAACTAACCCGTATTGAATGAACGAGTAATTGTTTGAGAAGGTAAAAATCAGAAGGTCAAGGTAAGATCTAATACCACTTAAGATCAAGGCTAAATCAGCGAAAATAGTGTTAGATACATAGCTAACTAGTATCACATCCTACCCTTTTATTCCCACAAGTCTTAGTTGATTAAACTCTCATTTTCTACCCCATTAGAAACCATCGAGCTTGCTGTCCGGAAATTGAGGTCGCTGTAGTGATTTTGCATCCAAGCTCCCAGTCGAAGTCTTCCATTCTAGAAACTTCAAAATCTGGCACACTTCAATTTGCCGAGCTCAGTGGCCCTATCAAAAACCATTGAGCTCATTATCTGAAATTGAGGCGTCTTGTCCAGATTCGCATCAAGTCTCTAGCCAAATCTTCATCCGAAACTTCAAAAACCCTAAGCACTTCAATTTGCCAAACTCAGTGGTTCCCAAAACCCATTTAATCGATAACACTACCTTTGAAAAGGAGATGAGAGGAAAACAACTTTCAAAACTCAAATTAGAGTAAGATGAGAAGAGAAAGCTACGATAGGTAAGGAATAAAATCTGAGAATTCCTTAAGCTTTCATAAATCATTTGACACTTTGAAAATAAAGTTTTCCAAAACATCCTAAAGACGACCAAGTTGGGTTACTACGGTCAGTATGGCTCTGATACCAAACCTTGTCAGACCCCGGTTTATCCGGCTTGTAATGCTTAACCATCCACTTGGTCCTAGCATCACAAATCAGATAATCCGAGACTCGAGACATGTATACTTCCCAGAGTGCAGTATACACACCTCTTTACAAAGTTCATGCATCAATTCCATTCATTCACATAGAACCGAAACATAAACAACAACCAGAAGATAACATAAATAAAGGATAGTCATTACAAAAGAGAGGCCAACCGGCCAAATGACAAATACATAAAGAAATTTAACAGCGGAAGCAAAAGTGCCATAAGATGGCCATAAACAAAAGAGCCAATCAGTGTGCCTTTAACCCACAAGGCAACCGACCGGACCGCCAAGCTAGTCGTCGAATCCACAAAGACAACTCACAAAAGTGAGGCCCTTGGGGCTCACCTTCGCCCTCTGCAGAACAAAAGCAAACCCAAAGAAAGCGGGTGAGTACTTTGAATGTACTCGCAAGATATATAAGAATGATAACAGACCTGAACAATAACTATATGCAAGCTTATTTAAGTGGATCAGGCTAGGACTTAAAGTTTTAAGCATAAAGCAAGTTTTATTTGCAATAATGTAATAGATTGAAAGTAATTTAACAAATCTGTTTTTAATGTTCAAATGATCGTAAATGACAACAATATAACAGTAGATAGACAACAACAATCACGAAGTGGCTAAACCATTAGCCACCACAACAATAGCATGAATTACCCATTCATGCCAACCATATCAAATTTTAATTTTTAAAAGGTTGTAGTCTAGTTCTTGCGACCTTACCAAGCATGTCCATAACCTAGGGCGAGGCTATTCGAATAGTTTTATCCTGCGCAGGGTGTACCAATGTACCCACACGCCTGGACCGCCTTTTGCCAAGCTATTAAGCACACTTCCAAGGTATGCAGCACGGCTAAGTCCTACGAGACATTTCCAATATTGTGAATTATTCACGAGCCGCCCGTATGGATAGAAACCCATACGTTGTGTCGGAGTCATTGTAAAGCCTCGGTCAACTACCCGTCGCAGGTAAAGCCTTGGACAACTACAATGCTCCTCGAGGTGGAGAGCCTACCCGGAATCTCCACCACCGCACACCCAACACAAGAACACCGAGAACACATATCATGTTTCACACAACACACACAACCCCCTCCTGCGACTCGGAGATAACCCACGCCAAAGTACTAAGTCAAGAGAGGTCCCATATCCCTCTCGCGTGGTTAGCACGCATAAGCGCTTGGCTTAGTGACACAAGTAACTCGGTCCTTGATGACCTAGGCACCATTCCAATCACACCAACAGATCACACCAACATACCATTGTGCCCAAGTCTAAAACGATTTTATTTTCAGTTTTTGACTTTACAAAGTAACAAAGCACAAATGCTGGACATAATGGAATAATAAATAAATGTGTGATCAAGATCATCGACTAAAATCGATGATCGCCCAATACTACCGACATCTAAGCATTTCTAAGCATGACATCGAAAAGATAATAAAAGAGCATAATTAAATCACCGGGCTCTAATTCACCAGCGATATTAATAACTTATGGTTGTGGCAGGGGATAACAATTTAATGGCAACAATGCATTAGGAATAACTACCTCTAAACAGGACAAAAATAATTGGACACAAAAGCAATGCATACATATAATTTGTAAACAAGATATTAGACTTTGAAAGTAATGGGACATTTATGATCAAATATCTTGCCTGCTTGCTGTGGGTCAAGGTGTTGCTGAGGATCAACAATATTATCAATGTGCTCTTCGGGTCCTAACGAGAAAGCAAAAAGCAACCGATAAGAACGAATAAAATGCAAAGACCCAACAGTAAACTCCCTCCAAAAATCCTAAAATTTTTACAGTAGCAAGGTCTTGATTTATAACGAATTTAGCAACAAGAACCAATTGATTTGGATTCTTAATGCCAAAGATATGACCAAAACAATTTTGCTCAGCTTTTATAAATCAAAAATGCTACTATTCATTAGCAAAAATTTCTGGAGCTATACTGAGTTTGGAAACATTTTTAAATTAAAGTCTAATTAAAAACATAACCCACAAAATTTGAATCAACCGAAAAGGATTTGAAATGAATTAGTTATGCATTTTACAAGTTATCACATTTTTCAGTTGGTAAATAAATCCTTTCGGGAAAATCAGAATTTAGAAATGACGTGGCCGAACGAGGAGCGTCGATCTCGGATCCAACGGCCCAAGCTCCGGCGCTGACGCGCGCGCGCGAAACCTCAAACGTCAACCGTTGGATCTGGATCCAACGGTTCACGTGGCCCAGAGCGTTCGGTGGTCCGAACGTTCACGCGCACGCGAGCCGTCGATCTTGGATCCAACGATCCCCACGCGCGGCAACAGAACGAACGCGCCACCCTACTCACCAGCCGTTGGATGAAAAACTAACGAACGAGATGCTACGGGAAGTTCGGCGGTCCGAACGTTCATTCCGATCTGCACCGTTGATCTTGGATCCAACGGATCACAGACCAAGGCACGCGACAGACTCAAATTTTCGGCGCGATCCCGAGCCGCAGATCTTAGGATCGACGGTCCATAATGACGCACGTTCAAACTCCGTCCTGTTTTCGTCCGGCAAAACAAATGACGGGGAAGAACGGCTCGCCGCCGGCGGCTCTGGCCGCGGCGGTGCGAGCAAACGCCTAAAATGAGTCCTTAACACTCTTGCGCACACAATGGTACCACGGCAAGGCTGCGGTGGTCGAACGCGGCAGTGGCGGAGAGAACCGAGGTGACCGCAAAGTGACGAAAACGAAAAATGCAAACGGCTCAGCTGCGGTCCAAGGGAGCGAGTGCCAATCAACTAGGGACTAAAGAGAGGTTACCTGAGTCCAAAGAAGGCGCAGAGGAGAGTCGAATCGGCTCGGGTGAAGAAGAGTAGCGGTTTCGGCCGAAACGGGGGCAATCCGAAATTGAGCTGCTCTCTTCTGCCAAAAGCCAAATTGACAGAGGGTTAATACTCTACGAGATGCCAAGTAATTGAGGAAGCAAAGGCTTTGAGAGAGAATGCCCGGAACACCACTTTCACCGAAGAGGTTGGAGCTCCAACAATGGCGGCCGAGAGAAAATTCACGAAGGAGCTCACTCGGTGCACTAGCAGTGGTACTGAAGCTCAAGGGTGTTCAAAGGATGCTAAGGAAGCCTCTGGTAGAGTCTTATAGCCGGAGGAGCAAGAGGGGAGCAACGGCAAGAAAATGGCTTTGCGCGGTGTTGAGGTCGGCCGAGGGCGACGGGGGCAGGTAACCGCAGGGGAGACGGCGACTGTGGGGGCGGCCGGACGGGAGCAATAAATGCGGCAGAGCCGTTGGCCAAAAGGGGGACGCGACTGGGCTCTGCCGAAGCGTACTGTGCACGCCATCACTGTTGACTTCGGCCGAATTCGCGAGCGGAGGAAGACAACGAACGACGACCGTTGGATTTAATCGGACGGCTGAAATAGATCGGTTCGATTTAAACGATTCAAACGCTCACTTACTCCTGGACCGTGCGATGCTGATCCAACGGCTCACGACGCGCGCGCCCGAGCGACCGCGCCGGTGCGTTTAGTTGGTTCGACCGAGTCAAGTGGCTCGAGCCCGAGTCCGGTTCGAACCCGAGGAACAGTGCAAACCAGTTAGAATTTGAATTTTAAACATCTGATTTTTGAGGAATTATTTGTGGTAGCAAACAAACTCCAAAATTTATGAAATTTTAACTGGAGCTTGCTGACAGCAGGAGGAACCTCCCATAAAATTTTCAGAGATTTTCATGCACTGAATTATTCTCCAGAAATTCCAGAAGAGAGGAAAATGGGGTTTGACCAGTTTGACTTGCCTCCAAAAATTATCAAATAATTTCTAAAAATCATGAGATAATTCAGAGGTGTTGCCAAGCCTCCCAAGAACTCAGGGAAAAGATTTCCAAGGGTTTGGCAAAAGACCTTTGCCAAGGAGGGTTTTTGATTAGGGTCAAAAGAGAGTTTAAATTGGATTTTCCATAATTCTTTTGAAAAGAATTACCAAAAATAGCCAAGTCTTCAAGATGCAAGAAAAGTTTTAGTTTCTTCTGATTTTCTTACATTTGAAACACAAACCCATATTTGGGATGTTACAACAACGTATGGGTTTCTATCCATACGGGCGGCTCGTGAATAATTCACAATATTAGAAAGGTCTCGTAGGACTTAGCCGTGCCGGCATACCTTCGGAAGTGTGCTTAATAGCTTGGCAAAAAGGCGGTCTAGCGTGTGGGTACATAGGTACACCCCTGCAGGGATAAAACTATTCGAATAGCCTCGTCCTAGGTTATGGACATGCTTGGTAAGGTCGTGCAAGAACTAGACTACAACCTTTTAAATTAAAATTTGTCATGGGTGGTATGAATGGGTAATTCATGCTATTGTTGTGGTGACTATGGGTTAGTCACTTCCAGGACTGTTGTTGTCATCTATCTACTGTTATATTGTTGTCTTTTACGATTATTTGAACATTAAAAACTGATTTGTTAACTTGCTTTTAAATGTACTATCGTATTGCAAATAAAATTTGCTGTATGCTAAAAATGAAACATACAACCTCCACTCGATAAGCTTGCATATAGTTATGTAAAGGTCTGTTACTCTACACGTAAGTCTTGCGAGTACATTCAAAGTACTCACCCGGCTTTGCTGGGCTCTTTGTTGCAGGAGAGGAAGGTGAGCCCCAAGGGCCTCACTTTTGTGAAATGTGCTGTGGATTCGACGACTAGCTTGGCGGTCCGGTCGGTTGCCTTGTGGGTTAAAGGCACACTGGTCGGCTCTTTTGTTTTTGGCCATCTTATGGCACTCTTGCTTCCGCTGTTTATTTCTTTTGTCTACGTATGTATTGGCCGGTCGGCCTCTCTTTTGTAATATCTATCTTTTATTTATGTTAACATTGCTGCTTTTCTTGCTTCGGTTCTATGTGAATGAATGGAATTGATGCATGAACTTTGTAAAGAGGTGTGTATACTGCATTTCTGGGAAGTATACATATCTCGAGTCTCGGATCATCTGATTTGTGATGCTAGGACCGAATGGATGGTTAAGAATTACAAGTCGGATAAACCGGGGTCTCACACCTGTGACTTAGCAAATGCTACCAGTTGGGATAAGAGTTTGCCGTATGCAGAATTCTCGTACAAAAACAGTTATCAAGCCAGTTTGCAGATGTCACCATTTGAAGCTTTGTATGGTCGTGCCTGCAGAACTCCATTAAATTGGTCAAAGACAGCTGAACGTGTAGTGTTCAGGCCAGATATTATTCAGGAAGCCGAAGAACAAGTTGCTATGATCAGAGTAAGACTAAAGATAGCCCAGTCCAGGCAAAAGAGTTATGCCGATAATAGTCGCCGTGACCTCCGCTTTGAACCAGAGGATTTTGTGTATCTTCGAGTTACTCCGCTCTGAGGTGTTAAGAGATTCCACACCAAACGGAAGCTTGCCCCAAGGTATGTGGGTCCGTTCAAGATTTTGGAACACCGAGGAGAAGTTGCGTACCAGTTGGAGCTACCACAGTCGTTGGCAGGAGTGCATGATGTCTTTCATGTCTCTCAGCTGAAGAAGTGTCTTCGTGTGCCAGAAGAGCAGACCCCGTTGGAGTCAATTGAACTGAAGGAATATCTCACGTACAACAAACAGCATGTTAGGATTTTGGATGTCGCAGAGCGCCGCACCAGAAGCAAGACCGTTCGTTTCTGCAAAGTCCAGTGGAGTAACTACTCAGAAGGAGAAGCAACGTGGGAACGTGAAGAAGAGTTGAAAGCCGAGTTCCCGAGCCTTTTCTCTAGCTAGCCTGAATCTCGGGGTCGAGATTCCCTTAAGGGGGGAGGTTTGTAACATCCTAATTTTTAGAGCTTTAAAAATCCTTCAAATAGTGGTAGTGAGAAAATTCACCATTTGGATTTATTTGAATATTAATTTAAAAGCTTAATATGGACTTTAAGGACAAACCGATTTAATGTGCTTAATTCCAACATCAACAATGGCCAAACTTATTTTACTTGGATTCTATTTGCTTGGATATATTTTATAGAATTTTATAGAATTTTTCCAAGATCATTTGCTATTTTCTAATTGCTATTTGCATTTTCTGGATTTATTAAAAAGAAAAATCTATTTAAATCCCTCGGAACAATGTTGGGCCGAAGCCCAACACTATTCCAGCGCGACACCATCTCGCCGCTTCGGCGCGCCCTCGCCGTTGGATGCTTGACGCGCGCTGCCTCGTTTCGATCGGACGACGCGCTCAACCCCGCCTTCCTCTGTTGGATGATCGCCGTGTGGCCTCGCCGCCCGATCTCGCCGCCGCTCGCCCGCCTCACCGCGTTGCCGGTGGGACCATCATGGTCGCTGCGTCTCGCGCCTTCTTCTTCCTCGCGCCTGTCGTTCGCGCCATTCTTTGGAGCTTGAAGCTTCGTCCGACAAAACCGATTCGGTTGCTGATTCTTCGCGCCGACCCGATCAAATCGTATCTCTGTTTATTTCATATCTTTTACAAACCGAATCAAACCCCGAATTTCTCTCAATCTCCGAGAATCAAGGATTTCAAAACCCGGCCGTTTCGCACCCGAATTGGGGATTTCCAATTCCGGCGTCCCCCGGGCCTATAAATACCCCCCTTAGGATCGCCTAGTCCGCCGCAACCCAGAGCCACCACCCTCGTCTCCCCGATCACCCTAGCACCGCCGCAATCCAGGTTTTAGTGTTTTCGGCCGAGCTTCTTCTCCGAGCTTCTGGAAATCTCCGGGCTTTACCCTTCTTCATGTTGCTCTTAATTTCCTTAATATTGGCATCTTCAATTTGAGCTTCCTTGATCTGATTCCGCAAAGTGGGTTGAACTTCTAAGGCAGCTAGGTAACCTTCCTCAACCAACTCTAACTCGAGCTTCTGGAACTCTTCATGTAGGGCTGGCTGATTTTCCTTGATCGTCAGGGTATTGCAGTAGACTTTTCTACTCAAGGCATCTGCCACAACATTAGCTTTGCCTGGGTGGTAATGGATTCCAATATCATAATCCTTGATTAACTATAACCATCTTCTTTGCCTCATATTAAGATCAGCTTGAGTGAAAATGTACTTCAAGCTCTTATGGTCCGTATAGACTTCACAGCGATTACCAATAAGGTAATAACGCCATATCTTTAAAGCATGCACTACGGCAGGTAACTCCAAGTCATGAGTGGGGTAATTCACTTCATGAGGCCTCAATTGACGGGAAGCATAGGCTACTACCTTCCTTTCTTGCATCAGGATACAACCAAGTCCTTGCCGGGATGCATCACAGAAAATCTGAAAATCCTTCCGGACATCGGGCAAAATCAACACCGGAGCTGTTGTCAAACGCTTGTTCAACTCTTGAAAGCTTTGCTCACATCCCGTTCACTTCCCAACCATTCCAACCAAACCTTTCCATCGAACCAATACCACATTTTTGAAAATGCTACCCCTTGTGCGAAATCACCAGGCATGTCCGTAACCGGGGACACGGCTATTCGAATAGATTTTGACACTCTGCAGAGGTTGTACACTTTACCCACAAGACACGATTTCTCTAGTTTGTTTGGCATCCGTCGATACCACCGCTCACTTCCTTAGGTAAGCAGTCTAGAGCATGTGACAAGGCCTTGACAAAGTTCTATTTTGACTCGGTTCTGCTCGCTAAGGTTTCGCCCTCGCGGCCCCCTCTTGCGCCAATAATCAACCCAAACAGAACCGACTCAAAACTTCCCTAATTATTTGGCCAGGTCCGTCCCATACCGGACTTGTGGTTGCACGAGGTGGCCCAGATCAATGACTTGCAAAGTTAAGTCCTTAGTTGGCTGCTCAGGCGAGACTACCACTTCCAAATGTGCCTCACGCACCCACCTTCACCCCCCTACCACAAGCCCGAGCATAAATCATTTTTGTTCATTACCGACCAAATGGCAATCCCTGCCATGGCTCAACACATTTCAATAATAGTGGCCTCACACCACAATTCCATAGTTCTTTAGCCAAATTCATTCATTCTGTAAACATGATCGTGAGTCCCACGGATAACTAAAGCGAGACTAAGCAAATATACGCACCCAAGTTGGTAATACATCCTTGTTCAACTAGTATTAACCATCCTAAGATTTCCAAGGATATATGTCATTCAAGGAGACATTTCATTTTCAATTTATCAAGGTGGCATAATGGCAATTTGGTAATTATCTACTCCCAAAACCATTTTTAATAAATCTAGCCATCCATTATAATTTAAAAAAATATACATTTATAAAATGGGTTCAACATGGTCAAAGGCCTACGACTTGCCTTCGTTGACGACGAGAGGGTCTTCGGTCGTCGGGTCGAAGAAATCTTCCGAAACGACGGAATCTACACGTGCGAAAAGAGCATAAATAAATAAAACAGCACCAAATTAACTCCAACAATTACAAAACTAGAACCAAATGAAAGGGGCTGATTTTATGTGAATATAGAAATTTGGATCACCCAAATCGGAGTTCGGATGTGACTGTTATGGCCAAATGAAGTTTCAAGCACATAAAATAATAGATTTAGGGTTTTCTGGATTTCCGGAATTATTTTTCAATTGAAAAATCCCAGATTAAACAGTCAGCGCCACTCGGCACACTGGCTGCCACGCGGGCGGAACTGCTTGTAACAGCCCAAAATTTCAATTTCAGTTGAAAATAAGACTTTAATTATTTTTGTGGATTTTCTCGAAATTTTAAAAACTTTTCCCTAATTATTTTAAAGCTAAAATAATTTATGTGCAAAATCTATTACCAACTAAAAGTTGGAATTATTTTATTTAAGTCCAGAATGCTCTTGAGAATTT
Source organism: Hsuehochloa calcarea (assembly GCA_036346395.1). Taxonomy (NCBI): domain Eukaryota; kingdom Viridiplantae; phylum Streptophyta; class Magnoliopsida; order Poales; family Poaceae; genus Hsuehochloa; species Hsuehochloa calcarea. The sequence continues at coordinate 25,819,571 of CM070598.1, read as the reverse complement.
CTGTGAATTTTCTCAAAATTTTTGGACTTTATTTGATATTTTCTAAACCTTATTTGAATTTCTAGGATTAAATAAATTGGAAAAAGAATTTAAATCCTCAAACAGCGATCTTGGCCGAGCCCAAGATCTTGTCGCACTCGCCCAATTCTCACGCCACGATTGATGCGGGCCGTCCGATCAGAATCGGACGGCCGACATCAATCCACCCCGCGCTCTTCTCTTTCTCTTTGTCTCACCGACAGGTGGGCCCCACCGGCATCTTCTTCCTCCCCGCTTTCTTCCCCGCGCACCCGTCGCTCTCGCCGCCATTACCGCACGCAGCCGCACCTTCACTCCCGCGAATCTTTCCCCACCTCCCTCGCCATCACGTACATTAACACCGGCAGTTCTCTCCGCGTTCATTCCCGCCTTTACCGCCCTTCTTAACCCCCGGTAACGCCGCCGCGCCTTCAAGCCCGAGATCGCCGCCGCCATTACTCCCCCACGTGAAGCTCGCCTCCCGGCCTCCCCTCGCCCTATAAAAGGCACCCCCAGCTGCGCCTCTCCTCCCTCATTCTATCCCCCCACCTCTCGTCCCCTCCGTCGCTCTCGTTCGCCGGCAATTCGAAGTTCGTCCCTGGGTAGCCGAAAGTCCTCCGCCGCCTCTAGCTCCGCCTCCAGTGCCCCTCCGCCGCCGTCGTCGCCACCATCAGCATTAGCATCCTTCGGCGATCATTGTGCGCACCTCGGCCTCGCCTGAAGACCGCCGGAGCCCCTTCGCCGCAGTTGACTGAGCCTCACCGCCGCCTCTCTTCATCGCCGACGACCCTCCGGCCACGTATCACCGCCACCAGGTAGCGCCCTCGCATCGGTATCGTCTCCTGAGCATTTTGCGCACCTCAACAGAGCTCACCGCGCCGCCGATCGCCGGTACCTTTGGTACCCGAGCGCCGCCCCCTCCCGGCGCCGATGTGGCCGGCCGAGTCAGCGCCACCTGGGCGCCACATCGGCACTTTAGCCGACGTAGCAGCCGCGTGGGCACCAGCGTGGACAGCCACGCCAGCACACGTTTCCCCTCGCACTGTGCTGTGAGCCGAGTCCACCGTTGACTCGAAAAGCGTCGTGGACTCAGTCCATGCTATGCGGGCCCACTTGCCGACCTCGTGAATGCGATCACGATGCATGCTTGCGTAATAAATGGAATTTCCTTTAGAAATTTAATTCGGGAAATTCGGAAATTCTGAATTTTAGGATTTAATTTAGGTTTTAAACTTCCAAGAGCTCGTATTTCTTCATATAAACTCCGATTTAGGTGATTCAAATTTCTAAATTTGTATAAAATTAAGATCTAGCTAACTAAACCAAAATTATTTAATTTGGAGTTAATTTGAATTTTCATTTGAATTTATTTGAGTTCATTTGAATTCTGTTTGAATTTGGATTATTCTCGCGTATAGATTTTGAAGACTCCGGAGAGCTTGACCCTATTGAAGAAGTAGAATACCAAGATTTTGAACAAGGCAAGTTACACCATTGACCATTTTGCCCCCAATATTTAAAATTATTTAATTTCTATTTTAAATTATTATTGCATGAATAATTGCATTTAATTATTTTAAATTCCTGTTTTAGATACTTAATTATTCCAATTCCTTTGTACAGCCACATTTGAATGTTGTACTACCAATTCCTTGTCACCTTAGTCAAATGAATTTAAAAATAAATATATGCTTAGCAAGTGCTTAGACCAGGGAATATTTGATTTTAGGGAGAATTTAGCCAAAACTTCAAAATTTGATGAAAAGCCTATGACATTGTTATGTCATGGTGGACTTTTGCAAATGTCTTTGAAAACTATAAAAATAAAAGAAAATGGTTTGTACTTGGGCAAAAATGGACCGCTGGTGGGTGCAGATTTATGCACGGGCTCGTCTGGTTAGGATTAAGACCTAGGGTTTTTATTGAAAGTTGCCCAAGTAGGTTAAGGATCGGTCTTTGAGCCGCATCTTGCAAAGCTCCACCGTACTACCACATGTTCTGTATGGGCAGAACTAGGCTTAATAATTTGTCTTACCTCATTATTGTTTATGCCATTTTTGTTGTGTGGGTGTCGGTTAGACTTTATTCCCACTTGGCGCAAGAGGGGGCTTCCGGTAGGTGGTTAGCCTAATGGAAGTGAAACCTTAGCGGGCATATTAATAGGGAGGTAGTGCATTGGAAACGCCTTGTGATAATTGCCCAGTCACACGCCTAAGGAAGCGTGCATTGGCCGACATAACGGGTAAATTATCTCGTGTGGGTAAAGTTGTACCCCTCTGCAGAGTGTAAATCTATTCAAATCCGTGTCCACGGTCATGGACATGCTGAGTAAAGCCACTCTAAGTTAGATTTTGTTTTTGGTTTTAAAATGACTTTGGACATGATTTGAGGATGGTTAATCCTTGTGGTAAAATTGGGCGGGTAGCCTTGTGATAGGAGGGTATCCTTCACCATGTTTCATATGGAGGTTATCCACTATAAAATGATCAAATTTTAAAATCTAATTTTAGCTATGGAATAAAAATGTGCATTGAAACTTAGTATAACTATTTAAAACCCAAAAATGCTGAATTACGCAAATAAACCCTACAACCTTCCTTTGAATAACTTATGCATGCATTATAAATTCTGTATTGGGTGTAATTTGCGAGCACAGTTGTAGTGCTCACTCTTACTGAATATTATTACTCAGGAGAAGACTACTATCCGGAAGGTGAGGAGCAGGACGATTAGGCAGCGACCTCCAGACGATTGCATGTGGCGTATCGTGTGGCTTACCATTATCTTTTGCTTCCGCTTAATGTTTTATTTGGCCTCAGGCCCAAATTGTAATAAACTCTATGCTTAGTAATAAACACGCTGGATATGTTTGTGATAACATTTTTGTGACTGTGTACACTGGAAATCCTGGACTAGTGTATGAACACAGAGAATTCGCGATCCTTCGTTCCCAGGTTCGACAAAAGTGGTATCAGAGCCATATCGACTGTAGGTCGTGACCTCGAAGGAAATCAAACCCCTAAGGATTTATTTTTGAAAATTTAAAAATAATTTGGTCTTCTGCAGTCATTTCGCAACTTTTCTCTTGAAAAATATTTATTAACTCATCTCCTTCTCAAAAATTGTAGATGGCTGAAGTTCCGAATGCCATTTCCCATGGTGTTTTTGCTGGTCATTGGGGCCGTTCTCGAAGATCATGCAAACACTTGGGCTTTGAAGAAAGGCGACGTATCAAGGATACAAGTATAAGGTGGGAAATCAGAGTCGGTGGAGGGTAGAGGTGATCCTCTACTCCAATCTATCGCCGAACACAGACTTCCACATCTTCGATGCCCCAATGCGACGAGACACCTTCGCGAAGGCATCGAGATGCGACCAGGAAGCAACCCGCCGACTTCGCTACATCTCGATCACCGCCTCAACGGCCTTTGGATTCCACTATTACCCGATGCACATCCCAACCCGGCATGCGAGTTTCGCTCAACTAGAGATGAAGACTGCCCCGATCTCACGATCGTGGATCGCCGAGCCATGGATTATGCCTACGGAATACCTAGATGAGTGTCTCTCATACAGGGAAATTACAAGACGCAGAAGAAAAGTTGAAGGCGGCAGAAAAAGAACTGGCCTACTACAAGGCAGGCGAGGCTAGTTCTAGTGAGCCAGATTATACCCCATTAACCCCATAGATATGTTCTTAAATTGTCCTTTAGATGCGAATTATGAGCTACAATACCCTCGTGGTAGCCGTAATGAAATTAATAAAATAAAATAAATTATTTTACTGAAGTGTTCTTGCTTTGCTTTTGTTGGTTTTGGGCTATTGTAGACCTATACCCTTGGAAATTCATGTCTCTCTTGTCTAATCTGTAAAGAGTCCACCAGATGGTGACCACCCGCACTGGAAGTGGCAGTGCCAGAGGGCAAGGAAATGAGAATGCTGATTATCAAGAAAACCCAGTTCAACAGCCACCACCTCCTCCAACTGAAGCTCCCGACTGGCGCCAAATGATGGCCAATCAGACTCATCTGGTTGAATTACTAGCCCAGTCTCTCCACAGCAACCAGGGTACTCAAGCGCCCGCAGCCCATCATGCTCCTCCACCTCCCGCAAGAGTGACTTTGTCAGAGTTCATGAGGATGCGTCCGCCGACGTTTTCTAGTAGCACGGAACCCATGGACGCAGATGATTGGCTTAGGGCTATTGGTAAGAAGCTGGATATTGCTCAATGCACAGATCGTGAGAGAGTTTTGTTTGCCTCTCATCAGTTGATTGGTCCCGCATCAGAATGGTGGGATAACCCGACATGTCCCATGCTAATGCCCAAGAAATCACTTGGGATGGGTTCATGCAAGCTTTCCGCGATCTCACATTCCATCGGTATGATTACACTAAAGAAGAAGGAGTTTCGCTCTCTTCGCCAAGGAAACCGTTCGATCGAGTATCCGCATAAGTTCAACCAACTTGCTCGCTATGCCCCGAGGATGTAACGAGAGATGAAGGCAGGCAAGAGCGATTTACGGAAGGGTTGAGCAGCGAACTCTCTGTTCGTTTGATTTCTCGTGATTTCACCGACTTTGTGATTAGTAAATAAGGCCATACGCCGGGAAGGCAAACATCAAGAAATGGAGAACCGTAGCGGAGGATGGCGCTCGAAGTTTAACTCGGGAGGATCGCCCAAGCCTCGTTTCACTCGATCTCGACCACCTCGGCGTGGAAGATTCGATCTACTACACCGAGTTCCGGCTCAAGTCCGCGCCCAAATACTCCGGATTACGTAGTAGTTCATCCGAGGTCGATTCGCAGGCTTGACTATTCCGCGGCGGGAATCACTTGCTTTCATTGCAACGAGTTGGGTTACTATGCCAATAAGTGTCCCAAGAAGCGCAGATCGCCACCCCGTCAAGCCAACTCCCGAGCTTGGTCTCGGCGGTCCCTCAAGACCGGTGGTCGGTTCATGAAGGGACGTGTGAATCACGTCACCGCAGAGGAAGCCTATCTGACACAGACGTTGTCTCAGATGCGTTCCTTGTCAACTCAAGATCCGGCATCGAGTTCTATTTGATTCCAGAGCTTCACATTCTTTTGTGTCAAATAAGTTTGTGGAAAATTATGGGTTATCTACCTCCCCCTTAGTTAACCCCATGTTAATCCATTCCCCAGGCTCAGAAATGAGGGCTAGTTTCTTTTGCCCAAATCTTACCTTTGAAATCTCTGGAGTAACTTTCTCAGCAAACTTAATAGTCTTACGTTCGCAAGGATTGGATGTAATTCTTGGAATGGACCGGCTTGCCAAAAATCAAGGCATGATAGATTGTGCTAGTAGATCTATCAACCTCACCAATGAATAAGGGATTTCAGTAGAGTTCCGACCCAAGACTTCTACGGGAAGAAGTTCAATCTTGACCAGCCTAAAGGAAGTAAAACTGGAAGATATACCCGTGGTACAAGAATATTCAGATGTTTTTCCAGAGGAATTACCTAGTATGCCACCAGACCGGGACATAATGTCCTTAATTGACTTAGTCCCAGGGACTACTCCAATTTCGAAGCGACCCTACAGAATGCCGGCGAATGATCTAGCAGATCGAAGAACTACAGAGTAAAGGTTACATTCAACCAAGTTCATCCCCTTGGGGAGCTCCAGTACTATTTGTCAAAAAGAAAGACAATAGTATGAGAATGTGTGTGGACTATAGATCACTCAACGAGGTAACGATCAAAAACAAGTACCCGTTACCTAGGGTAGATGATCTGTTTGATCAACTTAAAGGAGCCAGTGTTTTCTCCAAGATTGATTTGAGGTCAGGCTACCATCAGTTAAAAATCAGACCGGAAGATATTCCGAAGACAGCCTTCACCACCAGATATGGACTGTACGAGTTTACAGTAATGTCATTTGGACTAACAAATGCCCCTGCTTATTTCATGCATATGATGAAGAAAGTATTCATGGAATTCTTGTATAAGTTTGTCGTAGTATTCATAGATGATATTCTCATCTACTCAAGAGATGTGGAAGAGCATGGAAAACATCTCAGAATTATTTTGGACAAACTCCGAGAACATCAACTTTATTCCAAATTCAGCAAAAGTGAATTTTGGCTCAGTCAAGTGGCTTTTCTTGGACACATTGTGTCAGCAGGAGGAGTTGCAGTAGACCCCTCAAAGGTTGAAGCTGTAATGGATTGGAAGCAACCCAAGTCTGTCACAGAAGTGAGAAGTTTTCTCGGATTAGCTGGGTACTACCGCAGATTCATTGAAAGTTTCTCCAAGATCGCCAAACCCATGACTCAACTTCTGAAGAAGGAAAAGAAATTTGAATGGACAAGTGCATGTGAACATAGTTTTCAAGAACTGAAGAAAAGACTAGTCTCTGCGCCAGTGCTAGTCTTACCGGATATCGTAAGGATTTTGAAGTTTTCAGGCGCATTCCGCGCCAGGCTAGGATGTGTACTTGATGCAGAAGGAAAGGTCGTGGCTTATGCATCTCGTCGATTAAGGCCACATGAAGGAAATTATCCAACTCATGATCTAGAGTTAGCGGCAATTGTGCATGCTTTGAAAATCTGGCGGCATTATCTCATTGGTAACCGCTGTGAGATTTTCACAGATCATAAGAGTCTGAAATATATCTTCACCCAATCAGAACTTAATCTCAGGCAAAGAAGATGGTTGGAGCTGATAAAGGATTATAACCTTGGAATTCATTATCACGGGTAAAGCCAGCGTGGTAGCGATGCTCGAGTAGGAAGGCATCTTGCAACACGGTGTTAGTTCAAGAAAATCAACGTAATTGTATGAAGAATCAAGCACTGAACACGAAATTGTCAGTCAAGGCGGTATCAACACAGTGGAAGTCCAACCAACCATACAAGGTCAGATCAGAGAGAAACAGCTAGAAGATGAAGACATCAAAGAAATCATGAAGAACATGAGAAGAGGCAAAGCCCCAGTATTTTCTGAGGACGAGCAAGGCACAGCATGGTTTGGCAACCGCATCTGTGTACCTAATCATCATAAAACAAGACAAGCGATTACTCAAAGAAGCTCATGAATCACCTTACTCTATCCATCCCGGAGTACCAAGATGTACCGGGATCTGAAGGAAAAGTATTGGTGGGTCGATGATAAGCGAGAGATCGTTGAGTTTGTTGCGTTGTGATGTATGCCGTGTTAAGGCGAACATCAAAGACTGCGGATTATTACAACCATTACCAATTCCCGAGTGGAAATGGGAGGAGATTGGTATGGATTTTATCACCGGACTTCCTAAGATCCAAACAGGATGTGATTCCATTTGGGTGATAATTGACCGATTAACCAAAGTGGCTCATTTTATTCAAATCAAGACCACTTACGAAGCGATAAGTTAGCGAAATTGTACATGGCTAGGATCGTGCATCTACATGGTATACCCAAGAAAATCGTGGTCCGACAGAGGTTCGCATTTCACATCAAGATTTTGGCGAGTCTACATGAAGCTTTGGGAACTGTGCTCAACTTCAAAGACATATCATCCCCAAGCAGATGGCGGACCGAGCGTGTAAATCAGGTCCTAGAAGATATGCTTGAGCTTGTGCTATAGATTACGGAAGAAGTTGGGATAAGAATATACCCTATGCGAATTTTCCTACAACAACGACTTTCAAGCTAGCCTACAGATGTCGCCATTTGAAGCATTGTATGGCGAAAGTGTAGAACCCTCTCCTTTGGGATCAAGTAGGCGAACACCAATTCTTGGACTGAATTGATAAAAGAAGTGAAAGTAAGGTAAAAGCAATAAGAGAACGTCTGAAAGTGGCTCAATCTCGACAAAGAGTTATGCCGAGCAATCGTCGGAGAGAACTATCATTCGAGATAGGAGATTTTGTCTATCTCAGGTAACTCCACTCGAGGAGTGAGGAGATTTCAAACTAAAGGAAAACTCGCACCTGTGTTTGTCGGACCCTATAAGATTTTGGCAAAGAGAGGTGAAGTTGCTTATCGATTGGAACTACGGCATCTCATCATTTATTCACAATGTCTTCCATGTATCGATTAAAGAAATGCCTCAGAGTACCAACAGAAGAAACACCGCTCGAGAGCATCGATCTTCAGGAAGATCTCACCTATGTGGAGCAGCCAATCAAGATTCTCGATGTGGCAGAACGCGTCACCAGAAGCAAAGTCATTCGTTCTTGTAAGGTTCAGTGGAGCAATCATTCAGAAGAAGAAGCTACCTGGGAGCGAGAAGAAATTTTAAGAGCCGAGTACCCCCACCTCTTTGCTAACCTGCATGAATCTCTGGTCGAGATTCCCTTTAAGGGGGGTAGGTTTGTAACAGCCCAAAATTTCAATTTCAGTTGAAAATAAGACTTTAATTATTTTTGTGGATTTTCTGGAAATTTTAAAAACTTTTCCCTAATTATTTTAAAGCTAAAATAATTTATGTGCAAAATCTATTACCAACTAAAAGTTGGAATTATTTTATTTAAGTCCAGAATGCTCTTGAGAATTTCTGTGAATTTTCTCAAACTTTTTGGACTTTATTTGATATTTTCTAAAGCTTATTTGAATTTCTAGGATTAAATAAATTGGAAAAAGAATTTAAATCCTCGCACAAGATCTTGGCCGAGCACGATCTTGTCGCACTCGACCCAATTCTCCCCGCGCACGATTGATGCGGGCCGTCCGATCGGAATCGGACGGCCGACATCAATCCACCCCGCGCTCTTCTCTCTCTCTGTCTCGCCGACTGTGTGGCCCCACCGCATCTTCTTCCTCCCGCTTTCTTTCCTCGCACCTGCCGCTCGCCGCCATTACCGCACGCAGCCGCACCTTCACTCCCGCGAATCTCTCCCCCACCTCCGTCGCCATCACGTGCATTAACACCGGCAGTTCTCTCCGCGTTCATTCCTGCCTTTACCGCCCTTCTTAACCCCCGGTAACGCCGCCGCGCCTTCAAGCCGAGATCGCGCCGCCATTACTCCCAGCGTGAAGCTCGCCTCTGGCCTCCCCTCGCCCTATAAAGGCACCCCATCTACGCCTCCTCCTCATTCTATCCCCACCTCCGTCCCCTCCGTCGCCTCGTTCGGCGGCAATTGAAGTTCGCCCCGGGCACCGAAAGTCCTCGCCGCCTCTAGCGCCGCCTCGGTGCCCCTCGCGCCGTCGCCGCCACCATCGGCATTAGCATCCTCCGGCGATCATTGTGCGCACTCGGCCTCGCTGAAGACCCCGAGCCCCTTCGCGCGCTTGACCGAGCCTCACGCCGCCTCTTCATCGCCGAGCGACCCTCGGCCACGCATCACCGCCACGGTGTAGCGCCCTCGATCGGTATCGTCTCCTGAGCATTATGCGCACCTCACCAGAGCTCGCCGCGCCGCCGATCGCCGGTACCTTTGGTACCCGAGTGCCGCCCCCTCCCGGCGCCGATGTGACCGGCCGAGTCAGCGCCACCTGGGCGCCACATCGGCACTTTAGCCGACGTAGCAGCCGCGTGGGCACCAGCGTGGATGGCGCGCCGGCTGCGTTCCCTCGAGATTGTCTTTGTGGCCGAGTCCACCGTGGACTCGAAAAGTGCCGTGGACTCAGTCCATGCTATGCGGGCCCACTTGTCAGCCTCTGTGAACAGTACCGCGGATGCATGCTTGCGCAATAAATGGAATTTCCTTTAGAAATTTAATTAAGGAAATTCGGAAATTCTGATTTTTAGGATTTAATTTAGGTTTTAAACTTCCAGGAGCTCGTATTTCTTCATACAAACTCCGATTCAGGTGATTCAAATTTCTAAATTTGTATAAAATTAAGATCTAGCTAACTAAACCAAAATTATTTAATTTGGAGTTAATTTGAATTTTCATTTGAATTTATTTGAGTTCATTTGAATTCTGTTTGAATTTGGATTATTCTCGCGTATAGATTTTGACGACTCCGGAGAGCTTGACCCTATTGAAGAAGTAGAATAGCAAGATTTTGAACAAGGCAAGTTACACCATTGACCATTTTGCCCCAAATATTTAAAATTATTTAATTTCTATTTTAAATTATTATTGCATGCATAATTGCTTTTAATTATTTTAAATTCCTGTTTTAAATACTTAATTATTCCAATTCCTTTGTACAGCCACATTTGAATGTTGTACTACCAATTCCTTGTCACCTTAGTCAAATGAATTTAAAAATAAATATATGCTTAGCAAGTGCTTGCACCACGGAATATTTGATTTTAGGGAGAATTTAGCCAAAACTTCAAAATTTGATGAAAAGCCTCTGACATTGTTATGTCATGGTGGACTTTTGCAAATGTCTTTGAAAACTATAAAAATAAAAGAAAATGGTTTGTACTTGGGCAAAAATGGGTGTTGGTGGGTGCAGTTTATGCACTGCTCGTCTCAGTTAGGATTGAGACCTGTGGTTTTTATTGAAAGTTGCCCAAGTAGGTTAAGGACCGGTCTTTGAGCCGCATCTTGCAAAGCTCCACCAGACTACCACATGTTCGTATGGGCGAACTAGGCTTAATAATTTGTCTTACCTCATTATTGTTTATGCCATTTTTGTTGTGTGGGTGTCGGTTAGACTTTATTCCCACTTGGCGCAAGAGGGGGCTTCCGGTAGGTGGTTAGCCTAATGGAAGTGAAACCTTAGCGGGCATATTAATAGGGAGGTAGTGCATTGGAAACGCCTTGTGATAATTGCCCAGTCACACGCCTAAGGAAGCGTGCATTGGCCGACATAACGGGCAAATTATCTCGTGTGGGTAAAGTTGTACCCCTCTGCAGAGTGTAAATCTATTCGAATCCGTGTCCACGGTCATGGACATGCTGAGCAAAGCCACTCTAAGTTAGATTTTGTTTTTGGTTTTAAAATGACTTTGGACATGATTTGAGGATGGTTAGTCCTTGTGGTAAAATTGGGCGGGTAGCCTTGTGATAGGAGGGTATCCTTCACCATGTTTCATATGGAGGCGGCAGAAAAAGAACTGGCCTACTACAAGGCAGGCGAGGCTAGTTCTAGTGAGCCAGATTATACCCTAGTAACCCCATAGATATGTTCTTAAATTGTCCTTTAGATGCGAATTATGAGCTGCAATACCCTCGTGGTAGCCGTAATGAAATTAATAAAATAAAATAAATTATTTTACTGAAGTGTTCTTGCTTTGCTTTTGTTGGTTTTGGGCTATTGTAGACCTATACCCTTGGAAATTCATGTCTCTCTTGTCTAATCAGAAGAGTCCACGGATGGTGACCACCCTTGACCGAAGTGGCGGTGCAGGGCAAGGAAATGAGAATGCCGATTATCAAGAAAACCAGTTCAACGACCACCACCTCCTCCAAGCCAAGCTCTGACCGTGGCGCCAAATGATGGCCAATCGACTCATCCGATTGAATTACTTGATCTCTCCACAAAGAACAACGAGTACTCAGCCAAGACCCATCATGCTCCTCCACCTCCCGCAAGAGTGACTTTGTCGAGATCATGAGGATGCGTCCGCCGCGTTTTCTAGTAGCACGGAACCCATGGGACTTGAGATGATTGGCTTAGGGCTATTGGTAAGAAGTCTGGATATTGCTCAATGCACAGATCGTGAGAGAGTTTTGTTTGCCTCTCATCAGTTGTATGAACACAGAGAATTCGGGATCCTTCGATCCCGTGTTCGACATCACGACGCGGCCCGACCGGCGGGACCAAGGGCGCCGGCGGGAGGGAGCGTGGGCGGCGGAGGCGGGCACTATGGGTGTAGAGGAGCTTGGGAATCGGATCGCACCCCTCAGGTGCCGCTCAAGAGGCGCGGCCGGCGGCGAGGAGGAAGAGCGGCGGCGGCGGCGAAAGAGGCGACGGCGAACGAGGGTCGGCCGATGCGAGGAATAGCGCCTGAGGTTGGCGGCGACTGGTGAAAGCGGTGGTGGGGTCATCGGGCGCGAGGAAGGCCGGAGGCGGCGCAAACGGCGGCAGAAGGGAGCTCGGGTGCCGACGGGGAAACTCGGAATCCGGCCAGGGGAGCGCGAGGGAGCAAGGGAGGAGGGGGGAAATGGGGAGAGGGGAGGGAGGCGGAGCCGGTGCTCGCTTTATATAGGGCGGAGGGGGCGCGGGCGAGGGCGGCACCGGAGGGAGCTCACGAGCGGGAGAGAGGGAGCATGCGGGGCTTCGCAGCGCGCCGCGCTTAGGGCAGAGGGAAAGGGGAGTGGCTCGGCCAAGGCGCTGACCTGCGGTGTGCGGACAAGCGGCGGGATCGAGGAGGGCGGCGGTCACGGGCGAGCGCGCGGGAGAGAGAAGGTGCGGGGGAGGAAGAAGAACAGGGGTGGCGGAAGAAGCGCCGTCCGATTTTGATCGGACGGTGGGGGAAAGGTGGGAGGCGCGGGCGAAGCAGGAGCACCGGATGAAGATCCGACGGCGGAGGGCGAAAGGGAGGCGTGGGCGAAGGTAGACTGTTGGATGGCCATCCGACGGCGGGGAGCGGCCGAGCGCGGGAGATGGGCTGGCACGGTTGGGCTGGCCCGAGAAGAACAGTGGTGGGCCGAGGATTCGCCCACACACGATAAAGGGATTTTCCGAATTTTGATTTTCAGAAATTCAAACAAATGAAAAGCTATTTTAGAAAATATCAAACAGAGTCCGAATATTCTAGGAAAATTCACAAAAATTCCGTGAATTATTCTGGACTTAATAAAAATAGTTTCAATTTTAATTTTCCTTTTTCTTTGCAAATAAAATAATTTTTAATTTCGGGTAAAATGAAAACCATTTTTTTAAATTCCAATAAATCCAAGAAAATACTTAAAATAATAATTTTGATTTTAATACCAAAAATTCAATTAAACAAACTTTAATTTAATTAAAGTTTGATTAATTCATATTAAACCACAATTGATTATGAAATTCCACATTAAGCTTTTGGCAAATAGAAGTAAATGGTTCTCATTTTTAAATTTTTCAAAAACTCCGGAAAAAACGGGATGCTACAGATTGCCTCAGCCCAAAATCTCATAGGAGTAGAATGCTCATCTAACATGGTCCGAACTATCTCTACAAGGGTTCTGTTCTTCCTCTCGACAACACCATTCTGCTGGTGAACTCTAGGAGGAGAAAACTCATGCTCAATTCCCTTATCAGTGCAGAAGGTAGAAAAAGAGGAATTCTTGAATTCTGTCCCATTGTCACTCCTAATGGCTCTCAAAGCTCCAGGAATATCAACAGCAAGTCTAAGGACCAATTCTCTAAAAAAGCCAAATGCCTCGTCCTTAGAAGCCAGAAAATAAACCCATGAATACCTGGAGAAATCATCCACAACCACAAGAACATACCATTTCCCACTAGCTGACTGAACTCTAGAAGGACCAACAGTGTCTAAATGCAGAAGCTGTCCTGGTCCATCAGTCATTACCAAGGTAAGAGGTGGGTGGGAAGCAGACACCATCTTACCATGTCTACAGGGCGAGCACACAAGATCTCTAACAGCTTTCGGCCTAGGCAAACCTCTAATCAAGTCCTCGCAACTGACTCTAGATAGATGATCAAAGCCTATATGCCTAAGTCTATGATGCCACAAAACAAGATCATGAGAATCAGAGACTACAAGACATCTAGGACTGGAAACTGAAGAAATACTGAAATTTGCACAAAAGATCTTCTCAAATCTGGAGTTCTCAAAAACAGGCTCACCCGAGGATTCTAGAACTCTACACTCACCACTTTTAAACATCACTTCTAGACCCTCATCAAGCAGCTGTGAAACAGATAAAAGATTATACCTCAGCTTACTTACCAAAGCGACGTCTTTAAGTATGAACTTGTTGTTGACGCGCACAGTGCCCTTTACAGTCACGGTAACGGTAGAAGCATCCCCAAATGTAATCAATTCGTTGCCGGATGCACGTGTGAGGGAGGAGAACCATCTAGAATCTCCGGTCATATGTCGAGAACACCCGGAGTCAACAAGCCATATGTCCTCCTTCCTCGCACGACGGACCTAAAAAGCACGAGCAGAAAACATCTGTGCCTCAGTACTGGGGTTAGTGATAAAGGATCTAGGAATCCAGTACTGAGAAGCACGACGCCTGGGTGCAACAGCAGAAACAGCAGAAAAATGATCAGAAACAAAATCATGAGAATGCACATGAGAATCACTAGACCTCTCTGAAACGATCTACCAAAAGATCGATACTCCCCCTGTCTAGGTGCTACCCGTGGTCTCTCCTCGCGATATCATAAACCAAAATGCTGCCTTGACCCACCAAAAGAGTCAACAAGGTTCTCTACAAACCTAGGCCTATATGTAGTACGATAAACAGACAGCCTGGCTCTAGAGACTACAGCAGGTGAAGGGACTCCTCTAATAGATCTCAAAGCGCTCATCCTCTCTTTTCTCTCAATTTTTGCTCTCCGGAAGCAGAACTCAACAGTGTGGCCTTCTTTCTTGCAGAAAGTGCAATGGTACTTGACCTTTTGAGGGGTCTGTACTGGTGAAATAGAACCACCTTTCTTGCTAGAAAGAGTTTGAGCAAAACCTGCAGATTTGAAAACAACCTTGGATGGCTTAGGAGTGTCGAACCCGGGAACGAAGGACCCCGAATTCTCTGTGTTCATACACTAGTCCAGGATTTCCAGTGTACACAGTCACAAAAATGTTATCACAAACATATCCAGCGTGTATTAATAAGCATAGAGTTTATTACAACTGGGGCCGGAGGCCAAATAAAACATTAAGCGGAAGCAAAATAATAATGGTAAGCCACACGATACGCCACAGTAAATGCGAGATCGCGCCTAATCGTCTGCTCCTCACCTTACGGATAGCGGTCTTCTCTGAATAATAATATTCAGCAAGAGTGAGCACTACAACTGTGCTCGCAAATTACACCCAATACAGAATTTAGAATGCATGCATAAGTTATTCAAAGGAAGGTTGTAGGGTTTATTTGCATAAATCAGCCTTTTTGGTTTAAATAGTTATACTAAGTTTCAAGGCACATTTTCATTACATAACTAAAATCAGATTTAAAATTTATCATTTTATAGTGGATAACCTCCATATGAAACATGGTGATGGATACCCTCCTATCACAAGGCTACCCGCCTAAATTTACCACAAGGATTAACCATCCTCAAATCATGTCCAAAGTTATTTTAAAACCAAAAACAAATCTAACTTAGAGTGGCTTTGCTCAAGATGTCCATGACCAGTGGACACGGCTATTCGAATAGATTTACACTCTGCAGAGGTTGTACAACTTTACCCACAAGAGATAATTTGCAGTTATGTCGGCCAATACACACTTCCTTAGGTGTGTGACTAGGCAATTATCACAAGGCGTTTCAATGCACTACCTCAATACCAATATGCCCGCTAAGGTTTCACTTCCATTAGGCTAACCACTGTGGAAACCCCTCTTGCGCCAAGTGGGGATAAAGTCTAACCGACACCCACACAACAAAAATGGCATAAACAATGCGAGGTAATACAAATTATTAAGCCCGGTTACGCCCATACGAACATGTGGTAGTACGGTGGAGCTTTTGCAAGATGCGGCTCAAAGGCGGTCCTTAATCTACTTGGGCAACTTTCAATAAAAACCACAGGTCTCGATCCTAACTGAGACAGGCCGTGCATAAACTGCACCCACCAACGGTCCATGTTTGCCCAAGTACAAACCATTTTCTTTTATTTTAAATTTTCAAAGACATTTGCAAAAGTCCACCATGACAAGGCAATGTCATAGTCTTTTATCAATTTATGAAATTTTGGCTAAATTCTCCCAAAGTCAAATATTTCATGGTCTAAGCATTTGCTATGCATATATTTATTTTTAAATTCATTTGACTAAGGTTACAAGGAATTGGTAATACAACAATCAAATTTGGCTATACAAAGGAATTGGAATAATTAAATATTTAAAACAGAATTTAAAATAATTAAATACAATTATGCATGCAATAATAATTTAAAACAGAATTAAATAATTTTAAATATTGGGGCAAAATGGTCAATGGTGTAACTTGCCTTGCTCAAATTCACAGTATTCTACTTCTTCAATAGGGTCAAGCTCTCCTGAGTCGTCAAAATCTATCTGTGAAAATATTCCAAATTCAAGCAGTAATTCAAATGAACACAAATAAATTCAAATGAAAATTCAAATTAACTCCAAATTAAATAATTTTGGTTTAGTTAGCTAGATCTTGATTTTATACAAATTTAGAAATTTGAATCACCTAAATCGGAGTTTGTATGAAGAAATACGAGCTCTCGAAGTTTAAATCTAAATTTAATTCAAAAATCGAATTTCAATTTCCGAATTAAATTTCTAAAGGAAATTCTATTTATTGCGCCGGTGACGCCAGCAAAGATCTTGTGCCTCGAGACCGACATGTGGGCCCAAGCAGTCATGGATCGAGTCCACGGTGTTTTCAAGTCCACGGTGGACTCGCCACAAAGGCCTGATGTGAAGGCAGCGGTGTCTTTGGCCTTGCGGCCGCGCGGGCATTCACGTACGCCACGCACGCGTAGGGGTGAGGTGGCGCGATGTGGCGCTGATGTGGCTAACCACGCCGGGCCCGGAGGGAGGCGCCGGGAACCGATGGCACAGCGAGCAGCGGCTGGCGAGCTCCGTGAGTGCGCAATAGATAGAGGGGAGAACGTTGGTTCTAGGGCGCCACAGTGGGCGAGAGGACCGGAAGGTCGTCGGCGTCGGCGAGTGGCGGCGAGAAGGTTCGGTCTACGGCGGAAGTAGAGCTCCGGCGATCTTCAGGGGACGAGGAGGGGTGCACCGGGATCGCGGCGAGGCACTGAAGCTGATGGTGTAGACGGGGTGGCCGGGAAGGCTTGATGGCGCGGAATCGGGAAGACGAAGCTTCGCCGAGAGAAAAACTCCAATTGACGGCGAGAGAGCGCGCGGTTACGAGAGTTGGTGGAATGGAATGTGGGAGAGAATGCGCAATGGGGCGCTTTATAGGCGAGGGAGGCCGGGAGATGGAGATCGTGTGCGGCGTTAATGGCGGCGGAGCCGGGCGCGGGGGCGTTACCGGGGGTTAAGAGGGGGGGTAATGGCGGGAATGAACGCGGCGGAGTGAGGGGGAGTTAATGCGCGTGATGGCGAGTGAAGAGAGGGAGGGAATCGCGGGAGTGACGAGCTCCGAGGCGAGCGGCAATGGCGGCGAGAGGCGCGGGCGTGCGGGGAAGAAAGGGAGGAGGAAGACGACGCTGGTGGGGCCCACCTGTCGGCGAGACAGAGCAAGAGAGAAGGGCGCGAGTGGATTGCTATCGGCCGTCCGATTTCGATCGGACGGTCCGCATTAATTAGGCGCGGGGAGGATTGGCGGGGCGTGCGAGGTTGGGCTTCGCCCAAGATCTTTGTTGCAAAAGATTTTTAAACCTTTTTCAATTGATTTAATTCCAGAAATTCAAATAAGCTTTAGAAAATAGTAAATGAAGTCCAAAAATTTTGAGAAAATTCACATAAATTCTATGAGGCATTCTGGACTTAAATAAAATAATTCCAACTTTTAGTTGGTAATAGATTTTGCACATAAATTCTTTTAGCCTTAATATAATTTATTGAAAAGCTTTTAAAAATTCCAGAAAATCCACAAAAATTAATAAAGTCTTATTTTTAAATGAAATTGAAATTTTAACATTACAAACCTACCCCTTAAAGGGAATCTCGACCAGAGATTGGACTTGGTCGAGAAAAAGGTAGGGATACTCGGCTCTCAAAACTTCTTCTCGCTCCCAGGTAGCTTCTTCTTCTGAATGATTGCTCCACTGAACCTTACAAGAACGAATGACTTTGCTTCTGGTGACGCGTTCTGCCACATCGAGAATCTTGATTGGTTGTTCCACATAGGTGAGATCTTCACGAAGATCGATGCTCGAGCGGTGTTTCTTCGTTGGTACTGAGACATTTCTTTAATCGGGATACATGGAAGACATTGTGAACAGCTGACAGAGATGCTTGGTAGTTCCAACGATAAGCAACTTCACCTTTCTTTGCCAAAATCTTATAAGGTCCGACAAATCTGGGTGCGAGTTTTCCTTTAGTCTGAAATCTCTTCACTCCTCGGAGTGGAGTTACCCTGAGATAGACAAAATCTCCCATCTCAAAGGATAGTTCTCTCGAGCGATTATCGGCATAACTCTTTTGTCGGGTTTGAGCTACTTTAGACGTTCTCTTATTGCTTTTACCTTACTTTGACTTCTTTTATCAATTCTAGTCCAAGAATTGGTGCTCTCCTACTTGATCCCAAAGAAGAGGGGTTCTACACTTTCTACCATACAATGCTTCAAATGGCGACATCTGTAGGCTAGCTTGAAAGCTATTGTTGTAGGAAAATTCTGCATAGGGCAAATTCTTATCGACTTCTTCCATAATCTATAGCACAAGCTCAAGCATGTCTTCTAGGACTGATTTACACGCTCACCGCCATCTGTTTGGGGATGATATGTTTGTCTTTGAAGTTGAGTCCAGTTCCCAAAGCTTCATGTAGACTCGCCAAAATTTTGAAGTGAGCTGCGAACCTCTGTCGGACATAATTTTCTTGGGTATACCATGTAGACAGACGATCCCGCCATGTACAATTCTGCTAACTTATTGCTTCTGTAAGTGGTCTTGACTGGAATAAAATGAGCCACTTTTGTTAATCGGTCAATTATTACCCAAATGGAATCACAACCTGATTGGGTCCTAGGTAGTCCGGTGATAAAATCCATACCAATCTCCTCCCATTTCCACTCGGGAATTGGTAATGGTTGTAACAATCCGCAGTCTCGATGTTCTTCCTTAACACGACACACATCACAACGCAACAAACTCAGCGATCTCTCGCTTCATACTAACCCACCAATACTTTTCCTTCAAATCCTGGTACATCTTGGTACTCCCGGGATGGATAGAGTAAGGTGATTCATGAGCTTCTTTCAGAATCAGTTGTCTGGTTTCATGATGTTTAGGTACACAAATACGGTTGCCAAACCATACTGTACCCTGCTCGTCTTCAGAAAATCCTGGGGCTTTGCCTCTTCTCATGTTCTTCATGATTTCTTTGATGTCTTCGTCTTCTATTCGCTTTTTCTCGATCGACTTTGTATGGTTGGTTGGACTTCCTTTGTGTTGATCTGACCTTGACCGATAATTTCAGTTCGGATGCTTTAGTTCTTCATACAACTCGGTTGATTTTCTTGAACTAACACCGTGTTGCAAGATGCCTTCCTACTCGAGCATCCGCTACCACGCTGGCTTTACCGGGTGATAATGAATTCCAAGGTCATAATCCTTTATCGGCTCTAACCATCTTCTTTGCACGAGATTAAGATCGATTGGGTGAAGATATATTTCAAACTCTTATGATCTGTGAAAATCTCACAATGTTACCAATGAGATAATGCCTTGATTTTCAAAGCATGCACAATTGCCGCTAACTCTAAATCATGAGTTGGATAATTTCCTTCATGTGGCCTTAAGCGACGAGATGCATAAGCCACAACCTTTCCTTCTGCATCGGTACACATCCTAGCCCTGGCGGGATGCGCCCTGTAAAACTTCAAAATCCTTACGTATATCCGTAAAACTAGCATCGTGCAGAGACTAGTCTTTTCTTGACTCTTGAAAACTTTGTTCACAAGCATTTGTCCATTCAAATTTCTTTTCCTTCTTGAAGTTGAGTCATGGGTTTGGCGATCTTGGAGAAACTTTCAATGAATCTGCGGTAGTACCCACTAATCCAGAAAACTTCTCACTACGTGGATGACTTGGGTTGCTTCCAATCCATTCTGACTTCAACCTTTGAGGGTCTATCGCAACTCCTCCTGCCGACACAATGTGTCCAAGAAATGCCACTTGATCGAGCCAAAATTCACTTTTCTTTGAGTTTGGCATAAAGTTGGTGTTCTCAAGTTTGCCCAAAATAATTACGAGATGTTTTCATGCTCTTCCATATCTCTTGAATAGATGAGAATATCATCTATGAATACCACCACAAACTTATCCAAGAATTCCATGAACACTTTGTTCATCATATTCATGAAATAAGCGAGGGCATTTGTTAGTCCAAATGACATCACCGTGAACTCGCATAATCCATATCCGTGGTAAAGGTCGCTGTCTTGAATATCTTCCGTGCGATTTTTAGCGATGGTAGCACGATCTCAAATCAATCTTGGAGAAAACATCGCTCCTTTAAGTTGATCAAGCGGATCATCTATCCTAGGTAACGGTACTTGTTTTTGATTGTTACCTCGTTGAGTGATCTATAGTCCACACACATTCTCATACTATTGTCTTTCTTTTTGACAAATAGTACCGAGCTCCCCAAGGCGATGAACTTCGGTTGAATGTAACCTTTACTCTGTAGTTCTTCGACCGCTTCTTCAACTCGCTAGATCATTTGCGGCATTCAGTAGGGTCGCTTCAAATTGGAGCATCCACAGGACTAAGTCAATTAAGAACATTATGTCCCTGGCCCGTGGCATACTGTAAGTCCTCCGGAAAAACATCCGGATATTCTTGTACCACGGAATATCTTCCGATTTACTTCCTTTAAAGCTGGTCAAGATAGGACTTCTTTCCGTAGAAGTCTTGGGTTGGAATTCTACTGAAATCCCTTGTTCATTGGTGAGGTTGATAGATCTACTAGCACACTCTATCCTGCCCTAATTTTTGGCAAGCCAGTCCATTCCAAGAATTACGTCCAATCCTTGCGAACGCAGGACTATTAAGTTGGCCGAGAAAGTTACTCAGAGATTTCAAAGGTAAGATTCGGACAGAATAAACTAGCCCTCATTTCTGAGCCCGGGGAATGGATCAACATGGGCTTAACTAAGGGGGAGGTAGATAACCCATATTTTTCCACAAACTTATTTGACACAAAAGAATGCGAAGCTCCGGAATCAAATAAAGCGATCTTTGATCGAGTTGACAAGGAACGTACCAAGAACAACATCCGTGTCTTTGCATAGGCTTCCTCTGCGGTGACGTGATTCACACGCCCTTCATGAATCGACCAGTGGTCTTGAGGGACCCCGAGACCGAAACTCCGGAGTTGGCTTGACGGGGTGGCGATCTGCGCTTCTTGGGACACTTATTGGCATAGTGACCCAACTCGTTGCAGTGAAAGCAAGTGATTCCTGCTGTGGAAATAGCTGGCTTCTGCTGGAACTGACCTCCAGGTGAACTACTACGGAATCCGGAAGTATTTGGGCGTGGAACTGGAGCTGGAACTCTTGGTGTAGTAGTCTGAAATCTCCCACGCTGAGGTGGTGAGATCGAGAGAAAGCGAGGCTTGGGCGATCCTCCGAGTTAAATTTCTGAGCTGCCATCCTCCGCTTGCGATTCTCCATTTCCTGATGTTTGCCTTCCTGGCGTATGGCCTTATTTACCAACTGCTGAAAGTCGGTAAAATCCTGAGAAATCAAACGAACAGAGAGTTCGTCGTTTAATCCTTCCAGAAATCGCTCTTGCCTGTCTTCATCTCTGGCTACATCCTCAGGGGCATAGCGAGCAAGTTGGTTAAACTTATGCAGATACTCGCCAACTGAACGGTTTCCTTGGCGGCGGCGAAACTCCTTCTTTTCAAAGTAATCATGCCGATGGAATGTGAGATCGGCGGAAAGCTTGCATGAACTCATCCCAAGTGATTTCTTGGGCATTAGCATGGGACATACTGAAATTATCCCACCATTCTGATGCGGGACCAATCAATTGATGAGAGGCAAACAAAACTCTCTCACGATCTGTGCACTGAGCAATATCCAGTTTCTTTCCAATGGCCCTGAGCCAATCATCTGCGTCCATGGGTTCTGTGCTACTAGAAAATGTTGGCGACGCATCCTCATGAACTCGACAAAGTTACTCTTGCGGGAGGTGGAGGAGCATGATAGGTCGCGGCGCTTGGGTATTCGATTCTTTGTGAAGGGACTGGGCTAGCAACTCAATCAGATGAGTCTGATTGGCCATCATTTGGCGCCAGTCAGGAGCTTCAGTTGGAGGAGGTGGTGGCTGTTGAACTAGGTTTTCTTGATATTCGGCATTCTCATTTCCTTGCCCTCTAGCACTGACACTTCCGGTGCGGGTGGTCACCATCTGATGAACTCTTCACAGATTAGACAAGAGAGATAGGAATTATAAGAGTATAGATCTAAAATAGCCCAAATTCAACAAACACAAGACAAGAACATTTCAGCAAAATAATTTATTTTTATTTTATTAATTCATTATGGCTACTACAAAGGTTTGGTAGCTCATAATTCGCAACTAAAGGAAAAATTTAAGGTCAAATCTATGGTGTTATTGGGGTATAATCTGGCTCACTAGAACTAGCCTCGCCTTCCTTGTAGGAGGCCGTTTTTTCGCACTCTTCAACTTTTTTCTTACGCATCTTGTAATTTCACTTGCGAAGGACACTCATCTAGTGTATTCCCGTAGGCATAATCCATGGCTCGGCCGATCCACGATGAGTGAGATCGGGGCGCTCTTCATCTCTAGTTGAGCGAAAGCACCGTCATGCGGGTTGGAATGTGCATTGGGTAATAGTGGAACCCAAAGTGCCGTTGAGGCGATGATCGTAGATGTAGCGAAGTCCGCGGGTTGCTTCCTCGTCGCATCTCGATGCCTTGGCGAAGGTGTCTCGTCGCATTGGGGCATCGAAGACGTGGAAGTCCGTGTTCGGCGATAGATTGGAGTAAAGGATCACCTCTACTCTCCACCGTTCCTGATTTCCCACCTTATACTTGTATCCTTGATACGTCGGTCTTTCTTCAAAGTCCAAGTCTTGCATCATCTTCGAGAGAATGGCGCCCAATGACCAAAGAAGACTCCATGGGAAATGGCATTGGAACTTGACCATCTACAATTTTTGAGCAGGAGATGAGTTAGTAAATAATTTTTCAAGAGAAAAGTTGAGGAATGACTCCAGAAGACCAAGGTATTTTTAATTTTCAAAATAAGTCCTTAAGGGTTTGATTTCCTTCTAGGTCACGACCTACAGTCGATATGGCTCTGATACCACTTTTGTCGAACCCGGGAACGAAGGATCCCGAATTCTCTGTGTTCATACACTAGTCCAGATTTCCAGTGTACGATCACAAAATGTTATCACAAACATATCCAAATGTGTATTAATAAGCATAGAGTTTATTACAATCGGGGTAGGAGGCCAAATAAAACATTGCGGAAGCAAAATAATAATGGTAAGCCACACGATACGCCACAGCAATCGCCCTGAGATCGCGACCTAATCGTCCTGCTCCTCACCTACGGATAGCAGTCTTCTCTGAATAATAATATTGACAAGAGTGAGCACTACAACTCGTGCTCGCAAATTACACCCAATGTAATTTAGAATGCATGCATAAGTTATTCAAAGGAAGGTTGTAGGGTTTATTTGCATAAATCACCTTTTGGTTTAAATAGTTATACTAAGTTTCAAGGCACATTTTCATTACATAACTAAAATCGATTTAAAATTGATCATTTTATAGTGGATAACCTCCATATGAAACATGGTGATGGATACCCTCCTATCACAAGGCTACGCCTAAATTTACCACAAGGATTAACCATCCTCAAATCATGTCCAAAGTTATTTTAAAACCAAAAACAAATCTAACTTAGAGTGGCTTTGCTCGGCATGTCCATGACCGTGGACACGGCTATTGAATAGATTTACACTCTGCAGAGGTTGTACAACTTTACCCACAAGAGATAATTTGCTGTTATGTGGCCAATACACACTTCCTTAGGTGTGTGACTAGGCAATTATCACAAGGCGTTTCCAATGCACTACCTCAATACCAATATGCCCGCTAAGGTTTCACTTCCATTAGGCTAACCACTGCTGGAAACCCCTCTTGCGCCAAGTGGGATAAAGTCTAACCGACACCCACACAACAAAAATGGCATAAACAATATCGAGGTAATACAAATTATTAAGCCCGGTTACGCCCATACGAACATGTGGTAGTACTGGTGGAGCTTTTGCAAGATGCGGCTCAAAGGGTCCTTAATCTACTTGGGCAACTTTCAATAAAAACCACAGGTCTCGATCCTAACTGAGACAGGCCGTGCATAAACTCGCACCCACCAACGGTCCATGTTTGCCCAAGTACAAACCATTTTCTTTTATTTTAAATTTTCAAAGACATTTGCAAAAGTCCACCATGACAAGGCAATGTCATAGTCTTTTATCAATTTATGAAATTTTGGCTAAATTCTCCCAAAGTCAAATATTTCATGGTCTAAGCATTTGCTATGCATATATTTATTTTTAAATTCATTTGACTAAGGTTACAAGGAATTGGTAATACAACAATCAAATTTGGCTATACAAAGGAATTGGAATAATTAAATATTTAAAACAGAATTTAAAATAATTAAATACAATTATGCATGCAATAATAATTTAAAGCAGAATTAAATAATTTTAAATATTGGGGCAAAATGGTCAATGGTGTAACTTGCCTTGCTCAAATTCCTGGTATTCTACTTCTTCAATAGGGTCAAGCTCTCCGAGTCGTCAAAATCTATCTGTGAAAATATTCCAAATTCAAACGAATTCAAATGAACACAAATAAATTCAAATGAAAATTCAAATTAACTCCAAATTAAATAATTTTGGTTTAGTTAGCTAGATCTTGATTTTATACAAATTTAGAAATTTGAATCACCTAAATCGGAGTTTGTATGAAGAAATACGAGCTCTGGAAGTTTAAATCTAAATTTAATTCAAAATCGAATTTCAATTTCCGAATTAAATTTCTAAAGGAAATTCTATTTATTCGCCGGTGACGTCGTGAAGATGCATCGAGATCGACATGTGGGCCCAAGCAATCATGGGTGAGTCCACGGTGTTTTCCAAGTCCACGGTGGACTCGGCCACAAAGAGCCTGATGTGAAGGAGCTACCGTGTCTTTGGCGCTGTGGCCTGTTGGCATCCACGTACGCCACGCACGCCGTAGGGGTGAGGTGGCGGCGATGTGGCGCTGATGTGGCTAACCACGTCGGGCCGGAGAGGAGGCGCTCGGAACCGATGGCGCAGCGAGCGCGTGTGGCGAGCTCGGTGAGGTGCGCAATAGATAGAGGGAGAACGTTGGTTCTAGGCGCTACCGGTGGCGGCGAGAGTGACCGGAAGGTCGTCGGCGTCGGCGAGTGGCGGCGAAGGTTCGGTCTGGCGGAAGTAGAGCTCCGGCGATCTTCGGGGACGAGAGGGTGCAAGGATCGCGGCGAGGCGAAGCCGATGGTGTAAACGGGGTGGCGGGAAGGCTTGACGGCGCCGGAATCGGGAAGACGAAGCTTCGCCGCCGAGAGAAAAACTCAATTGACGGCGAGAGAGTGGCGAAATTACGAGAGTTGGTGGAATGGAATGTGGGAGAATGCTTGTGGGCGCTTTTATAGGCAAGGGGAGGCGGGAGATGGAGATCGTGTCGCGGCGTTAATGGCGCGCGAGCGCGCGGGCGCACGGGGTTAAGAGGGGGTAATGGCGGGAATGAGCGCCGCGGAGTGAGG
This sequence comes from Hsuehochloa calcarea, assembly GCA_036346395.1. Classification (NCBI taxonomy): domain Eukaryota; kingdom Viridiplantae; phylum Streptophyta; class Magnoliopsida; order Poales; family Poaceae; genus Hsuehochloa; species Hsuehochloa calcarea. The sequence continues at coordinate 25,794,083 of CM070598.1, read as the reverse complement.
GGAGTTAACGCGCGTGATGGCGAGTGAAGAGAGGAGGGAATCGCGGGAGTGACGAGCTCGAGGCGAGCGCAATGGCGGCGAGAGGCGCGGCGCTGGGAAGAAAGGGAGGAGGAAGACGACGGTGGGGGCCACACCGTCGGCGAGACAGAGCAAGAGAGAAGGCGCGAGTGGATTGCTTATCGGCCGTCCGATTTGATCGGACGGTCCGCATTAATTAAGCGCGGGAGGATTGGTCGGGGCGTGCGCGATCTTTGGGCTTCGCCCGAAGATCGTTACAAAAGATTTTAAACCTTTTTCAATTGATTTAATTCCAGAAATTCAAATAAGCTTTAGAAAATAGTAAATGAAGTCCAAAAATTTTGAGAAAATTCACATAAATTCTATGAGGCATTCTGGACTTGAATAAAATAATTCCAACTTTTAGTTGGTAATAGATTTTGCACATAAATTCTTTTAGCCTTAATATAATTTATTGAAAAGCTTTTAAAAATTCCAGAAAATCCACAAAAATTAATAAAGTCTTATTTTTAAATGAAATTGAAATTTTGGGCTGTTACAAGGAGGTTCTAACTCAAACAGACCAGTTTTCACAACTCTAGCAATCTTAGGTGGGTGATTCTTGGAATGCTCTAGGGGATTAAAACCTAGGCCACTATTTTTCACACTCACCTTGGATTGGTCGAGAATCATGTTGAGTTTCTTTTTCCCACTAGAAAACCTCTCAAGAGTCACTTTGAGGTAATCATTCTCTTTAGCTAAATCCTCACATCTAGTGCACTTTCTAGACTTGATTGCCTCATTATGTTTGCTCTTAAAAAGCGCTACTTCCACTTTAAAAGCCTCACAAGACACACAATAGGAATCCTTAATCCTACTCAACTGCTCCTTAAACTTAACTCTAAAGGGCTCTTGTATCTTACCAACCATTGTTTCAACTTCAGTATTAAAGACACAAGAGGTAGAGTCAATAACTTTCTTAGAAGCAGTAAAAGACATCGATTTTTTAATTTTCGCTTTTTCTTCAAGAGTCTTGTATAAAGCTTCAATCTCAATTGTGAGCTTAGGACAATTTTCACAAGAAGCAGCTCTAGAATACACAACCATTTCTGTCATCTGTTGTATTTTAATCCTATTATTTTCACAATGAGAGCAAGTGTGACTAGCATCAAATTTTTGCAATTCTTTCAAGGCGCTATCCAATTTTAATTCAAACAAGGCACAGTTTGAACAAGTTAAAGGGATAGCATCCAAAGCTGTCACATCAAGAGAAATGGCATCCATGCAAACATAACTAGACTTGAGATATTCTAGTTCATCAAGAGCATCTTTTTATTGATTACCAACAGAGGAATGAGCAGATTTTAAGTTTGTCAGTTCTTTAAGCAAGCTAGAGCAGGAATCACAAATATCATCAGGATTAATAGATTTGAGCCTAACAACCTCTAGGTTCAAATTATCAATTATAGTGTCCTGTTTCTTAATCATTTTTGCTTGCTTATGCAATTTCTGTTCAACAAGCACCAAAACCCTTTTCATATCAGCAATTGAAGGGCATACCTCATCGGGATCGCTGAAAGGATCCTCGTCATTGAGGAGTCAGTGTCGTGGCTGTTCTTGGCCATGAAACACATGCATGTGAAGTCATGGGCCTTCTTCTTGCCACGGGAGTCACTCTCATCGTCCTCCGTCTCCGAGTCCACATCGCTCATGTTCACATTCTCAAGAGCGGCAAGGACCCGGCTGACAAACTTGCGATAGTTTATCTTCTTGGGTTTAGCATCCCTCGCTTGAGGATGCATGTGTGACTCCTTCTCCTCTTTGCCCTTCAGCTTGGGGCACCTAGAGCGAATGTGGTTTGGCTCACCACATTCAAAGCAAGTGATCGAGCCACCTCTCCTCCTGTTCCTCACCTTGTTGTATGCTCTCGTGAATTTGGTGGATAGGAGGGCTAAATCATCTTCAGGTAGTCTCTCAAGTTGCTCATCACTCAAACAATATAAAGCTGATAAAGAAAAACCCGATGAGCTAACATCCAAAGAATCAGAAGAACTACCCTTAGATTGGTCGACCACTAAAGCCACCGACTCTGTCTTGGGGAGACGCGAGATAAAATCAATCTCATGCGTCTTCAACCTCGAGTAGAGCTTATCCATGGTAAGCTCACTCATGTGATGTTGTCATTTATAGATGTGATTTCCATCCCCGGACTTTCACATCAAGAGCACCCAAAAGCTGGCGTGCATTTTTCGACTCCGAGAAAACAAGGTCAACAGCGCGGAGATCATGAAGAATCTTAGAGAACCTTGCCCACGGCTCATCTAATGAATCACCAAGCCTTTGCTCGATCTTGGAGTAAATTTTTTTGAGCTGGTTCTGTCTCACTTCCTTGATCGCAGTGGAGCCCTCGTGATAATCACAGAGAGTCCGCCAGATCTCATGAGCAGACCGCAAATGAGCAACACGCTCAAACTCCGATCGACTAAGACCTTTGATCAAAAAAGTCCAAGCCTTGCTGTTGGCTTCCACGTCTGGAGTTATCACATCGTCATCGGCTGGCACGACATAAGGATTTTTTACCTTAAGCCAAATTGCGTGCCCTTGAGCCTCGATGCAGGCCTGCATTCGGGCCTTCCAATATGCAAAATCAACTCCATAAAAAATATGTGGCTTAGTTGAATACTTGTCAGTCGCCATGGCTCCAAAGACCGGTTAAGATCTATGAGAAGAGCTAACCGTGCTCTGATACCACTTGTAGGACCGTGCTTGGCGACTAGAGGGGGGTGAATAGGCGCTTTCTCAATTTTTCACCTTAATCAAATTCAACACACACTTTTCTCCTTTAGCTATGAAAGCTAAGAAGATCAGTAAATGCACATAGGAAGCCTTGTGCTTAATTCGATTGCCCCCTTAATCACAAGACTCAAAAGTGGAGAGTTGATCTCACTGGGCCGGTCGGACTGTTAGAGTGGCGGTCCTGATCGCTGGCGGTCGGACCAGCGCACAATTGGCGATCTCGTCGTTCGGGCGGCGGATCAAGTGTAAAATCGGTCAGACCGATTTAGTCCAGAGGCAACTCACAATGCCCAAATACAAAATGAAAATTAGTCCAACTTTTGATTCAACCAATGAAACTTGACCAAATTTGGAGCACACCTCCCTAAGGATATCTGTGACCTATTTCTAGCGACGATCGTCTAGATCCACTTCAAATAAACGATCTCTTTAGGTTTTACCAAAGAAGTGTTCAAAACCTAGAAATATAAAAATCTTGTTCCAAAACTTGCTTGTGGGGGATTGATGATCTAGATGATTCTAGGAGTATTCCCACACATCAAAGCAAGGTAAAATCGGTTAAGAGACCAAGCATAAACAACCGGATCAAGGAAGCACCAAAATCATCAAAAGAGAGAAGAAAGCAAATGAGACTTCACCCTTAAGCAAACATCAATAGATTGATTGATTCAAGATGTTGCTTGCAAAGCCACTCCTCAAGGAGGACAACGACTCAATCCAAGAGCACACACAAATGTTTCTCCTCTCCTCTCCTCTCCAAACCCTAACAGTAGAAAGGTTTTTGCAAATGAGAGCTAAAGTGCTTGGGGCTTTTCCATCTCCCTTTCTATTTATAGGAGAGGCTAGGGTTTCTCACATGGGCTCCCATTAAGGCCCAACACAAATGGGACCTGCACACACACATCAATCTGCTGAAGCAATCGTCCGCTTCACCACGTGTAGTTTGATCAGCGGCTCTCATCATGTCGGCAAGTCTCTCCCGTCCGAATCCCATCGGAACCTCCAAGGCACTTGCACCGACTCCCGCGCCGTTTGATCCAACCTGCTGCAATGAACTACCCGTTCGATCCATCTTGTCCATTCTGCACCATGCTTGAGTCACACGACCTCACCCGGCATCCATGATCGTTCTGGACCTCAACTCTCCAAGCGTAGTCCAGATCCACTTCACCGTTGACGTCATTGACCTGCAAGCCACCTGCACAGCAATAGACAAACAAATCGTCTCCGGGAACAAGTTCTTCACAACTTGATCCACGTTAGCTCAACAATGCAATATGGAACAATAAAGCATTGAAACTCATGCATTAAACACAACGAAAACACATCAATGTCAAAATGGCCGAAGTCCAAGTGGAAGCCAGTCTGACCGCCCCACCAATCCGGTCGGACCAATTTCCCAGCGGTCGGACCGATTCCACAACGGTGGTCTAACCGCCCCAAAAGACTTAGCCAAATTTCAACTCAGAAATCCGCAAGCTCTTTGGAATTTTCAAACTCATAGAACTTTTGACTGGGAGCTCCAAAAATTATGTGACCACATCTAGGAGACTCCCCTCTCAAACCTACACAACCTATTTTCGGCCTAGACCCAAACTCCATTATAAACTGTGGCCGGTCGGACCGGCAAGCATCACCGGCCGATCGCACACGGCGGTCTCGACCGGCGGCCACGATCGGACCGCCATGACTCGACAAATAATGAAGTTTTCCGAAAATGCGAGATTTGTCAAACCAACAACGCCATTGCCAATTGACTCATCACTCTAAGATCATGCACATATCCCCACGATATCCGCAGTCTCATAATTTTTGGAGTATCCAGTCAAAAGTTCTATTCGTTTTAAATTTCTAGAAGGTTTGGAATTTCGGGGCTTGAAATTCGGCTAAGTCCTTAGGTGATCGGACCGTCCTATAGCCGGGTGGTCCGGCCGGAAAGGTCGAGGTCCGACCGCCCTAAAGGGGCGGTCCGACCGGTTGTCACTTGAACGCCGCCTTCGTGGCGTTGTTCGTTGGTTCGGTCAAAGTCATGAATTTCGTGGTATATGTATTGCATGATGCATGTTTTGACTAACATGGGTAAAGTAGTGAAGAACTTGTTCCCAAAATAGGTTTACTTATCTATGGTTGTGCAGGTTGCTTGGTGGTCAATGACAGTCAACGGCGAGGATGATCGGGACTACGCTTGGAGAGCTGAGGTCCAGAAAGATCGACGATGCCGGGTGAGGTCAATGACTCAAGAGTGATGCAAGATGGACAACGGAGACCTATTAGCAAATCCGAGGCGCAAGATGGCGCTAGGTGAAGATGTTTATGTCAAAAGGTTAAAGACGGCGCTTTGCGAAGCGTGCGTGTGTGACCCGTTTGTTAGTAGGCCTTAACAGGAGTCCAATAGGATCAAACTTCTAGAAGGTCTAAGCCTACACTATAAATAGGAGAGGATGGTGGCTGCACCAACTCTTGACGCTCTTTATATTAGAAAACCCTAATTTTGTTTAGGGAGAGCTAGGCGTGGAGGCTAGGGTTTTTGAAGGATTGATTGATTTTCGTGCTCTTGGATTGACCACTAATCCTTGATAGAGTGGGTGTAATCCCGCATCAATCAAGTTTTAATCTATGCAAGGTTTGCTTGAGATAAGTCTCTTTTCGTTCTTGCTTTCAATTTTGTGATTTTAGGGCTTTCTTTGATCCACGAGTTTTTGCTTGATATCGTCACGTGGATTTGCTTGCTGTGTTGTGTGGGAACTCATCTAGGATTATCGTGATCATCAATCACCCACGAGCAAGCGATTGGATCTAGTTTTCAATTTTGCTCGGTTTTAGACCTTTCTCCAATCAGATCGTAAAGGATCTTTGTTTGTCCAAAAATTATCATAATTGTTGTTTGGAATAGGTCTTTAATATCATAGAGAAGGTGTATACCAAGTTTCGTGAAGTTTGGAGTTGAGAATCAAAAGTTAGATCTATTTGCAACATCGTCATCTGGTATTCTTATTTCGAGCCCAGTGTCCGGCCTTTGAGGGCACCGGTCCGACCGATTTGGTCGAGGTTCGATTGCCCGATAACAGAGGTCAAACCGCCGATTGCATTAAATTATTTCAATCTTTGGTGATTTTGTCATATTGCTTAGGGTTTAAATTAGATTCAATACTAGTCTTCCATTTGTACTAGTATATTGATCTTCATATCTGTTGGAGTGAAATTGTGTTGAATTCATAATTTGTGAAAAAGTGAGCGTGCTCCTATTCACCCCCCCCCCTCTAGTCGCCTTTTCGGACCAACAAGTGGTATCAGAGCCCGGTTAGTTCAATCTTGATCTTAACCGGTCACTGAACTTAGGTGATGGATAAGTTCTCCACTAAACCGCATATCTTCGATGGGCACGACTATGCCTATTGGAAGAATCGTATGCGAGTATTTCTTGAGAGCTAGGGACAAGCTATATGGGACGTTGTTCGATCCCTGCTCATTATTACCGAGGTTGCAACGCCTGCTTCTGCAGTTCTTTTGGCTAACAACAACAAGGCCAAGAACATTTTGTATGGTGCACTTGGTAGATAAGAATATGATCGAATTTGTAATCTTACAACTGCGCACGAGATTTGAAACACCCTCGAAACATATCATGAGGGTTCGTCCCAAATCAAGAAAGTACGCCAAACAGTCTATAAGCGCGAATACAACAAATTCGAGATGTGTCCTGGAGAGAGCATCGATGACATTTTCAGTCGCTTTAATAAAGTGATTAATCAGATGAAAGATGTTGATATTGAATACTCTCAATCTGAAAATGCCACCCATCTCTTGGCTGCAATCAACACCAAGGAGTGGGAGATGAAAGCTACTGCTATAGAGGAGAATGTTGATCTTTCGAGTCTTACATTGGAGTTGCTTTATAGCAAACTCAAGACCCATGAAATTAAAAGAGTTGACCATCCTAAGAAAGACAACATGGCATTGGTAGTAGATCCTCTCAAAAGAGCTTCTGATGGTTCTCTTGAATCTTTTTTACTGTTCTTCATTTGCTTGTTTATCTGCTATTCATGAAGAGGAGCTTGAGAGTATCCCTGAGTTTGAGTTAGCCCTCCTTGCTAAAAAATTCACACGGGCCTACAATAATGTGAGAAATAAAAAAAGAGGTGGTCCGGTGACATGCTACGATGTGGTGAGCTCAATCATATCCGGGCAAATTGCCCTAAGCTGAAAGGTAAGAGAAATCATAAGGAGGGAAAGCCAGCTTGGAAGAAGCCTCTATTCAACAAATCAAGGTATGAGGCTAGTAAGCTTGTGAAGGCCGCTCACCGGGTTCTTGCCGCTTTTGAGGATCAATCCTTGAGGGATGTCGACTCCGGGAGCGAGGAGGACAAGGAGGAGGAGATCCCTCAAAGCAAGAAGAAAGGGAAGGCCAAGGATTTCACTGGTTTGTGCTTTATGGCCGACTCCGTTGACAACGACAACAATGAGGTACCTCCTTCCTATGATGTTCTTTCTGATAGATGTGAAGCTATGTTTGAGCAACTCATGAGTCAGGATAAGGCCTTAGAATATGTCATGGCTAGGAACAAGGATTTAGAATCTCAAATAGGTAATTTGACTTTAGAACTTGAGAATGCTAAGAGTCTTGAATCTGATGAATGTTCATCTTGCCATGCTATGCACTCGGAAGTTGCAAAATTACAATATGCTCATAATATTGCTTTGCAACAACTTGAAAATGATATAACATGAGCTTGTTGAGGTTAAATCTGCTCCATGTGAAAAATGCTTAGATTCCAAAGCAAATTAGTTGCTTACGTGTCTTTGTTGATTCTAGCCTTTGCACTTTTTGTTTAGAACACGAACATGAAGTTAATGATATCTTAGAAGCAGCTAGAGCTAAATATGTCAAGCTTAAGGACAGTATTGAGTCTTCTACATGTGCTTCATGTACTGCTCTTAAATTTGAAACTACTTTATATAAGGAGAAATATGCTAGAGCTATTAAAGGTAAAACTTGTGAGTCATGTGCTAATTTTGAAAAAGAAAATGCTTATCTTAAGGATACTTTAGAAAAATTGTCTAAAGGTAAGAAACAATTAAACATAATTCTGGACAAGTCTAAAACTCCTTATAAGAAGTAAGGATTAGGATACAATAATGTTCAAATTAATTCTAACCCAAAAGTTACTCAAGTCTTGGAAAATGGTTTAATTGAACTCAAAACACAACCTGCAAAAATTATATTTAAATCTGCAGGGATTGCCCAACCATCTATTAATTCAAATGGTACTTCTCCCAGTGATACCAAGTACCATTGCACCTATTGCAAAAAGAGTGGGCATTTAATTGAGTTCTGTTGGCGTAGGTTGAAAAACGACAAGAAAATTTTTACTAGAATTTTATCCATTCAACCTAGAGCTTTTATGAGACATGGTAACATAAAAAAGAAGAAACCTGGTTTAGGATTTGTATCTCATGTTCATCAGACCGGCGGTCTGACCGCCGTAGGTAACCGGTCAGACCGCCAGAGTCACCGGTTTGACCGTCGTTACTACACCGGTCTGACCGCTAGCATTGTTCATCATCATGCTCCTAGACAGGATAACTCTCATGGTAATCTAACCATTGCTCATGATAGAACGTTAAATAAAATCAAGGATAGCACTTCTGCTTTGCATACTACTCGCAGACGTGTGTCTCGGTACTGGGTTCCTAAATCTTGTTTAACTAACCCTAGTATTGAGACATATAGTTCTTATGTGCCTTTATTTTCAGGATTGCCGCGGAAGGGGAAGAACACGTGGTTAAATCGACCGGTGTTCACGCCACATGACCGAGATTCAAGATGGTTCACCTCTTTCACGCTACGACTGTGTGATGACTTCATCACCTTTGGAGATGATACACAAGGGCGAATTGAAGGAACATGATTGATCAAAGTGAACAACAAATTCATCCTGAAGGACGTCGCTCTTATGGACAAGCTTAGGTATAATCTGCTTTTGTCTCACAGCTTCTTGATGATGGCTATGAGACTAGATTTAAGGAAAATGCTTATCGGTGCTTGATTCTTTGGTGAGCTTGTTTTGGGATTTCAAGAGTTGGTAGAATTTTTGGAGTTGATTTTTCGAATCTCTTCTTCGGATCTCTCAAATGTTTGCTTACATCTTCTTCGATTTACGCTTTGGCACCGACGTTTGGGGCACATTGGTTTTGATCATCCGACGCGAGTTAGATACTTGAGCTCATGAGAGGTCCGCCCAAACTCAAAGTCGCCAAAGATGTTGTATGTGCGCCTGTAGGCATGGCAAGCAAGTTGCCGCCACACCCATCAATGACTATGGTCATGGATGCATCGACGATTACTTCATATGGATACCGTTGGTCCCGCTAGGGTTCGATCGATCGGTGGCAAATGGTATATTCGTCATAGTCGATGATTTTTCGAGATACACTTGGGTGTTCTTTCTTGCTTCAAGGATGAAGCTTTTGATCACTATCATGATCTTGTTCTTCGCTTGGCTTCGAACTTCCCGTGCCTTGAGAGCGATCTGTAGTGATAATGGCACGGAGTTCAAGAATGCCTCGCTTGCCTCTTTTGTGCCGAAGCGGTATTGAGCATCGTTCTCTTCTCCACACGCCCTCTACAAAATGGCATGGTGGAAAGGAAGAACAGGACCTTAGTCGAAATGGCTAGGACGATGCTAGATGAGTATAGCACACCGAGGAGGTTTTTGGCCAAAGCTATTGCTCTGACTTGCCATATCAGAATCGTGTCTTTTAAGACCTTTGGGCAAGACTCCATATGAGCTTCGCTTTAGTAGAAAACCCTATGTCTCGCACTTTCGAGTCTTTGGATCTAAATATTTTATTCTTAAGACAGAAATCTAGATAAATTTGTATCAAGAACTTTTGATGGTTTATTTCTAGGTTATCCCGCACATTCGAGGGTTTTCGGTTTTTAATGTTGAGACTAACCTTGTTCAGAGACATGCAATGTCACTTTTGATGAGACTAGCCCTAGAGCTAGATTAGATATTTCAGTGATACACAGTGACAGAGAGCATATTCATAGATGGAGATGATGAAGAATTTCATGTTCTTCCATCTGCTGCTGCATTGACACTCCTATTCCAAAGACAAGAACCATCGTGACTACTTCACCTTCAGATGAGGCTCCTGCTGCATCTTCATCATCAGCAGTACCTGCGAAGGTCGAAGATATGCTTTCCTCTCCGGGTGCACCACTTCATATTCAAAGGCAGCACCCTCCGGATCAGATAATAGGTAATCTCCATGAGCGAGTCACTCGCTCTAGGTATAATGATCCAAATCTATACTCTCATTCTACATTTGTTGCTTCTTTTGAACCTCGCGATATAACACATGCTTTATCGGATTCTAGCTGGGTTAATGCCATGCATGAAGAGTTAGAAAATTTTGAGAGGAATAAAGTTTGGAATCTAGTAGAACCTCGTAGTGGTCATAATGTTATAGGAACCCGCTGGGTTTTAAAAATAAACAAAATGAGGATGGTTCTGTGATTAGAAATAAGGCTAGGTTGGTAGCTCAGGGCTTTAGCCAAGTTGAGGGTTTGGATTTTGATGAGACCTTTGCTCCTGTTGCTAGACTAGAAGCCATTCAGATTCTCGCTTACATTTGCTGATCTAAGGGGTTTAGTTATATCGGATGGATGTTAAAAGTGCCTTTTAAATGGTTTCATAGAGGAGGAGGTTTATGTTGAACAACCCCTGTGCTTTGAGAATCCTAAATACCCAAATCATGTATTTAAGCTATCAAAAGCCTTATATGGTCTTAAACAAACCCCTAGAGCCACAGTATGATAGACTTAAGACCTTTTGCTTAAGAATGATTTAGAGATGGGTAAGGTAGACAAGAGTGTATTCATTCTTAGGAGTGGTAATGACTTCCTGCTTGCTCAAATTTACGTTGATGATATTATTTTGTGTGGTTCTTCTAATGCTCTTGTTTCCGACTTTTCCGAGACTATGTCCAGGGAATTTGAGATGAGTATGATGGGAGAGCTCAATTACTTTTTGGGGCTTCAAATAAAGCAATGCAAGAAAGGAACTTTTATCCATCAGACGAAGTACACTAAAGATCTACTCAAACGTTTCGACATGGGTGATTGCAAGCCAATCTCTACTCCCATGGCAACCGGTATTTTGGATCCGGATGAGGAAGGAGAAGCCGTGGATCAACGCGAGTACCGCAAAGATGATCGGCTCCTTCTCAGATTCGACGGCCTCGAGACCGACATTCACTTCACTGTATGCCTTTGTGCAAGGTTTTAGGCGTCTCAAGTACTTCCCATCGCCAAGCCGTTAAGCTTACATCTGTATTTACACTCTACCCTTTTATATAGCATTTGGTATTCTGCTCTTCACTTTGTCCATTAGGGTTTTTGATTCGAATTTACGGGTTGTCGCTAGATAGAAAGAGTATCTCAGGCACCTGTCACTTCCTAGGCACTTCACTTGTATCATGGTCTTCTAGGAAGCAGTCCTCTGTTGCACAATCCACTGCTGAAGCTGAATATGTAGCTGCTGCTAGTTGATGTAGTCAGATTTTGTGGATGGTAACCACTCTTAAGGATTTTGGGTTAAATTTTGCTAGTGTTCCTCTTTGCTGTGATAACACTTCTGCTATTAGCATTGCTAAGAACCCTGTGCAACACTCTAAGACTAAGCACATAGACATTCGTTATTACTTCCTTAGAGACCATGTCGAAAAAGTTGACATTGTGCTACACTTTGTGGAGTCCGAGGCTCAACTGGCTGATATTCTAACCAAACCGTTAGACCCAATTAGGTTTGCCACCTTGAGAAGCGAGTTAGGGGTAATTTATCACTTTGGGTTGGTTTGAGGTGGAGTTTAATCTTTTCTGATCTTACCTTGTTCTTTTGTTTTTTTCGTGTTCTTTTCTGAACTTTTTGATCTTTTCGAACTTTTTAGGTTTTTAGGCTTTTATTGCATCTCACTGTATTATATTGCATTCATATGAAAAATTCAACAAATGGTATGAAAAATCCAAGTCATACTCAAAAAGATGCATTGTAATATAAATTTTTCTGCTTATCTTTTAAGATTGATGAAGCTTTGCCTATTACCCTTTGGAGCTTTAGTATTTCAATTCTTGCTCAATGCCATGTCTAGTTCCTTGACTTGCTAGAATTATCATGTTTTCACATATACGATAAGTCTTTCGCTGTATGAGCTAGAACTCTAAAAATAACTCGAACTAAAACTTGTAATTTGTGGATGTTTTAGCGAGTTGCGCAATTAGTGCTCCTTTTGCGACATTGGCCCTGTCATAATTACCTTGTTAGCTCTTCAATCTAAAATTGACCATTACTTGAGCTTCTAGTGTTTTTGAGATTCTAAAAACTGCTCTTGTGAAACATTAAAAATTAAAAGATTGTCTTATGCTTAAATTGTGCCAAACTACTCTTACGAGACTGCTTGTCAATGACATGAACTTGGAGATAGTTTGATGAACCAGACGATCTCATGGGGACTGCTTGTTAGAAATGACATGAACCTCAAGATTTGTCGCCCGGGTAGAAGCTTAGAAAGCGTTTGTGGATGGCTCCTAGTCCAGGATCTTCTTTACTAAGATATACCTTTAATCAACTTTTGGTCGAAGCTTAGGATGATTTTGTGGATGGCTCCTAGTCCAGGATATTGTCACTCAGTTAGATCATTAGTCAACTTCAATATTCAGTGCAAATGAAAATTTGTTGAAAAATGGGCATTTGAGAAAAATTGAGCAAAATGATTCAATACTGAGGACTCGATTGTCTCTTAATATGGTCTTTGTTAGCTTTTGATCTTACGTTGACATTTTGACATGGCCAGTTTCATTTTAGGATCCCTGTTGATGAACTTGCTGAATTTGAAGCTGTGCTTAAATTGATCAAATATATTATTTTACTTTTGAGCCTTCGTGCTTAGCTTTGATATATATGTCTTATCATGATCTTGCTAGCGTTGTTAGGCTTGATATGCTGTTTGTGCAATATTAGAATTGCTAGCATGCTTCTTTTGGGTAATCTCCAAAGCTTCTTGTAATTAAAAATTGAAAAATACAAAAATGAAGCCGCCGCTCCATTGCACTTCATGCATACTCCTTCTTATGCTTCTTATGTTTTGCTTTTCTCTTTATTCTGCATTTGTTATCTCTGGATGAGAGGAAGGCGTGATTCATTGATGACTCTATTGTCAAATGGGGAGAAAGATGTGTTAAAATGTACTAATGCTTTGCATAGGGGGGAGTTTTTGGAGAAGATGGATATTTCAATGTTATATATCATTGTTGTACAAAGAGGGAGAAGATATATAAAAATGATAAAAACGGGGAGAAATTAAAATTTTGGAAGTTTCTGAAATCTGAGGATCATAGTGAGGGGGAGTTCTTGAGTTGCATTCTTATTGATTTATTGATTCTTCTGAACTTAAATTGCATTCATTTATCCTCACAATGATCATATGTCAATTAAACAATTGTTCTTTCATATGGACCTCAAGTGAGAATTTTGACTCTTTTATGGAAATCAAAGTTTTTATACTTTCTTTGCCTTATCTCACATGCCTATATTATTCTGATGCCAGCTTGGTCATTTACATTACTTTTTCTTGCTTATGGACCAACTTGTGCCTTTGTGCGAAAACGAAAGTATTTACTTTTCAAACCTCCAAATTACATTTTCTGGATTATTGCCAATGTGTTCATCAAGGGGGAGATTGTGGATATCATGGGGATATGCTCTAGATCTTAGGATGATGTGACAATTGGCAATGGAGTTTATGGTTTGTCGTTTCACGGGTTTTCAACAAAGTTCGATCTGTCGGGATAGGCGGCCCGATCGCCATAGCATGGCGGTCCGAGCCGATCCCAAATCGGCTCGGACCGGCCATGAGCAGCGGTCGGACTCGCCATGACCAAATAGTATCAAATTGAGCTAGGCCAAAAATAGAGGGTGTAGGCAAGAGAGGGGATTCTATTGCACTTGGTCTCATAATTTTTGGAGACTCAAGTCAAAAGTTCTATTCATTTTAAATTTTCAGAAGGTTTTGAAGGTTTGAATTTGTGGCTTGAAATTCGGCTAAGTCCTTTAGGCGGTCGGACCGCCTATAGGTGTGATCGGTCCGAAAAGGTTGAGGTCCGACCGGCCCTGAGGGGCGGTCGGACCGGTTGTCACTTGAACGCCGGCCTTCGTGGCGGCGTTGTTCGTTGGTTAGGTCAAAGTCATGACTTTCAGGGTATATGTATTGAATGATGCATGTTTTGACTAACATGGGTCATGTTGTGAAGAACTTGTTCCCAAAATTGGTTTACTTGTCTATGGTTGTGCGAGGTTGCTTGGTGGTCAACGACGGTCAACGGCGAGGATGATCGGGACTAGGCTTAGAGAGCCGAGGTCCGAACGATCGACGATCTTTGGGTGAGGTCAATGACTTAAGCGTGACGCAAGATGAACAAGGGTGACCTATTAGCAAATCCGAGGCGCAAGATGGCGCTAGGTGAAGCCGCTTAGGTCAAAAGGTTAAAGACGCGCGCTTATGGCATGCGTGTGTGACCCATTTGTTAGTGGGCCTTAACGGGAGCCCAATAGGATCAAACTCTAGAAGGTCTAAGCCTCCACTATAAATAGGAGAGGATGGTGGTGCACCAACTCTTGACGCTCTTTATATTAGAAAACCTAATTTTGTTTAGGAGAGCTAGGCGTGGAGGCTAGGGTTCTTGAAGGATTGGTTGATTTTCGTGCTCTTGGATTGACCACTGATCCTTGATGGAGTGGGTGTAATCCAAAGATCAATCAAATTTTAATCTATGCAAGGTTTGCTTGAGATAAGTCTCTTTTCGTTCTTCCTTTCAATTTCATGATTTTAGGGCTTTCTTTGATCCACGAGTTTTTGCTTGATATCGTCACATGGATTAGCTTGCTGTGTTGTGTAGGAACTCATATAGGATCATCGTGATCATCAATCACCCACGAGCAAGCGATTGTATTTAGTTTTCACTTTTGCTCGGTTTTAGACCTTTCTCCAATCAAATCGTAAAGGATCTTTGTTTGTCCAACAATTATCATAATTTTTGATTGGAACAGGTTCTTAATATTATAGAGAAGGTGTATACCAAGTTTCGTGAAGTTTGGAGTTGAGAATCAAAAGTTAGATCTATTTGCAACTTTGTCATCGGGGTTGTTCTTACTATTCTAGAGCCCAGCGGTCCGACCGCCCGAGTGCACCGGTCCGACCAATTTGGTCAAAGGTCCGACCGCCAGTATAACAGAGGTTAGACCGCCAGTGCATTAAATTGTTTCAATCTTTGGTGATTTTGTCATATTGCTTAGTGGGTTAAATTGGATTCATACTAGTCTTCCGCTGTACTGGTATATTGATCTTCATAGCTATTGGAGTGAAATTGTGTTGAATTCATAATTTGTGAAAAAGTGAGCGTGCTCCTATTCACCCCCCTCTAGTCGCCTTTTCGGTCCAACACCTCACAGCTCCATGCCTTCCCCGGCTCCGCCCCGCCATCGGCATGCTCTCGCTCCTCTCCTCTTCTCGTCGCCTCCTCTTCGCTCCCTCCTCGCTCCAGTATGCCTCTCGCGGCGGTCCTCGCCCTCGAGCCTCGAGCCCGGTCGTCCGATCCTGCTCCCACGGCCTTCCCATTCCCTCTCCTCGAGCCCGTGTGGCCGCGTCCTCCTCCTCGCTACTCTCCTCTTCCCATGCACCTCCTCTCCGCTCCTCCCATCTTTGGTCGGATGGGCGCCGAAATTGCAGATTTGGTCACACGCCATGTGTCTTGGATGAAGTCACAACCGTGGTCCCGAGTGCCAATCTTGCGTTGTTGTTGCCACAAACAATATTGAATTAGGGGTA